>CM046426.1:11069270-11206770 GCA_025506505.1 Flaveria sonorensis
AGTAAGCTCTCTAGTCTTTGAAAATATTACACCATGCCAGATGCCCTCTTGATCATTGCACAATCCCAATCACCATCATACTTCCATGCAATAATCTGATTGTCTTCAGCGGATCTTAGAGTTGTCATCTGATCAAAAAGTTGAATCATACTTAGTCGTTCTTGGGTGATCTCCCTCACAGCTGTTCCAAGAGGCCATATCTTGTTGGGAATTATATCTCTTGGCTCTCTGATCAATTGTTCTTTTCCTTCATGCATGTCTTTTGCTTGAACCACAATAGGCTTAGCAGGGGTTTGTGATGATTGTTGTTGATAAGCAGGATTGGGGGCTCTGGATCTGAACTTTACTCCTGTATCCAGCTCTGCCTTCATAACATATTCCATCATCACCCTTAATTCACCAATGGTTCTTCCTTTGAGTTCATGTTAGTCATGGTTGTGACTTTGCAACCAGCAAACCATGTTGTACTTTGTAAGCTCGGAGGTGTCACAATGACCTAACTCCTTCCTTATTCTCTCCATTGACTTGAACTTTAAGAAGGTGTGAAAGTTACACACAAGAATCATCATACTCACAGCTTCAAATTCTTTTAGAGTTTGAATCATCTCCTCCATATTCATCTTTTCCACCAAGTCAAATGGAAATCCATGATTGATTAATTGCATGAACATGGATGACTGTGGTCTTTCATCAAGGATGTCTGCAGTAGTCAGACGTACTTTTGTTTCTTCTTTCTCAGTTTTGGGAGACTCTTCCTCCCCTTCTTCATTACTATCTTTTTTGACTTCTTCCTTAGGGGCTGACAGCTCTGGTGAATCTAATTTTGCTCTTTTTGACGATTCACCAGCAACACCAGTTGCTTTTCCAAGATATTTTCTCTTTCTGGTGTAAGTGATCATCTCTGAATCACTTTTGTTCTTTTCAGCTTCACTCAATTTCCTCTTCAACTTCTCAATCTCATGATCTTTCTGTTTCAGAAGTTCTACTTGTTCAGCCACAAGCTCATGAAGAGCATCAATTACTTCATTGTCCATCTGTTTCTCCTCTCTCAGTCTCTTGATTATTGCATCTTTTGTGCTCACAGACCTCTCCTTTTCCATCAGATCCTTCCTCATTTTTCTCATTTTCTCCAATCTCTTGTTTCCCTTCAGCACAAGTTTGTTATATTCAGCTACTAGGTAGCTCTTACTCATATTAATCTCCTCCTCCCTCAGATCATTCTCATGATATGCTTCAATCTCAACCACCACTTCTTGTTGTTCTACTTATTGACTCCCAGTCTCATCCTCTATACAGATCTCCTCAGTATTCTCATCATTAACAGCCTCTTCACCATCTTCCTCTAGATGCAGTTCTTCAGTTTGTGTTGGGCTGTCAATGGGTTCAGTAGGAGTATGAGAGGTGATTGGTTTAGTAGGTAGTGGAGGTGATATGGGCTTTGTGGCACCAGTATCAACAAAATTTATGGAGATTGGTGAGTGTGGGAGTAGAGGTTGAGTTCTATCCTGACCAACTACTTCAGTAGAAGCAGTGTTGATTGATCTTGGTGATTGGTCAAGATAGATGGGTTCACTATTCTCACTTGAAGATGTCAAGTGGATGGGTGAGGGTGGTGGCTGTGATTCTTGTTGGGGTGATTTGGGTGAAGTGTGTTGTGGTGTTTGATGTTGGGAGTGTGTGGCAGATGGGGCTGATGAGCTTTCAGTTAGTGGTTCCTCAACCCACAGCAGTTCTTGAGGAATCTCCTCACCCTCATCCATTACATGAGCAAACAGTTGTACCTCCCCTCCTTGGTACGTCCCAGATAGTTTGTTCGGAAGTGATCTGCTCAGATGGTTGGACACACACGAATCTCCTACTCTCTCGACCTCCGAAAGGTGTTCATTTATGATCAGTTGTAGGAATCGAGGAAACATGAACATTTTTCCTTCCTTCTGCACTCGCACATGGTCGCAGAGGCAATTCATTATATATCTTGTGTAGTTGTATTTCCTCCCTTCGAAAATGCCGATGATTCCGGAGGAAATGTGTCGCGAGAATCTGTCCAATCCGGACTTTCGGTTGGAAATGCATTTCAGGTATGTGTGGCACAGGAATCGATATGGCTTACATAGCCTTCCCTTCTTGATTTCACCGTGTTGATAGTCACCATCATACCCCATCAGGTTAAATACTTTCTGGATGTATTCGTGGTCGAATACATCCGGATGACCTTGTTCTTCGTCTCCTAATTCTAGAGCCCTGCGTATGATTCCTTCATTCACCCAGAGGGGTAGGTTCCCAATGGTTACGATTATCATGGCCCCTTCATCTCCTTCTTCAATAGCTGCAGTATTCCAGAAATCCATCAGATGCGATAGATATATGACCGGATCGGCAGTTAGTGCGAAGTGTAATCGCGATCTTCTTAAGTAATGTATGATGAATCTACACTCATCATTGACATTTGGATCTAGATACACACACACACATTGTGTTCTTTTACGAATCGGTTAGCCATGATGGCGACGTTGATTACATAAGAGGTGTAACTATTTGAGATTAGGTTGAGATTTTGGTAAGGGTTTATGGTGTTCAGTTTGGATGCTGTTTGATTTGGGGGTTTTTTGAAAGTGATAGAAAGGCCAACGGTCGAAGCCCCTATATATACCTTTTCAGATAGCCTGTCAATTACACTTAGCCCCTCCGAGGTTTTACCTTTTGACCTTATCCTATTTTAGTGGGACCCAGTTGCACTTAATCTCTCCTCGGTTTTACACTTTACCCCTCAAAGTATTAACTATGCCTATTAATAACTATGGACAATTAATAACTACGCACTTAATGATTAAACAATTAATAAGACAAAGAGCAATTAATATCCAAACAATTAATAAAGTAAAGCAAAGTATGGTTATCTATGGAGATTACATCTACGGAAATTATAGTCATTCTTCTGCATTGCACCTGCGGAAGTTGACATTCTGTCTTCCGCAGGAATTCTCCGGATAATTAAGTTCAAACTTTTGAAGACAAGTTATCAAGTTATCTTCCGAAAGAAAAAATGTCTTCCGAAGGAAAACTTGATGTTGTCTATGTTTTATCTTTGTATGAATTGACTCATGGTCAATTCATTTGATGTTTTGCTATTGGACCTTGTGACTTGCTTCATGTCAATTGTGTACAAGTGGCAGCATCCTGTTGCAGATATCCTTCAGCCTGTAGCCAAGTTAGTGCTCAAGTTCCAATTTTCTTCAACTCAGTATGTTTAACATAGGTTTTAATGAACTTATTACTCCTCCTAAATTTGTGATGAATCATAAACTTAAGAATTTATCAAAAAATTAATAAGAGAAGTTCATGTGAACTGTTACATTGACTAACAGAATAAACACATAAAAGAGAGAAGCATATGCACAGACACTTGTTTGATAGACTGAAGGATCATACTATGACACTAACACACTCCTGCAGATTATTGTTAGGTTTGTTAACTACTTGATCTAGTGCAGATTGCAAATATTTGTGATTCACAAAAGTTCAAACAAGAGTGTATGTCGAGTATGTCATGCTTATTATCATGTTGTGGTTAGTTTAGTGATGAACAGAGATGAGTGCATCATGCAAGATGTTGTGAAAGTGTGTCCGTTCCAGAAACTGCCCAATCCATCACGTTGTCATACTTGACCCATGTTCTGTAGATTATAAGCTCTATCTTAAGATTTCTTTGAAATCTTATTAATGTTGATAGTTTATTCATGCTTTTTATATATTTTTACTGTTGATCCGTTTTGGATTCTTTTGAGAGCAGCTCCTGTTGGAGTTTTATGATTTGCATCACGTCATCAGGTCTTTACTCACGTAAAATAGAGGTGACCCATGACTCAGGTCTTTGCTTACGCAAAACAGAGAGTCAAGATGGGCAAAGATAGAGGTTATAAGGTGTTACAACATAGTAAGTGTGCATGGGCAATGAATTTTGCACATCCGGATTAGACTTACTTAATATAAACCTCACAATGACTTTGTCATAAGAAGTCATATAAAATTTAAGTTGAGCATGTCATACCTGATTTTCCACTTAAGATGAACCTATTCACATATCCAACACATCATATCAGTAGATAGTTGTTAATTTTAAAGCAGGATATATGTCAGTTATAACATACTATCATGTCCTTAGTATATTTGTGCCTTACATAAGTGGTCTCATATGTTCACAGTTAGTACACACCTATGTCTATTGTTGATATGATGAACTTATTCTAAGTTGATCATGCCTAATGATTCTATTAAGAAGTTAAATCTGACAGAATCAAATGCCTTAGTGAATAAATCAGCAAGCTGATTTATTGTATCTACTTTGACCAACTTAATTAGACTTTTTTCTGAGCAGTCTCTTAGAAAATGATATCTAATTTCTATGTGCTTAGTTTTACTATGTTGTACCGGATTAGCAGTTATAAACATAGCAGCTGAGTTGTCAATATGTATAGGAGTTTGAAGAAAATTGTAACCATAATCAAGTAATTGGTTTTGCAACCAAAGAACCTGAGAGCAGCCAGCTGAAGCAGCTATGTACTCAGCCTCAGTTGTGGATACTGAGACATTTGTCTGCTTTTTGCACTGCCATGACACAAGTCTTGGTCCTATAAATTGACATCCACCAGTTGTGGATTTTCTGTAGTTGTTGCATCCTCCGTAGTCACTGTCTGAATAGGAGTAAAGCTTGAAGTCTCCTTCTTTGGGATACCAGAGTCCAAGTGATGGTTTCCCTTTAAGGTATCTGAATATTTTCTTTACTGCATTCAAATAAGACTTTTTTGGATCTGCTTGATACCTAGCACACACACACACAGCAAACATTATGTCAGGTCTACTAGCAGTTAAGTACATTAAGGATCCTATCATAGATATATTTAATCTTTGATTAATATACTTCCCTGTTGGATCTGGTACAATTTTATCTATAGTAGATGCTGGTGTTTTGCATGATGTATAGTCTGCAAGGTTATATTTCTTTAATGTTTAAAGGATATACTTTTCTTGATTGATAAAGATGCCATCTGTTTTTTGATGAACTTGTAATCCTAAGAAGAAAGTTAATTCTCCCATTGAACTCATCTGAAACTCAGATTGCATTAAGGCTTTAAACTCTTCACAAAGTCTCTTGTTTGTTGATCCAAATATGATGTCATCAACCTATATTTGAACAACTAAGAGGTCTTGGTGTTCATGTTTGAGGAAGAGTGCCTGGTCAATTGTTCCTCTCTTATATCCATGTTTTAGAAGAAACTTGGATAGTGTTTCATACCATTTTCTTAGTTCTTGATGAAGTCCATATAGAGCTTTGTCAAGCTTATATACTCTATGAGGATAGTCAGGATCCTCAAAGCCTGGTGGTTGAGATACATAGACCTCTTCATCAATCTTACCAAATAAGAAGGCACACTTTACATCCATTTGATAAACTGTGAACTTCTTATATGATGCATATGCCAAGAACACTCTAATTGCCTCAATTTTTGCAACTGGTGCAAAGACTTCATCATAGTCTATGCCTTCCTCTTGTGTGTAGCCTTGAGCAATTAGTCTTGCTTTGTTTCTGATTATTATTCCCCTATCATCTAGCTTGTTTTTGAATAACCACCTTGTGCCAATAGGATATTGGCCTTCAGGGAGATCAACTAGGTTCCACACCTTCTGTTTCCTGAACTGCTGCAGTTCTTCTTGCATTGCTTTAATCCAGTTGTTATCTTTTAAGGCTTTTGTGATGTTGGGTGGAACTACTTGAGATAGAAAACAGGAGAATAGACAAGTGTTTGCAGCTCCCCCTTGTCTTTTAGTAGTTCTGCTGTTGAGGTCACCTATCATGTTATCAATTGGGTGATACTTATGTGTTCTAACTGTTGGTACATCATTAACTTGGATGGATGAATCCAGGTTTATGATGTTGGTTGTTGGAGATGAGGGTAGTTGTGATGGGGAGTCAACAAAATAGTTCATCTCATTTTCTGGTGCAGCTGACTGAGCTTCCGTAAGAACATGTATGTCATCCGGGGTAGTGGACATGTCTTTAGTAGCAGTTACTTGATCAGCTATGGTCTCTGTCCAAGGCATATCTATGTGTGACAATGGTGTGGGATGATTTTCTGATATGGTTTGATTTTTGGGGGGTCTCCGTTCAACATCTGCAGTAGGGATATCTACGAAAGTAGAGACATCTACGGAAGTAGATGGTATTGCTGATAATGTGCATGGAGTAAAAACATCTAAACCATCTTTGTGTTTTTGTGCTGATGTACTAGGATCATTATCACTTTGGTTTTCTGGGGTAATGACTCTTGGTGGATCAGCTGTCAATGGTACACCCATATTTGGAGGAACATAGGGATAACATGTATCCGCAGCACCTGTCACATTAAGATAACCAGAGTTAAATGAGTTAGTTAATGCATCTATATCAAATAGCCAAGATGATCCTTTCATAAACTGTGGGAATAAGGATTCATCAAAGGATACATTAGGAGTTTCTTCCACTATGTTATCATGTGGAATGTAGACTCTATATGATTTAGATGTTGATGAGTAACCAACAAAGAAACCATCATAGGCTTTTTCAGCAAATTTTCCTAACTGTTCTTTTGTGTTTAATACAGATACATGACACCCAAAAGCTTTAAGATATCCTATAAAAGGTTTTCTTTTAAACAGAAGTTCATAGGGTGTTTTGTTATGTTCTTTGACAATCAAAGTTCTGTTTTGAACAGTGCAGGCTGTGTTCACAGCTTCTGCCCAAAATGTTATTGGCAGATGTGAGTCAGCAAGCATTGTTCTTGTTGCTTCAATTAGAGTTCTGTTTCTTCTTTCAACAACTCCATTCTGTTGAGGAGTTCTTGGAGCACTAAATTGCCTAGATATGCCTTTATCCCTGCAAAATGAGTCTAAGACATAATTAACAAATTTAGTTCCATTATCACTTCTCAGTATCTTGATTCTTAGATCAAGTTGATTTTCTATCTTAGTGATGAACTCCATTAAAATTTCTGATGTTTCACTTTTATGTTTTAAGAAAAATACCCAAGTAAATCTAGTGAAATCATCAACAATCACCAAACAGTACTACCTTTTGCCAATGCTTAACATATTGGTGGGACCAAAAAGATCCATGTGCAGTAACTTTAGTGGTGTTGTGTTTGTTTTAATTGTTTTTATTTTATGGGAAACTTTATGTTGTTTCCCTTTATAACATGATAAACAGTGGTTGGAACAATAAAATTCTTTCTTAGGAATACCAATGACTAGGTCATTTTTCACCAGTTTATTCATGTTTTTCATGTTGGAATGAGCTAGCCTTCTATGCCACAATTGTGACTCATCTTCTGATGATTTAGATATCAGGCAAGTCTCCTTGCTTGTTAATGATGTGTTGTTCATGTCCAACACATATGTATTACCTTTTCTTGGTGCTTTAAGAAGGATCCGGTTTTTTGGAATTTTAAAACCAGGTTAAAGGATGTAACAGTCAGAATTATCAAAGAATGTTATATAATTTTGATCACAAATTTGAGAAACACTTAATAAGTAAAATTGCAAATTTTCACAAATATTGACTTTCTTAAATTTTAATACTCCATTAGTTACTATCCCTTCCCCAGTGATTTTACCTCCTTTTTTTATCCCCACCAAATGCTACATATGCAGCATTTTTGTGTTTGAAGTCCTGTAAAAGGGTACAATTTCCTGTCATGTGTCTGGAACAACCACTGTCAACATACCACTTGTTGTCAGCCCTTCTTGGATGTTCCCGCAAAACAAAATGAGATCAGTTAGACTTAGGAGCCCAAGCCTTAATGGTCTTGGCTTGCCGTTGTTATCTAAAATAGTAACTTTCTCATGTATGAGACTTGAAGTTTCTAAGTTAGTTTTGTTGTCTGATGGTTCATTATGTTTTGTTTTGTGTTTGCTTGTGGTTGGGGATGAAGTTAAGGTTGTTTCATCTTTGTTTGTGCTAACTTCATCAGTGATTTTGTTCTTTGCAGAGTCCTTCTTTGATATAGATGAATTAGAGAATGTTTCTACATCCCTTGATTTTGACTGTGGCACATGTTTGCCTTTGTCAAAGTGATCAAAGAAGTCATCCTCTCCTTCAAGTTCCACCTTCTTGTGTGGAGTCCTTCTTTGCACTTTCTGTTTTTCTGTCCTTTTGTTTGTCTGTTCCTTTTTGTTGGAACCTTTTTGTCACTTTGTTGTTTTTTATGTTTAGCAGGACTGTTGACTTCTTCTGAAGATTGAGAATCTGAGTCAGAGGATTCAGCTTTCTTCTTCTTCATGATCTTTGTTTTATTCTTCTTGTTGAAGAAACAGTCCTGTGTAGAGTGATTATTTTTGTTGCAAATAGCACAATACTTATTGAAATAACACTCAATGGTCATATGGTTGTTCATATTTCATATTGAGCAATAGCTGCTAAAATAGCAGTTCTGTGGTTGTGCATATCACACCATTTACAGTACATGTCTTCAGAGTCACTCTTGGAGACAGCTTTAGCCTTAGCCTTTTTCTGCAAGTTCGCCTTTTTCTTGATGGTAGCTTTGTGTAGCTTTTGCTCTTTCTCCATTTTTGCTGCTGAAGAATCCTTACCTCTGCCTTTTTGATTGTTCTTCATGGCTTTTGTGGATTTGACAGACCTCCTCCGTAGATGATCCATTGAAGTCACAACCTTTTCTTCAGAGGTTCTTTTTGCTGGTTTTTCTTTTGTTTGTTTATTGGTTGCTTGTAAACCTTCACTTAATTGTTCAATTCTTTTGTGAATTGTTTTCAGTAGGTTTCTTTGTTTTGGTATAGGGTAGTTTAGGTTCATTTAACACTTTGGAATTGTGTGTTCTTTCACATGAATTTTTCCCTTAACCACACCAGCATGGTCAGATTCGCTATTATCATCTAGATCATCACAATTGTCATGATCAAATTCTCATGTGTTTGATTTGAATGTTCTAATTTTGATGAATCAGTTTTAGTGTCATTAGTTAGATTGTCATCAGTTTTATCTTCAGACTCAGACAAGGTACTAGACACAAAATGATTTGAAAGACTGGTTGTCATAGATTCTGGTAGAGAAGTATAGTTATCATTTACTAGTGGTGGAACTGCATGAAATCCCAACCCTGTTTTGTGCTTATTCTCAATCTGAGAATTTAGCAATTTTTCATACTGATGTGCTGACAGTTGGAATTTCTGCAGTTTCACCTTAGTAGATGCATGATCTGACATAGATTTTGTTAATGATACAGTTAAATGCTCAACTTGTGCCTTTAAGTTGTAATTTTCAGAAACAAGTTTATCTAAGTCTGTTTGTAAAGAATTTATTTTGACTTGATAAAGTTTATGTTCTCTTATATGTGATTCATTTAAAACAGTGTTTCTTTTACTTTATCTGCTAACTGTTGAGCATGTGATCTATATCTTTCTACCTCATCTATGCAAGTAGGAGAACATAACCTTTCTCTTACCTCAGTAGCCATTGGAGGAACTTTGTTTTCCATGTTGGCCATTAGTGCTTGATTTTCAGCAAGAACTTCTTTCTCATAGATGCTCTAGTCACAAGTACCATCCTACAAAATGATTAAACCAGTTTCTTTAGCATTGGATTTACTTGTGTTATTGTTAGTTATTGGTGGGGATGTATTGGTTAATTGGGGTTGTGAGAAACTCCTCTGAGCAGGTTGTCTTTGGTCGGTTGCATGCTGTTGGTTGTTGCATTCCCTGGAGAAGTGTCCGTATAGATTGCATTTAAAGCATCTAACTTTGGACTTATCCATACCAATCTTGGTTGATCTTCCTCCTACTGACAGCCCTTTATTTCTCTTCATATACATTTTGGCTCTGTAGGCAATCATAGCCATTTGCCATTGCAAGTCCATCTCTTACACTTCATCAGGATGAAGTTCTTCTAAGTCTTGTTGGCAAAAGTGAGCCGGTGTCAGGGTGCTTCCTAAGTAAGCTTGAAAACTGGAACTGAAGGCTGCAAAGGCTGCTTTCTGTTCTTCAGACTCCAGAACCACAGTAATTGGTTCTGTCTGCTTGTTGTTTTTCTTGTTCTTTGATTCATCAGCCTTTGATTTGGATTTTCTGTGCTGATTACCTTGGGAAGTTGAGCTAGAAGACTTTGCAGCATAAAAGCTAGTCTCCTCTTCCTAATCACTTTCTTCACAGGATGAGTCTTCAGCTTCATTGGTGATAAAAGAACTTCCTGAGTTCTTCAGTTCCTTGAATTGATATGGAGCGATTGGTGCTTTCACACTCTTGTTCCTTGTCTTTTCTTCCAGCTCCAGTGCTTCTACCTTTGCCACTAAGGTGTCTAAGCCTATTGCCTTTAGATCAATAGTGTTCTTAAACATGGACACAGTTTGTGTCCAGTTCTCTGGCAATGAGTGCAGCATCTTTTTGTTGAGTTCTTCATTGCTATACTCAAGTTCCAGGATATTCATCTCAGTGACAAGCTGCATGAATCTGTGCAGTTGTTGAGGAACAGACTCACCAGGAATATGATGAAAGGTTTCATATTGAGCCCGGAGAGTGTCCTTTTTGATACTCCTAATCTCATCACTACCTTCACACAGAGTGTGGAGTATTTTCCATAATGAGTTAGCAGTCTTGTATGATTCGCACCTGATCAGCAGCTCTTCAGGCAAAGCCATAGTAAGCATACTATATGCTTTGATGTCAATCTTGACTCTCTTGGAATCATCAGATGATAGATTCTTTAAACTAATGGGCTGATTATTATCCTTATAATCCGCTCCTAAGGCAGGTGGAATATAAGGTCCTTCGGTAATCGAAGCCCATAAGTCAGAATCTGTATAATTAACATGATTCCTGAACCGGATTTTCCAGGTTTTACAATCAGATTTGTTTTCCAGTTTAGGAGGTTGATAAGCACCAACAACTGAGTTACTCATGATAGTTAATTAAAAAAAAGAGGTTTTGTTTTAAAACAGAATTTGATTAAACTTAATCAAAGCTGATAGATCAATTGATATAAATCAATGAGCACCAAGCTCTGATATCACCTGTGAATCGAAGGATCGTTCAGGAATTATCAAAATTGATTTGAACAAGTATTGATCGCGGAATTATCAATACTTGGTGTTTAATCTATTAACAATAATAAAATCAATCAATCAAACAAATAAAATAAGAATAATCAAACCGAGAGAACTCAAGAATGTTGATCGTAATGCTTTCTTGTTGCTATTGATATTGCTGATCTTGAATACAATACTGATGATTCTAATGAATCTTAACTGTTGTTATATGATTTATATTGATTACATCTGTTGATGATCTCGTATCTATTTATAGAGATCTAATTCTGTTATATTGCTAGCTATTTTGTTGTTATAATTAAGCTATCATCATTATCCGAATCTTCGCCATGTTTATCGGCTTAGGAATTCGTGATTTACAATGATTCTTCTGATGATAAAATTTATTGATGTGACGTGGAATATCCGTTTGAATAAAACGTCTTCAATCGTCATTAATGTTGTTGATGTTCTGCCATGTTGACTTGTTGACTTGATGTTGATCTGGGTTAATTGGTCCTCCGCAGGAATTTACTCTTCCGCAGGTAGTCTGTCTTCCGCAGCAACTGTTGTACAGTACTTGTTCTTGTGCTTCCGTAGGAGTTCTTGTCTTCCGCAGCAATCCCTCCAGCAGCTTCACTTCTTTTCTTGTTCAGCTGAAGTTGTTCTTCCGCATGAGATCCACGGATGTACATTCTTCAGTTATGTTCCTGAAAACATCTACAGAATAACACTTTATTCATCCGCAGTTGTTTCAACACTTCGCCAATTTTTCAAATTGACAGTGTTTAAGGTTTCCTGCACATTCACACATATATTCTGAAATACATTATATCATAGATGAATATATTAAATGAAGTGCAAAATAAATGTTATTTAGTTCATAAACATAATTATAATCAAATATATTAATTTTATATCATTAAGAACAATAATTATAATTATGATTACAAGAGTAATATATATCATCTAAACCTATACAAGAGATCTATCCCTAACATATATATATGTAAACACAAACACATAAATAGTCCCTTTAAGATGAAAATACTAAAATGCCCTTAGGTTTAATATAAAAATTAACATCTGTTAGTGCTAATACTTTAACTCGTTACAAATAGAAAATACAAACCCCAAATTTGTTACAATAAACCCTTAGTACACAAACTTATTATTTTGAATAAACCACAGAGACCATTTATGTAATTAACTCTAGATATTATAAAGGATTTTATTCTCATGATAAACAAATATATACATTAATAGTAAGATTACTAGGTGTGTGAGTTCATCGAAGAGAACTATGAAAGGAGTTTCAATGTTAATACATAAGCTTTGCTAACAAGTAAATTCTAAACACATATAATGAAAAATTAATCTATCACATATTTATTTACAAAGATAATATAAATTCTTTTTTTCAATATAACTACATAATATAAGGTAATGCATTCTTCTATTATCTTCTCACACGAGTAACACCTTTCAAGTTTTCTCAAACACGGATTGTAGTGTTCACTGTGATCCTCATGGAACAAACGATAAACACTCGTTGAAAAACTATAAATTCAAAAATAAAAAAGTACATGTATATAATTATAAGATAAAGGTAACTTTAAACTAGTTATATATATTCTTAATAATATCTAGACACAATTACAGAAAACATCATTTATGTTTGTCAAAAGTTGTGGATTTTGTCATTTATCTTTAAAACGCTCGTTCTTAGTCCTTTATGTATACAAAACGTTGCCCATTACGTCCTTTAAACAAAAGCCCGTTAAATTTTGTCGTTAACTCGGATCATGGCAAAATTGTCTTACCATGCCCCTGTATAAGAAATATATAATCTGCTTTTTTTCATTCCCCATTAGAGTCGCTTGAATCAAAATTGGGGTAAAGAACCCTTAGGTAAATTGATCTTAAAATCACTGTGAAGAATCTTCAACTGTAGGTGAATCGAGTCATAGAATGTTCAATCGTGTTGCAAACAAGGTTTATTGCTACTGCGGGAAAGAAGCCTCGGTTCTAACATCATGAACTGCAGAAAATCAATAGCCTAAAAAGCATCGGTTCTCCTAATTTTGAAATAGGTCGACGGTTCCTTTGGATATTTGAAGTTCATGTAATGGTGGTTGAACTTGATTTTGTACTATGTTTCATCATGTTTAATGGAATGAAATTATCAAAGTTTGTTTGACATTTGCATTGTTTGTTCAAAATAACAGGTTGTTCAAACTAAAATGAAATGATCTAAATAATGTAAATCAAATGCACAGGTGTTTGACATTTGCTTTGTTTGTTCATTTTCACAGGTTGTTCAAATTGAAATGAAATGATCTAAATAATGCAAATCAAATGCACAGGTGGTTGACATTTGCTTTGTTTGTTCAAATTCACAGTTTGTTCAAATTAGAATGAAAATGCAATATAAATGAGAGATTGGCACCATAAATGATGTAAATAAAATTCACAGGTTGTTGAAAATGCAATATGGTCATTGTTTAAAATTGGTCATAGCTTGTTCAAAATGGTAACTTCAAATATAGTTTGACTTCTAAAAAAATCACAGCTTGTTCAATAGCTTCGAGCTGTTCAAGGGAAATCATAAATAAATACCATGACAGCTTGTTCAAGCATGCCATACATCAGTTTGACTTTAAACCGTACCAATTTGTGCAGTTAGACTTCAGACAAAAAATTTCATACATAGTTTGACTTTAAACAAAATCATACATCAGTTTGACATTAAGCTAGTTCAAGCATCCAGGACAAAAGTACCATACATCAACTACACAAATGACATAAAATCCATGACATAATACTTGGAATAGCAAAAATTCAATCACCATACATAAATTTGCAACACAAGTTCTAAATTGAATTAGACATTTTTCAAAAGAAACATCTAAATTACCAAATTGGACGTAAAGCTTCATCCCTTAATAGTCAAACCCAACTCCTTAATTCTCCAATTGCCCTTTACAAGTTCTGCTATTATGCCCCTGCTTACACTTACCACACTTAACAGTACTATTTTTCTTGGAAAGTCTTCCACCTCGTGTCATGTCTTCAACAACAGATTTCTTCCTTTTCATTTTTGGTCTTTCCACTGGTGTGTGATGTGTTGGTGGGGTGATTATGGTTGGTAGCTGTGTTCTTTCCCATAAGGGCATTCCATTAATGGGAAATATCTTGAAACTATAAACATTCTTCCAAGTCTCTAATGTGTACATTGGATGCACCCAACTTTCTGGAACGCCAACCTGTTGACCAACGCTTGCCATATTCCATAAAGTTGCAACTGCATGTTTACAAGGCATTCCTGTAAGTTCCCATCTCCTACAAGTGCATGCCTTACAAGAATGTCAACCATACAATGATCATGAAATGGTCCAGCAACCTGAAACTGCTCACCCCCATTCCAAGAGACATTGTACTTTATCGCATCCTTCTTGATGTTTTCAAATAATATTCTTGTAGTGGTGTTAGTGGGCCATCATTTATATCAATCACATATAGTACATTAATAATTCTTCTCATCAAATACTCCCTAATGTACTCTAATGCAGTGATGATTGGCTTATCTCGACCATCCAGTAATTTGGAGTTTAATATTTCACACATGTTATTTAGTAGCACATCAGAATGCGCCCTTCCAGTGGAAATCAATAGCATAGTTAATAGATGATTTACACATTACATCATAATGAAGCAACAATATATACCTGAAAAATGAGATCTTAACCAATGTTTAGGGTTGATCTTTGATAACCATAAATGTGCTTCAGAATTAGTTTTTTTCAACTCATTCATGCTTCTTTGAAATTCTACAACAGTTGTATATGTTGCAAGCTTCCATAATATGTCTTTATATGCCTTACCCTTGAAAGATAGCTTCATATTCTCATGAATGTACCTTACACAAAACCTATGCTCAGCTCTTGAAACAGTGTTGAAATGGCTTGACAGAGACCCTGAATTAACATAAACCAGATTAAAAATAATACATAATATTAATTAACAATAATATTTATAACATACAAAAACTGATTTCTTACCTTTTGCCTGTAAGATATAAATGTGAAGTTTGAATTGATGTCAAGATTCAAGTCATCTCTAAGATACTCTAAAAACCACTTCCATGAATCTATGTTTTCTATTTCAACAATTGCATATGCAAGAGGGTATATTCCACTATTAGGGTCTACACCAACTGCCGTAAGAACTTGACCCGGATATGGACCCTTCATGAAAGCACCATCAAGCCCAAGCAAGTCTCTCCCAATAGCTTTGAACCCCTCTTTTAGTGGACCTAAACAAATATATATTCTCTTGAATTTTCTGTTTGTAGATGTTGAATCTGAGGGTACTTCAAGATCTAGCTTTATAGTAGTTCCACGGTTTCTCCTCATGAGTTCCCCAACATAATCTCTAAGCAATTTATATTGTGAGGTGAAATCTCCATGGAGTTGCTGAACTGCTTTGGATCTGGCCCTGTAAGCTTGCATCTTTGAAACTTCAACCTCAAATTTTCTTTGATATTGTTCTTGAACTGCTTTCACTAGGATGGAAGGATTTTCCTCAATTTGTTCCGTTAATATAAGTGGATACGAAGACATTATGAGTAGAAATAAATGTCTTTTCCATGTGTCTGAAATTTCATCTTTTAAAACTAACAATGTCCAAAGGCATAAAAACCTGTTAGGGTTGGTCTTTTTCCTCCTACCTCCTTTATTATTATTTATTTCTGGCACCCCAGACTTTCTCTGACCATCATTTCTAAACTCGCTTTCTCCTGTTTCTAAGTCTCCCGCACACAATACTCGCACCCGAATATTGTCATCCGTAACCATCTTTAATTGCCTTCTATTTTAACTGTATGTTGCTTCAAAAAGGCTTTCACCTCTTTTTTACTTTCAAACATTTTCCCTACAAAAAAACTTTTTTCATTACCATTAACACTTTTAATATATTTCAATCTCCTTTTTCTTGTACTCCCAATGCATCAGACTCACAACCACTATCAAATTCATCATTTTCTATTACCTCCAACCCATATGCTTCATTCACACCACCATGTAGTTCATCTTCAACATCGACATTTAACTTGTAGGCCAACATGTCAGCTTCTATGTCATCTACCCCGTTTTCATCATCTACATCAAATTCACTTTCCTCTTCATTTCTCTGTTCTACAAAAATATCAAATTCCCTAATACCTTTGACACATGATCTATGAGTTTTGATATGTCTTCATCATTATTCAAACTCTGAATCCCAGTTTGTAAATCACATCCGGGTATTAGGGACTGGTAACTACTAGAAACAAAACCCATCTCTTTTCTAACATCTTCCAATTCTTCCATACAAAACCTGTTTCTATCAAAGAAATCGACCATATTTACATGTCCATTTTCATACCTACGATCTGGAAATTGGGTAAAATAACACCGTGATGGACATTAAGTGTGAAGAGCTCTGGATATGTATCTGCATTTTCAAAGCCATACACAAAAATAAACGACCAGACGAAGAGAAAATATAATGGATAAGTTAGAACGTGAAAATACCGTAAATTTCTTCAAGATCATTGACATCTTCTTCACTTTGAATGTGAAAAGTTCCCATTACGGGGGGGTTCATGCATCTGGAGTTTAGTTTGCAGGTAGGGTTTTTTTATCATGAAGCGGGTGTTTTGGGAGTGCTTTTTTTTACTATTTTTTAACTTTTTAACTTTTAAAAAATTAAAAATTTATTTATAGTATTTGGTAATGTGATGGAAATAAGTTAATAAGTCAATCCATACTAACTTATTAATTTATTGGAAAAGTTAATAAGTTAAGAAGTTGTTTTGAGAAGCAATCTCAAACACCCTCGAAAGAGGAGGGATCGATTTCTTATATAGGGGTGTGGAAAGACAATTTTGCCCTCGTGTGCTTCTCACATAATCTGAGTTAACGATAAAATTTAACGGGCGTTTGTTTAAAGGACATAACGGGCAATGTTTTGTAAACATAAAGGACTGAGAACGGACGAAATCCGCAACTTTTGACAAACATAAAGGACGTTTTCAGTAATTTTGTCTAATATCTAAATATATTATTTGATACCGGTAATTTATCACAAATTTGTAACCAGGAAAGAAATAAAATAAAATAAGATTACGATTTGAGAATAAATATTAATAATAAATAAAGAAAACTAGGTTTTACCCTGGGTGCGTTGCGCTCCTAGAATTCAGACACAATTCTATATACGAAAACATGGATACCAAAATACATTGATATGGTGGTCATTCTAATGTAAAACCCCTTGCCTCCGGTGGCTATTTGGCTATGAAAAAAACGCATCGTAAGAGTTATCACTCCGCTATGAATTACTAACATGTAGGGCTGCAAACGAACTGAACGTTCAGCAAACAATTCGTGAACTGTTCGGCGGGAAGTTCGTTTATGTTCGTTCGTTTAGTAAATGAACGAACACGAACAAGAAAATTCCGTCGTTTAGTTAAACGAATGAACAAGAATACAAGCCGTGTTCGTTCATTTATGTTCGTGAACGTTCGATAATGTGTTCGTTAATGTCCGTTCGTGAACGTTCGATAATGTGTTCGTTTATGTTCGTTAATGTTTTCGATTATATTCTTAGTTTTTATGTTAGTTATTTTTATGACAATTATATCAAGTGTTTTTGGATATTTATGTTACGTGTTTATTTATTTTTAGTAAATTTTATGATAAAAATGCTGATTTTATTCTAAAATAAATATGTGATCATTTGTATTCGTTTGTGTTCATTTAGTTCTTTGTGTTCGTCATGTTCCTGAACATTTGTTTGTTTTCGTTTGATTTTGTTTGTGTTCTTTTGCGTTCGGTAAGTGTTCGTGAACAGCTCATGAACATGTTCATTTCCTTAATGAACGAACACGAACAAGAAAACACGTTCGTTAAGTGTTCGTGAACAGTTCATAAACGAGTTTATTTCTTAATGAACGAACACGAACAAGGCCTTGTTCGTGTTCGTTCGGTTCGTTTGCAGCCCTACTAACATGTTCTGTTATAAAACTGACATAATCGTATGTTACAAACAAGCATTAATAGAACTATATGATGTTATAATCCAATATTAGTTTGTGTAGCCAAAACAAAATCACCAATACATAATAGGGACAATCAAAGCCCAACATTATAAAATATCAACATATAAGGACAATTGGGAATAATTGACTTGTTATGACCCATTGTGGGTTTGTGTAAGCATAACATTCCACCAATAAATAACGGGAAAGCCTACCGGTGTAGGGTATCTAGGATCGAAGCTTGAACAATATGGGGCGAGGGGGTCCCCCTCTTTTTCTCGTCAGCGGTGTTAATTTTCAGCTTGGTAGTGTAAATTTTTGGCATAGTAGTGCAAATTTTTTAAAAAATATAGAATTCGCCCCCCCCCCTCCCAGAATAGTTTATTTTCGCTCATGCCCCCCCTATGTTGTGGTTCAAGCTAGGGCACTGCTTGTAATGTAAGACGTATTACGGTTGATTAATGCTTCAAATCTAGAAATATATATCTAGCTATCGGTAATTACTTATGAAAGCTAAGTCGCCACTAATATGTCGTTAAATACTAATAGATTACCCGAGAAATATCAAGCTATGGGCTACCATCTCTATCTACTGACATTTCTTTGTCGACCATTCTTTCATCTTTCTATGATCTTGTCTACGCATCCTCGCTAACGACTACACCACAACCACTTACCCCGCCATGTGTCATTGTTGCCTCGTCGACCACCACTTCCACCCCTTCCTCTCTCTCTCTCTCTCTCTCTCTCTTTATATGGTTGTTCATGCCATCCCTTCCATCGTTGCATCCGCCACAACCTGTTACTACCGCTATTTGACACCGCTACCTCGTGAGTTATCACGATTACCACCACTATCTATTGCAATCAGTATGGTTTCGGAATTGATTAGGTTCTATTACAAGTCTGATCTGTTTTGTTTTGGGTTAGTGATAGGGACTGTATTTTTTAAATTGGGTGTTGAAAATAGATCAGACCAAACAGAGATTAATTAATTATTATTAATATGACCAAGTTATTGGCCGAATCAGTTTGATCCTACGTGATCGAAACTGATTATAAGAAAGGTAGAAGGAGAGTGTCTTGTTATTGGACGAATAATATAAAACAAAGTTTCATTTCCCATAATTGAATCCATTTCATCATTGACGACTTCCTTCCACAAAGGAGCATCTCTCGACGACAATGCTTGACTGAACATTTTTGGATCATCATCCAAATTAATGGCGAAAATGACCTCTCTCGTCACTTTCATTTGTGTCCCTTTAACTAGATAAGAGATGAAATCATTTTCATAATTCTTCTCTTTTCTAACTCCAGTAATTCTACTTGGTTCTTTAATAATTTGTGAAGGATGACACTCTCTTGAGAAGTACAGGGAGTTATGGTGGGGTTTAAGTTTTCATCATCTCTAGAAATTTATCATCAAAGAATTCCACATCTCTGAATTCTACAACTGTTCCCGATTCGTCATCCAACAGTCAGTAAGCCTTGCTATTTTGAGAATATCCAATGAACACGCTTTTCATAGCTCGTGCTCCGAGTTTGGATCTCTTAGGATCAGGTGTCCGATAATAAGCGACACATCCCCAAACTTTTAAGTGCTCTAAGTTTGGTTTCCTTCCTTTTCAAGACTCGTATGGGTTAGTAGGAATCACACAACTAGTGATCCTATTGTGAACATAACAAGCGGTCAATAAAGCTTCTCCCCACAAACTACTTGGTAAACCTGATTGGTTTAACATACAGTTAGCCATCTCTACCAATGTACGGTTCTTTCTCTCAACCAAACAATTTTGTTGCGGAGTGAACTGTGAAGTTTTTTCATGTATGATACCATTCTCTTCGCAGAATGAATCAAATTTGCAGTTAAAATATTCTCCTCCTCTATCCGAGCGAAGAATTTTTATTCATTTCTCTTGTTGGTTTTCAACCTAGACCCTATATATTTAAAATGCGTCAAATGCTTTGTCTTTTGTACGTAATAAATAAACATGTAAATAGCAGCTCGAGTCATTGCAGAAAGTGATGAAATATCTCTTACCACCATGGGTGAGGATTCCATTCAGTTCACAAATATATGAATGGATTAGTTCTAGTAGTGATGTATTGCGTTGCTATACACTCAGAAAAGGTTTTTTTGTAAAATTTGATTTTACACAAGTTTCGCATTTTTCAAAATCTTTATCGTTTAATTTTATTAAACCTTTAGTTTGCATTTTTTTTAAAATTTTTTAATATTTGTGTGAGCCAAACGTTTACACCATAAGAAATTGAATAAGCGATATAATCAAAAGATATTATTGCATTCAATTCATAACCAATAACATTACAATCAGAAACATCACTAGCAAAGGTATTAACACTAGAACTATCACCACTAAAACCGTTATCACTATCACTTTCACTACCAAAACCATCAAACATAGAGATGCCAGTATTCTCAATCTCTTCCTCTTCATTTCCATCTTCAGCTAGGTCAAGACGATACATTCCACCCGTGTTTTTAGCTTGACCCACATAAAGGTTATTCAGAGAAAACTTCACACGCAGATCTTTAAGCACCAGCTTGTAACTATTCCAATTAAACATATCCGCTAAAACAAGACCCATTGATATACCGGGAACAAGCAACACGTCCGTCGGCACATACAACCATAGTTCCCTCAGGTACGGGACCATAGGTTTGAAACGCGTACTGGTTCCTACAGACATGAACAATAGCTCCAAAATCCAAAAACCATCCTCTACACGCCAACACGCGTGTAGGCTGAGCAAGCATATTAACATCACCAATTCCCACATTTGCTACTAGGTTGGTAAGATTATCAACCGTATTTGTGGAGCCAGCCCTAGGACCAGATTTTTTGTGAGGGCACTCTCTTGCATAATGTCACATTTGCTACTAGGTTGGTAAGATTATCAACCGTATTTGTGGAGCCAGCCCTAGGACCAGATTTTTTGTGAGGGCACTCTCTTGCATAATGTCTAATTTCTCCACAAACATGACATTTTTCAGATCTTTTAGGCTGTTGGTTATTATTCTGAAGTGGTTTTTTGAATTCTTTCTTTGTAGGTGCAAGTGGTTTCTTTTGTTTTGATCCATACATCCCCTTTTACCCAGACCCGCTGGTCGCCACATGATTAACACTCAATCTGACTTTACTTCTTTTGTCCTTATAGCGTGTTTCCTCCTCAATTCGAAGGTGCTTCAATAGTTCATCCAAAGAGTGGTCCTTAGATGTGTGCATTATTCTTTGGAGAAATCTTTCCAAGTGGGAGGCAATTTAGCAATGATAACCCCCACTTGGAAGATTTCAGGTAGAGGAATGGAAAGAGCAGTCAGTTTGTTAACAAGTACTTGGAGTTCATGCACTTGCTCCAAGATTGACTTTTCATCCACCATTTAGAAGTCTAAATACTTAGCAATAAGGTACTTATTAGTACCTTCTTCATGAGCCTTGTACTTGAGTTCCAAAGCTTTCCATAACTCCCTCGGACTTGTAACCTGCGAGTACAAGTTAGAAATATGATCAGAAAGTGAGTTCTTGATATGACCAAGACAAAGATCTGCAGCTTCCTTTCAGACGAGTCTTCGCTTGATTAGATCAGAAATCACTTGCTGATCCGGTTCCTTTCCCGCTTCAGAAACCGGATCGTTTGGGATCGGGGCCAAGCACGGATCGAGAGCATAATATAGTTTCAGAACAATCAGCATGAACTTGACTTTATCAGCCCAGGGGGTATAGTTCTGACCGTCGAATCTGTCCAACTTGACAAACTCTTGATTCATGAATCTTAGATTAGCGGTAGGAAATTCATCGTCTATTTAGTCTGTTAATTTAAACACAATAATAAATTCCTTTAAGATTATTGAAAACGGATAAGACCATACAGAGATTAATTAATTATTATTAATATTACCAAGTTATTAGCCTAATCAGTTTGATCCTACATGATCGAAACTGATTATAAGAAAGATATAAGGAGAGTGTCCCGTTATCGGACGAATTAAAACACACAATAATATAAAACCAACCATTTAATTGGTGTTCTTCGAATAATGAACTGCACGGATGATACTCCTGTCCTTAAAGGATTTTACGTTCTGTATTTGCTGTAAGCTACAACGTAAACTCTCAGGATTTAATGCAGAATGAATCTGGTGTTCCAACAGTAATGGAACCAAATCAATGTAAAGCTCGTGAGGAAACTGTTGTAGAGAAAACGTGGAACAGAGAGAAGCTACGGTTTTTGTGGTGCTGAAACTAGAAGCAGGAGGCCTGTATTTATAGACTTAAACCGTAACCGAATCAGAGAAAAAAAAGGGATGGGGTTGACCACACCAGTTTGCAAATTTGGTTTCGCAATCCACCGTATTATATCTTGAAGTTGGTTTTCGATTCTATCCACAAGCCTCTGAACCGGGTCTTAGCTAAAAATAAGAGCTACTTAGCTCCTAGCGATGATGCATCTCAAACACACCCATTCACGCCTCTAACACCCCCAATCGCAAGCTCACGTCTCCATCTTAGCTCAAACACACCCATTCACGCCTCTAACACGCCCAATCGCAAGCTCATGTCTCCATCTTGGCCCAACATGAGCATGGACCTAGACCTTCTCTTGACCCAACTAACTCTCTGGTGACCCATTTATCTTGAAGTTGGTTTTCGATTCTATCCACAAGCCTCTGAACCATTTATCTTGAAGTTGGTTTTCGATTCTATCCACAAGCCTTTGAACCGGGTCTTAGCTAAAAATAAGAGCTACTTAGCTCCTAGCGATGATGCATCTCAAACACACCCATTCACGCCTCTAACACGCCCAATCGCAAGCTCACGCCTCCATCTTAGCTCAACATGAGTGTGGACTTAGACCTTCTGTTGACCCAACTAACTCTTTGGTGACCCATTAGGGAAAGCCTTTGAACCTGGTCTTAGCTAAAAATAAGAGCTACTTAGCTCCTAGCGATGATGCATCTCAAACACACCCATTCACGCCTCTAACACCCCCAATCGCAAGCTCACGTCTCCATCTTAGCTCAACATGAGCGTGGACTTAGACCTTCTGTTGACCCAACTAACTCTTTGGTGACCCATTAGGGAAAGCCTTTGAACCGGGTCTTAGCTAAAAATAAGAGCTACTTAGCTCCTAGCGATGATGCATCTCAAACACACCCATTCACGCCTCTAACACGCCCAATCGCAAGCTCACGTCTCCATCTTAGCTCAACATGAGCGTGGAATTAGACCTTCTGTTGACCCAACTAACTCTTTGGTGACCCATTAGGGAAAGCCTTTGAACCGGGTCTTAGCTAAAAATAAGAGCTACTTAGCTCCTAGCGATGATGCATCTCAAACACACCCATTCACGCCTCTAACACGCCCAATCGCAAGCTCACGTCTCCATCTTAGCTCAAACACACCCATTCACGCCTCTAACACGCCTAATCTCAAGCTCATGTCTCCATCTTGGCCCAACATGAGCATGGACCTAGACCTTCTCTTGACCCAACTAACTCTCTGGTGACCCATTTATCTTGAAGTTGGTTTTCGATTCTATCGACAAGCCTCTGAACCATTTATCTTGAAGTTAGTTTTCGATTCTATCCACAAGCCTTTGAACCGGGTCTTAGCTAAAAATAAGAGCTACTTAGCTCCTAGCGATGATGCATCTCAAACACACCCATTCACGCCTCTAACACGCCCAATCGCAAGCTCACGTCTCCATCTTAGCTCAACATGAGCGTGGACTTAGACCTTCTGTTGACCCAACTAACTCTTTGGTGACCCATTAGGGAAAGCCTTTGAACATGAGCATGGACCTAGACCTTCTCTTGACCCAACTAACTCTCTGGTGACCCATTTATCTTGAAGTTGGTTTTCGATTCTATCCACAAGCCTCTGAACCATTTATCTTGAAGTTAGTTTTCGATTCTATCCACAAGCCTTTGAACCGGGTCTTAGCTAAAAATAAGAGCTACTTAGCTCCTAGCGATGATGCATCTCAAACACACCCATTCACGCCTCTAACACGCCCAATCGCAAGCTCACGTCTCCATCTTAGCTCAACATGAGCGTGGACTTAGACCTTCTGTTGACCCAACTAACTCTTTGGTGACCCATTAGGGAAAGCCTTTGACCGGGTCTTAGCTAAAAATAAGAGCTACTTAACCGGGTCTTAGCTAAAAATAAGAGCTACTTAGCTCCTAGCGATGATGCATCTCAAACACACCCATTCACACCTCTAACACGCCCAATCGCAAGTTCACGTCTCCATCATAGCTCAACATGAGCTAGGACTTAGACCTTCTATTGACCCAACTAACTCTTTGATGACTCTGAACCATTTATCTTGAAGTTAGTTTTCGATTCTATCCACAAGCCTTTGAACCGGGTCTTAGCTAAAAATAAGAGCTACTTAGCTCCTAGCGATGATGCATCTCAAACACACCCATTCACGCCTCTAACACGCCCAATCGCAAGCTCACGTCTCCATCTTAGCTCAACATGAGCGTGGACTTAGACCTTCTGTTGACCCAACTAACTCTTTGGTGACCCATTAGGGAAAGCCTTTGAACATGAGCATGGACCTAGACCTTCTCTTGACCTAACTAACTCTCTGGTGACCCATTTATCTTGAAGTTGGTTTTCGATTCTATCCACAAGCCTCTGAACCATTTATCTTGAAGTTAGTTTTCGATTCTATCCACAAGCCTTTGAACCGGGTCTTAGCTAAAATTAAGAGCTACTTAGCTCCTAGCGATGATGCATCTCAAACACACCCATTCACGCCTCTAACACGCCCAATCGCAAGCTCACGTCTCCATCTTAGCTCAACATGAGCGTGGACTTAGACCTTCTGTTGACCCAACTAACTCTTTGGTGACCCATTAGGGAAAGCCTTTGAACCGGGTCTTAGCTAAAAATAAGAGCTACTTAACCGGGTCTTAGCTAAAAATAAGAGCTACTTAGCTCCTAGCGATGATGCATCTCAAACACACCCATTCACACCTCTAACACGCCCAATCGCAAGTTCACGTCTCCATCATAGCTCAACATGAGCTAGGACTTAGACCTTCTATTGACCCAACTAACTCTTTGATGACTCATTAGGGAAAGCCCCTTATAAGCCACTCAAAGTTCTCTCCCCCCACCAATGTGGGACAAACGTAAACATGCCAACTTACACATTTACTAATTGTAAATTTCCAACATTGTGTTGTGCTACAACATAAAGAAATGATTTGGTTTGATACCGATTGACTGATTTAACCATAAGGAATCGTATCTATATTATTTTAGAGAGTCGTGTTTACGGTTTATGATGTCAACTCTTTATAAATGATAGGACAATTATTTGGTGGTGTGATCCAATAATGAAAATTACTTAATGGTTGCCAACTTAGGATATCAACCGCCTCCTTATCACAAGAAGTTGAAGACTATTAAAGGAAAACTTATGGTGCGACCTCAGTATTCTATAATGCCACTTGTCAACTCAATTTCACAAGCATGTGTTGTTAACTTGTCATCGATTGTACATGAAAGGTTGGAAATTTGATGCCAATGATTTGATCCTCGTGAAAATGGTTGGATCAAATTTTCAAGCATAAGTGGATAGCAAAACAAAAATGAAGAGGAACAATCCCGGTGGATCGCAATATAAATGTGAGTAATAAACAAAAAGTTGAAATTAAAAATTTACAAATATATAAACATTTAATGTAAATAAACACAACCAAATGAACTATTGAATGTTCATGAACACAAACGAACAAACAAAAATTTTATTCACGTTCGTTCATTTAACTAAAGAGCGGAATTTCTTGTTCATGTTCGTTTATTAATAAAACAAGCTTCTAAGTTCTTAGAGCGTGGTTTAAGAATTATTCGTTGAATGTTTGGTTCGTTAATAGCCCTGCTCGTTTATGGTTATCATATGAGAAACGTAACAAAAAAATTTTCAATGAATATTTATAATTAATGATAAATTATAGGAATTTATTTCAAGTATACCATTGCCATAATATATCTCATCCTTCTTTGCAATATCATGACTATGATTAAGGGTTAGCTCATATGGAATGAACTACCCCAATCACAGCAAGTTGGCTCGTATGGTTTAATTTTGACAGTCAGAACTCAGACGGTTTAACGATCAATCGCACTGTTGGAACATGCACTACGTATGTATTATATTCATGAACCATCTTTATCACATTAAAAAATTGATACAGATAACTATTTTAGGAAAAAAAGTAGAACTCATTTCCAACCATTAAAACATGTGGTCCTGCTGACACACCCAACCTAGCCGACTTAGTTTGCTGTTTTCTAAAACCATAGTTTAACGGTTTGGACCAAAACTTTCATCAAAATCAGCCAAACAATACTATGAACATCCCTACTGAGATCTCTTTTAGTGCATAGTGTAATAACTATCCAAAATGATAACCGGAATAATATAAAACTATACACTTAAAATACAGATAAACAGGGAAAATATCACCATAAACAAACTTACCTGAATGTGTACCATTCTTAAAATGGAATATATTCTCAGGGAAGTACCATACCAATTGGATGGTCTAGCATGAAACTACATGCATCATGCAGATTCCAGTTTGGATTTCTTGAAAGATCCAAATGCCCACCACATCTATAAATATCAGACTCCATAAAAAATTGGAAATATACCCAATTCAAATCATCTTTATAATATCCTTAGACTAGAGTTCTCCCTGCCACTTCATATTATTAACCATGTCTTCCTGCAGTAACTGTGACTGCTTTGACAAGAGCAACTGCATGTAAGTAACATGATCATGTGCATGTATCATCATTCGAAACAGAGGTGGTAGTGATTTTAACCCGTATACTTATGAACGAGTCAATCTTGTTTATGTTTTATCTCAAATAGGTAATGAAAGGGGTCAAACATGTCAAAAGTAGTCCAAAGAGTATCTTAATGCATAAAACCTCCTAAATCTTTTATTCAAAAGGGCAAAATATTAATAAAAAAATAGACCATGGACTTAAACATTTTGTGCATATAACACCTAAACTTTGCTTTAGCATGATTAGAGCTTTTACATTGTTAAAACTGGAAGAATCCTTTTTAGCATATTAAATCTCTAAAAATTTTGAAAAGGGACATATTCATTCAATCTTATAAGTTAAGGGAATTTATCATGAAGAAACATAGTTTAAGAGTAAAAATCCCCAAGGAATTTTTTGAAATTGGCCCTACTCGAAAGGAATTTAGAGAAAAAAGTATTTCCGTGTTCTGTGGACCTATTACCCAACCTGCCCATTTTGACACCACAAATTTCAAGTTTAGAACAAAATTTTCTGACAAAAGTTCACTTAAATTGCAGCAAGAAAGGAAAGGGTATGGTGTCAACATAGTTGAAACCAATGTTGTCAAAAGCCCACAAGGTATGCCCTCAGGTGTAGCCCAGCAGTGCCGCAGCCTTGTCGCATCGCTTCAAAAGCCCCATTTTCAGGCACTCGGGTGCATTTAGGCCAAGTTCTGGCCAAAAGTTGTCTAAATAGGTTTGAAACAGTTACTCTAGCCTTAAATAAGCTTGCAATCAACCTAAAACAAGCCTAAACTAGGAATAAAAAAGCCTAAAACATGTCTAAAACCACTAAGATAGTTCTATACTATGCATCTTGCTTAAAAAATTGCTTAGACCCAAGGCTCGCCCTTTGCGTCTTCGACAACTATGTTCGAAACCAAGAAAAGGTAATTCCATTGCTTAAATTCCATTCAGTTATCAAGAAAAACTTACGATATCTTTTAATTGGGCAGTACTGTGGAGGCTAATGTGATGGTTCCTGCAACTGAGAATGATGGCAAGTACTGTTGGGTTTGTGGAGTCTTGACTTGGGCTCGGGTTAAAAGACAACTCAGTGGCAGATTAATTAAATTAAAGACTTGGCCCGTTTTCATTTAATTTTAGCCCATTAGGGTTTTCTTAGGGATTAAGTTGTAAACCCTAATTTTCTCTATTTATATTGTGCCATTGTACTTGTAATTCCTCACGAGTGAGGCAGAAAGCAATAAAATAGTATCCTGGTTGCAGCCCGTGGACGTAGGTCACATCGACCGAACCACGTTAAATCTCGCGTGTTCATCTTTATTATTATTTTCTCTCGCCGTTTGATTGTGTTTGTGTGTCGATCTACACCCGGATCCCTAACAAGTACAAGTGTGGTGCTAACTGCAGCTGCACCCACAACACGTGTGGTCACTAAAAGCAACATCTGGAATTCACCGAGTGTCCAATAGCTAATGTTGGTCTATGGTTCAATAAAACTGCATAGTTATGTTCTAGTAAAAAGAACTGACTATATCACACATATGTGTCAATGGTCCATGGTTATATTTACTTATGTATGTGGTGTAATTTGATCTTTTCGTTTTGTGCATGATGTTATTGCAAGAAAACTCACCAGAAACAAATGTGTTTTCTTGGAGGCAACAACTTGAGACTGAAAAAGGTTGGCAGCAGTCTTTTGATGCAAGAACTTATACATCTCGAGTCGAAAAATAGAAAGCAATGAGCATGAAGTAAAAAAAAAACCAGCATATCTTACATCATGCTACTAATTGAAATACATGAATTCCAATAGAATTCAAATCCCAAATAAAATAGGTTCAATTCTTCAGTCTTTCAACAAAGACCTGGGTGACCATAAGGATATATATATATATCCCAAATTCTCAAAAGTTGCCCTTTTCATAGTCTAACCTGTTAATCTGTTATGGCATAAACCTTAAAGGTAAATTTCATGCAAATAGAAATGAAAATAAATCAGAAGACTAAATTACAAGCAACAACTAGAATGTAGCTGGAACTTAGGGTCACTAAAGCAACAAGAGAATGTTTCTCACATTTATGTGGGACCATCACACTCGAACATACATCCCAAGGTCCAATGGTTGAATGAAAATTGTTGCTTGGCAACATACAATATCATTCTATGCATGCGGTTATTGTAAATAAACTCACCAGAAACTAGTATGCTTTCTTAGAGGTAACAACTAAGACCCCAAAAGGTTAAAAACATCCTAACCTGTGATATGAGCCGCAGCTGCACCATCTGCATATGACATAGTTAAAGCAAGCAAGGACATGGTGCAAACTGAAACTGATGGCATCCAATGGTTACTGTAACTGTTCATTGTAATAAATCAGCATCTAATTTTCAAGAATCATCTTTCTTCTAGATTGAGTCATATTTAAGCATTCGGTAATGTGTTTGCCTTCCACCACATTCTAAAGAAACATAACTATGATTTCAAACCAAGAGTATCATCAGGAAATGCAAAAAAAGGAAGTAACTTGATTCTTGACAACTGACCAACAAGATTTGGTGAACAGCAGCACACAAATAGAAGTTTATGGTACCAAGATTATTTCATATATCACAAATCAAGACTCTGACCTGTGGGCATTATTATGATTCAGTAAGTAGTGTATGACAACAAAAAACATATCAAAATGAGGATTGACCTCGGTAAATCAATGAACTAATTAATCAAAATTCATTTATTCTTGACGTGCAAAAGACATAGTCTAAAATTCACGTAAACCCCTGAAAAACTGAATATTCTTTCTCCTCCTAACTGGTATAACTGCTTTCGATACTCATAAATTGAATCCCTCAGACCGAAGGCATAAACGATGAGCTTCAATCCATTTCTCACAAGCGGATTCACCATGCTCCACTATGCATTCATCCCTCAGCTTCTTCGTATCAGGGCACGCACAGCAGATCTTCTTCTTAGGCTTTGTTTCAGATGCTGCAACAACACTAGATCCTTGGTCTTTTGAGGCTTTAGTTAATCTTAAAGTTGATGGAAAGTCCTGAGTCTGTAACCCACTCATAGTTACAAGTACCTGAACAATAATAATAATATTAGCATATGTTTTTATGAATTCTAACCTAGAAGAAAACGACCTTAAACCCTACAAAAGCCCTAACTCGAAACGATGCATAATCGTTCAGTAAATCTATAAATCATTCAAACTCTGAGAACCAAAGAACTTAATTTCTACCCAATTCTGATCAATTGATAAAACCCTAATCGTAATTAACAAGAATATGCAAAAACTGCAGATAACAAGTAATATTCAAACCAAGAACGATCTGTTATGAATGATTCTATAAATCTTTTAGACTCGAGAACCAAGAAACCTAATTCCTACCCAATTCTCATCAATCGAAAAAACCCAAATCGGAATCAACAAGAATACGCTACAACTGCAGAAAATGAATAGATTCAAACCAATTGCTGTCAAGAACAATCTGTTTCAGATGATTTTCATACAGGGAAGTTAACTGTGCGTACCTTTCTTGAAGAAGAGAATTGAAGAGATTAGCAGCGACAACAAGAGAAGTTAACGATTTCAAAGTTCGTAATTTTCTCCCGTTGGAGTTTAGACCCAAATAACGTGTTGCGTTTCAACGCCGCACGAAGAAAGTTGTGCCAGATCGGGTGCGACGCGGACCGTTGTAACTTGTACGCTTCACGAATAAAAATACTGACACGTTGAATAATCAAAAGAACAACACGCATTACCACAGTGAGTCTTTCTGAGACGACATTTCAACCGCTTATACTTATTTTCGCTCTCTAGCCTGACTAACTCAAGAACATCACCAAAGAGGAGACCCACTACTATAGAAAAAACTCGTTGAGTCACGTTTTGAACCTAAGACCTAAAAAATCAGAAGCTCTAATCATTACCTCCATATCATTAAACTAGAAGGCCAATGGTTCAAATGATGCATATACCAACCCACTAATATTAAAATTTAAAAGGTATGGTTAGTGAGTCCACATATTCACCATCTGATCCGTCAAATGATCGATGTCAGATGTTGACCTTGAGCATTCTGAAATCATCCATCTTTTTTATTTCTCTTCAAGTCGTTTACTAGCCGTTTTAAAAAAACACACACACACAAAGTTGTAGGTCCCGTTGATGATCTCTAATATTCACGTTTGACGCGAAGTCATCGAACGACGTGCGAAATCGGTGCTCGTGTCTTGTGTTCGTGAAAATAATCAACATGCTATCAAAATCATCACCACACAACGATGTAATTTAAACGTTGATATTCATTTAATCATAAAGAAGGTTGTGCAAGAGTTACACAAACAAACACATTGGCCCACAACCTCTCTCTGTTTTGTTTATTACCTACAAATGAGAACAACACATGCTATTTAAAGGGGAACTATACTAATTTCGCCTGGAACCATTAGCCTAAGCGAAATTAGCTAAAGACTAGCTAATTTTGCTTACTAGTGAGAAATTACACATGTGTAATTACGTAGTACAATTCACAAGCGAAACTTTACAAGCCCAATCGAAAGCTATACATTCTAATACGATAAAATACATTTTAAAATGGCCAAAAACTATCATCCAAGCTGTTGTCACACCAAATGTTCCAACAAATAATAATAAAATAACATAAAAACATTAAATTATGAAAGTTCGTATTTCTCCTTAACACTGTTATCATCTCCTCGACAGATTCACGTTCTGATCTTGTCAAATGACTGATGTTGACAGTGAGCATTTTGAAATCATCCATCTTCTCCTTATTTCTCTGCAATTCGATTTCCTTTTTGATACATGTTAAATTACATCAATTGGCCTAACTAAGTTTCCCATATTTTTGTTCATTTCGATGGGCGTTGAAGTTAAAATTATTGCTATTTTTCCTTTTTTCTTTCTAAATGGCGTTATAGTTCTTCTTCAATTGAATATTGTTGCACTTTTTCCTTCTTTTTTTATTTCCTCTTTGTTGGTACCAGTTACGTTTGTAAAACAATACCGTGTGACGCTTATATTTCCGAAACAAAGATGGGTGTCATTTGTGTTTTTGAAACAATGGACGGTGTTTGTTGGTTCCACCCAACAAATAACAATTGGGATGGTGAAAATAATGTCCAATCAAAATAAGGTTAGCATGATTGATTGTTTGGAGATTGGGAGAACAAATTATTTGGAGGTTAACACATACCGAATAGGGGTTGACCTCAACCGAAAGTCTTGTTTTGGGGTATATGGATTCATTCGTTGTGTGAGTAAAATGTGTATTTTGTATCTAGATCGTTTGTACACATCTTCTTTTTGTTTTCGGGCCTCTAATGAGCTAAACAGAGTTTGAAAATGTCAAATATTTGATGATTACATTGATGAGTTGTGAAAATTTCTAGATAATATCCTACATCTGAACCAAATTCATTCTGGTTAAAAAAAAATTCTAGTTGCTCTGAAAAAATTTAGGGTATTCTCTAGGTGCTAATATGCTATTATATTAGGTGGTGGTCTGCTTATGGGTGCAAATCAGTAGGCTCTAAGAATAAATATTTGAATATTAATCTCATCGATATCATCAATCTCATAAGTATCATACCAAATCCCATAGATCGAGTTACTTTTTCAAGAATATAAGACATCTAAGTCATACATGTTAAAAGATCTATTCATTAATAAGAAAAATGAAAAACATGAAAAATGATTGGATTGATGATATAACAGAATTCGGGGTTGCAAACAACGATTCGATTGGCGATGAAATAAAGGAATCATATGATTTTATTTGGTCAAATAGCTAGAGAAAAACTCCTATCTTTCTTTCATTACGGTATTTCTTAACAAATTCCTGGATAACAAGTCTCAAGGTTTTGATGATATCGATATTGATGATATTGATGCTAGTGATGATATCTTTGATATAGAGCTGGAACTGCTAACTAGCATGAATAGGCTAACTATGAATATGATGCCTGAAGATGAAAATTGGGTTTATATCAACCATCCTTCAATTCGAATTAGCAAAAATAATGTTTTTACATAATATGGATTTCAAACATTCATGATCTGGATGTGAATGAGTCAAATTATTTCTCCCACTCTAGTAGCTCTAATAAATTAAATATGTGCTTTAAGATATGAAGGCTTTTTTTTCACGACAATGAAAGCACTTTTCACTCTTTCATATACTAGGGGATTTCACTTGGATATGAATGAATATGTTCCATACTAATTGATTCGGGTCCATAACCATGGGTTCCGATGCTCGAGATCTTGTAGCACTCACTAATGAAGCCTTATGATTAGTATTGCACAGCAAAAAAAAAAATTATTGATACTAATACAATTAGATTCGCTCTTTATAGACAAATTTAGGATTTGCGATCCCAGGTAAGATCGGTCCAGGATGATCATGGGATCCTTTTCTATCAGATAGAATGGAATGTAACATAAAATGTACTTTTTAGTAATTGTCCCATAGATCCTATATCTATCTATATGAAAAAGAAGTCATGTGACAAAGTGGATTATTATTTAAACAATTGATACTTCAAACTTGGAATGAGCATAAAAAAATTAACAATACTTCTTTATATTTTGAGTTGTTTTTCCGGATCGGTCACTCAACATCTAAGTGGTATTATGTTAAAATTATAGGTTGTATTGTCTATAAAATTAAAAGATTAAGTGATATTCACACTAAAATTTTTTTTTGAAGTCTTTTTTATTAGGTTTTTACTGTTCAATTGGTATAAACTCACCCCCAACAATCATAAATACAATGGTCAACTAGCCTGAAAGCTTGAGTGGCCTCACGCTCATGGCACCCTCACAGAAAAAGGAAGTAGTATTTTTGTGAACGTGAGACACCATGACAATCTCAAGAATCCCTGTTAGACGTTATGCCCATCGCCTTAACATACGATGAAAGACATTGTGAAAGATGGAGAAGAGGGGTAACATGACATAGATTTGACAAATGATAGTGAAAAATGGCCATAACATTGTTGGAACTTATGTCCTCAAGCATCGACATAAGTCAATATTGTTAACGGGGTTGATTCTATAGGGTCACACATTGGCCATTTTATCAAACGGGATGAATCGTGTTCGAGAGAAATATCAGAAATCAATAGTTTATTATTTGAAATAGTGAATTTTGATGTCTATTAGTAGAATATACAACTTGTGATTATTTTAATAATTATTGTTGGATGATAGGGAAGGTTATCTTGATAACCGCTATTTTTTATGAGAACTCTAGTAACCAATATGATCCACACATTTAACATCACATGCAAGTCATATGTCATTTTCATATTTTTTTAAAACGTTCATAACTTTTTTTCACGAAATTATTTTTTCAAAAAAATTTCACCATAAATTTCAGTGTTTTTTAGCTTTCCAACGCGTATCATATTAATATACTATCATCCGTTATTTACACATGTGTAAATCCGATTTTACACATGCGTAAATTAGGTATTACACATGTGTAAAACAAAATTGTGAAAAAATGAGATTTTTTTTATATTTTTTTAATTTTTTATGAAAGTTTGAAACGAGGGAAACATTTTTATTTTTTTATGTTTATGTTATTTTTTATTTTTTATTTTTTTTATTTTTTCCTTATTTACCTTTTTATCATTGAAAACTTGTAGCTCACATTGGTTACTAGAGTTCTCACAAAAATAGATATAAGAGAGGTTTAAAATGAAAAACAAAAAAAAAAACTAGAAAACCATTTCTAGCAACACATTCTAATTTCAAAACTAGAAGAAAAGAAAGCAAATTGAATAAGATTAGAATTTCAAACTGAATACTACAATCAGTTTATATTGGATCGCGAAATGAAACATGACTTTTCTAGTGATCGACAGATAGTAGAAAAGAATCTTTACTAACTGCTTACTAATAAACACAAAGATAGTACTTGAATGAAAAACAATAAGAATAAATTCTTTCAAAGTATTCACTTGATTATATTCACTGATTACACAATGTAATAACAAGAGAACAAGTGGACAAACTAGCTAACCTCAAAACTATATAAGTGTGAGGTATTTATATTATGAAATCTAAACACTAAAACAAATCTTGACCATTGATTCTAGTATTAGGATCGATTACTTGTTCCGGCCATTGATCTACACATTATGGTATTTCACAAATGTGTAACACTCTATGTTACAAAACAATGTACAGCATAGATAACAATCAGCAGCACAGAAGGCCAGCAGTTGCAGAGTAATGTTGTCGCCACTACTCTTCAGCATCGTCACTCTTGTCTATAGAAGCAGGGAATCAACAGATATTTAGGAATCCTGTAGTTACACATATGCTTATTCACAGTCGTTCAGTACTTCATTAGTTAGATATGATCCATCAACAGATGGACTTTTCCTCTGATATATAAAATAGAATAAGCACTAAACATGATACATAGTGTTTGTGTAGCTTCATCCTCTAGATGTCTCAACAGTTTAAAACTAGTAAACCAAACACTATAAAAAGGGTCAATAGTCTAAAGAAACCTAACTAGAAAATCTTCTTCTTCATGTCTCATCCCTCGTCGACGGTCGCCGCCTACTTGGACCACCACCCCATCGCCGCCACGTAGCCACGATTTCCGCGCCTCCACCGTTGTTGTGCCTCCATCGCTATTACATCGTCGCTGATTGACGTTGTTGACTACTAGTTATCAGGTTCCGTTTAGAATCCCGATTAGATCATGATTTCTAACACGTTGTTCAAAAGTTCTAAACTTTTGATTTGGGGAAAGACAAATCACAAACCGTTTGTGATTCAGAATTTACTAAAGTTAGAGTAGCATCTAGATAAGTGTGTCATCGTGTGTCATTCTTCGGTAGTAATCTCGACTAGCCAGTAAGGTAACGTATTCAAAACACCCTATGACGTGTTTTTCTTTTGATTTTCTTTTGTTTTGCAACTGGATCACTAGAATGGTTTTCCCGTCTTGGTTCGATCAAGACTTCCACTGTGCGTTTTTATTTGGTTATTGGAACCTAAAACGATACGGGAAAACCCACCACACTCATGGTCTAATGCTAACGTTTTTAGTATTTAGTATCCATAATATTTTGCCGAAGATATGTGTTAGACATAAGCATTACGAGTTCATTGTTTATAAAAAAAGGTCTAGTTATAACCACACCAGCCTTAAACTTAAATATGCCATAAGATTTAACATAACCTACAAACGGCCATTTCGTATGTACAAACGGCCATTTTGTATGTTTTCAAACGACCGTTTGCAAGTAGTGTGAGATTAGATTAAGGTGGTGTGAGTATGGTTTGCCTTGTAAAATAGACCTATCCAGATATCATTAAAGTGAGTACTTGGATGCACCAACTTATCATATTCTTCCAAACATCCTTTTTTTAATCACCTCTACACGCACATATACATATTGTAGAGAATATGTCTGATTTGTCTATAACTATAAAGATTCGAATATGAAAAAGAAAAAAGTAACTGAACTCTTTTAAGTCACAAGCAATTTTAATAAAAAGATGCCAATTGTCTTGAAGTGATTGCTTCTGAGTACCAACAATAGAAGAAGCCGGCATACTTCCAATTTACCAAAGTAGTGATAGCCTTTTTAGAATCCTTACACATTATTATTAGTCTTATTTAATGACAAGATCAAGATTCAAATCCCAACGGCAAGTCCAATTGATCAACGGAATAATCAACAATCAAGAAATTGCTATCTAAAAATTGGAAGATGAACATATGAAAACAACAAGATCAAATATTTTCTTTATAAACATGAAAAAAGACAACAAATCAAGATATATGTGCTCCTACAATCAAACAATAAGAAAAGAACTTCACAACCTCCATTAATGGAAGCCATTTCTTCATAAGTCACCAAAGACAATAATCCAAGCTGCAATATTGATCCAAGAACGAGTCTTGAATTTATCCGAGAACCAATCATTTGATCCAAGAACCAATCTTTGAGTTGTTGACACGATCAAGAATCAATCTTTGAGCCATGAATCGATCCAAGAACGAGCATTTGAATTGATTGTGTCTCCCATCTAATCATATTTTTCTCTCCAACTGTAAACAAGAAACAACACCCATGAAAGTGCCAAAACAAAATCACCAAAAACCAGCCTGAGCCAATCGCGCCCGAGTTCTACAAGCTTCCTCTCAAAATAAATCCTCCAAATCGCCATAGCAATGTGCAGAAGCACACACCCTTTTGCGAAAAAGCTCTGAAAGTCCCTATCTTTCACAAATGCCACCATGAACAACAATATCCCAACAGCAAACAGAAGCAATCCAGAGAACGAATCAGACGTTTCGATCAACAACTGATCATGTGGTGTTGATCCCAACAGCTTAACTGCAATTTCATTCCCATGACTGAATGCAAAAACCTCATGACTATAGAACATCATCAGAGTCCCACAACTTAAAGCTACCACAGAGTAAATCAAACATATTGTGAAAAAACCGGATGATCCCATATCACAGATCACTGAATTGAGCACTCTAACTCACTTACTCACAAGCCCTTAAATTAAACAAAACACCAAAAGAAACTAAAGACCCCCTACTTTATCAACAACAGTAAACCCTAACGAAAGAACCCTAACATCACCCCACCAAAATTCATCATCAAGAACATAAATTGATCAAAACCCACAAACTTTTACCACAAATCTGCAACAATTAGCAAAAAATAACAACACCCAGATGAAATCAAACCATCAACGACCCAAAATCACGACGAACAACAAAAACCCTAATCAAAGATCGACGATCGACTCTTTTGTTGCTGTACGGCGTCAATCAACCGAACCCACATAGAATAATGAACAGAAGTTGAAGTACTAACCCTAATTTCGAATCAGTGAGCTGAATCGTGAAGATGGGGAAAGGGGTTTATAGAAGAAAGATTGAAGGCAAAGTATGGAGGATTGATTATTATTATCATTGTCGATGCCGACCATGACAGCGATGGTGGGGTGGTGTTAAAGGATAACAATCGTAATAATTTTATGGAGATATTTGATGCCGACGATAGTATTTGAGATGTCTTGATCTTGCTACAGTGCATTAGATGCTTGTACCATGTGTAAAAAGAGTTGTACGCTGTGAAATGGTGGAAGTATTATTGTTATGATGTCGTAACTATGAGATCTTTAAATCTCTAATTACATTTATTATTATTGTTATAAGAAATTTGATATAAAATTAGAATTTCCAAAGAAGGAAATAACGTGCACTTTGACATTAGATTCGGGTTCACTTTATTATTTCTAAAAGCAAAAGATTTGATTTTTATTGTGTTTTAGAATAATTACTTTTTATTTTATTAAAATTAATATCCTATTAAAAGTATGTAATTGTCCTAGTTCCAAAACACCCGGTTCTATTAATTTTGAAAGTAGCATTAAATAGAAATAGTTATGAGTAAAAATCATAGAAAAAGTAATTTTAAATATAATAACAGTTATTAAAAATCATATTAAAAGTATATTGCAATATTACATCACACAGTCATTGTCTTCACTTTCATGCTGTGTAATCTTTCAACACGTAAGTTTATGATATCAAATCTATATATTTTTTTCTCCTAAGAGTGTCGAAAATTCTTTTAAAAATACGTGTCTCACCATCTAATTCTTTTTTTTTAGTTCCACAACCTTTATTGGTTTCAAAGAATTAGTTGGTAAGTTATTTGTTACTGTACGGTCGGCCGCGAGCCCACGAGATACGAATATATTTGAAAATTTTACGCGCCTTTTAAAAAGTTGAGGGTTTAATTATCATGATGTTATTGATATACAAATATGTAGATTAGAAGTAAAATAACAAGGTGTTAATCATTCTAAAAAGCTTTTCTTCTTGATAATATTTTTGATGTTGTTCTAAAGTTAAAGAGTGTGTAGCATGTCATTTATATATTTAACTAAAGTGGATTTGATTTTTGACAATTATTAAAATCTAATGCTTAGAATAAAAAGTAGATATTTTAAAAATTATAAGTGGGAAAACATAATGTTACTTATTCATTAGATATAGAGTGCTCAATATCTTGTGGTATAATAGTGATATTGGTGATTGTCTCCAAAGAAATTATGTGAGTTCAAATTCTTGGTATTTAGGAGTTTTGGAAAACATAATTGTGAATTCATTTGTGCAATTTCTGCTCACTATAATATGTTGAATCGGAATAAAGCTTAATATGATGAAACATGTGTTATAGTCGAAGAGTATTCGGTATAGATGGCCCAATACACAAGTCATTCGACTCGCTAGACAAGATCTACAATCATGGTGGCACATTGCATTAGAAAAGAGGACAAAATCTTCACCAATCATAGCGCTTTCTTGTATCCTATTTTAAATACAACTTTGATTATTAACATATATTAGACCAGGACGTTAAGACAAAATATAAACACAATCACAAATTAGTTTTTTTTTTAATTAACAAGCAAAATTTATTAAAGAAAAATCAAAATAGTCAAAAATTAATATGTAAAATCGTATATTATATATAGTACAGATGATCATGTTGGAACATTAGAAATTAAAGGGTATAGAATTACCATGAATTAAACGGTTTACTTCAGAATTTTAAGTTGTGTTCGCTAACATACATTGTTAAATGTGATGTATGTAAATATGTTTTTAATTTATCGTTGTGGGTGGACTCATTTTGTCCATTATTAGGTGACCTTATGTAAGGACAAACCATCAAAAAATCATGAAGAAGAGAGTTATACGAGCTTAACCGCTCGTGTGGTACTTGAGGTCTTCTCGATAAAGCTCGAATCAAATTGAGCTTATATTAAATGAACTTGTTGTTCATAAAATTTTTATTTAATATATCAGATACATCTTAATTTATATGATAAGTATTGTTATATATAATTTATGATAAAGTTATTAAATAAAATATGTTATGTTACATATATGAATTATAATGACAAACTAGTGGTGCACACCTACGCGCGTTGCTCGTGTGGACAGGACGAACAAAGGCTCAAACGCGTCAACATAGACAAACTTATAGATATAATATCGGTGACAACAAATTATAACAACATTTGATAACAATACTACCATATTGGCACTCACATCATCTCCCTACACTTTTCATCCTTAATTAACACATAGCACAACAGCAAAACATCACAGATAAAATCAAATGACAATCCATCCTGTTACCCAACAGGGGAAAAAACCGCAAAAGACAGATTAGCTACGCCCTAAACATTAGAAACAACAATATAATACCCTATAAGGCTTAGAACAGGTCGTTCGGTGCGGTTGCAAACCATAAACGGTTGTCAAGCCATGGCAACCGACACCATTTTTACTCTACAATCATAGCCCCCGAATTACCAACAACCAAAGGTCTCAGATGAACAATAATTCATCGTCATCGACACACAAAATCAACAAAATATAGTATGCAAGACCGATCATATAACCAAATCTCAGATGAGTTAACGCTCATCGTCATTGACCCAAAGATTTACCAAAGAATTACTCAATATTTACCATATGAAATGGCACCGATCGCCCCCGACAGCCATGCGCCTTGAAAAACCCTAACGGATAAGGGTGGCAGACATTATAAGAACAACACCAAACGGCGGCCGACCACTGTCACCACCGACCATGGTAGGAGACCACCGTCTAATCCACCTCGACCACAGAGGGGACCGCCGTCTCCGACACCATCACACACCGATTTCGCCTTTTCTCACTCTACATTCTCTCCGTCTCTACTGCTCTTTCGCTCTCTAAAATCCATCTGTATATAAATATATGAAAGACGGGTGTGCAATGGGGTGTTGTACACCAAGCAACAAGATCAGTAACCTATGGTTCACTTGTTTTGCTTTTTAAGCATATAGGTGAATATAAGTATTAACAAAATAATTTAATAGGTAACACATAACAAGCGAGCGAGTCGATCTTAGCTTGTTGAGAGCAAACAATAAGAGCATCCACATTCCCATGGACGTCTTTATCTTTCACTTCAATCCACGTCAACGTCCTCTCTTATCCCTCTCTCGGTCTCTCATTTTTAGCATCCGTGATTTTTTTTGTTTTTTAATTTGTGCGTATATTAACAAATCCTGATCGACATTGTGCTTTTTTTTTTCTAAGCTGACCAATACGAAAAATCTTTACGCCACTTAAACCTTAATATTTCCGTTAAAAATCTTAAATCATCATAAAAATAAATTAAGAGCCTGGTTTTGTTTTAAAAAAAGGACACAATCTAATCACCAGTTATTTATTATTAATTTGTTTACAGAAATATATAAGATATTAGCGTTTTATTTTATTTATGTTTTGCAGTTAATTATACATATTTTTATTTATTTTGTAGTTTAATGTTTTTCTAGGAAGCAATTCTGTATTTTATAATATACATATAATTGAAGAATGCTATTTATACTAAAGGATATCTATTTAGTATTACTTATCAAATCCTTTGGATGCCATTTTACAAACCTTTGTATCGATGGCGGTGGCAGAGAAGTGCATGAAACGCGGATGTAGTGCCTACCTGGCTTATGTGAAGGATGTGGACGCGCTAGTACCGCAATTGCCTGATGTACCAGTTCTGTGTGACTTTCCGTACGTGTTCCCAGAAGATTTACCAGGTGTGCCACCGGACCTTGAGGTCGAGTTTCAGATTGATTTAATACCCGGTGCTCAACCCGTTGCCAAGGCACCATATCGATTAGCTCTGACGGAGATGAAGGAACTGATGATTCAACTGCAGGAGTTGATGGATAAGGGATTCATCCGACCGAGTATCTCTCCCTGGGATGCTCCGGTCTTGTTTGTTAAGAAGAAAGACGGTAGTATGAGGATGTGCATAGACTGCCGGCGTGTGTACTAAATTTATTAAAAATAGTAGCCAACATACACTTATGAATATAGAACAAAATCCTATTTGAACACTACAATTAAAAGTTTCTGGTTCCACTACTGATTGTCTCATCTGATGCTGCTTGATGTTCAGGGGTGGTGATGATGGCGATGAGAGCATTATTTTCCTCTAATACTCTTTAGGGTTTTCAAATCAAATGTTCTTTGACGACGGCGATGGTTTTTGCCCCGGTTGACGTTTTGCGTCCCATTTATGGTTGAGATGGGCATGACCAACCGTTTATTTTTGACATGCAATATACCGATAATACATTTCACACCAATGCTTCGTGTATGGTCCACAAGAATGTTGGTTTAAAGTAATGAGATTTTAGAATTGTTTTATAATATGGAAAGGGGGATGTCGATGCTGGTGAAGCATGGTGGATGGCACGATGGGTTTCAATATTCAAACCCTGTTACGTTACCGTATGATGGGTTTGTAACAAAATAGTACGAGTTAATCATTGACCAAATCGTTGGGTCAATGATGATGAGCATTGCCTCATTTAAGACTTTATCATGTGATCCGTGATCTGTTTTGTATGTTGCATTTTCCTATTTTTGTGTCAGTGATGATGAGTCAATGTTCATTAGAGACTTTTGGCTGCTTGATAGTTCAATGGCCATGATTGTAAACCAAAAATAGTGTCGGTTTTCAAGGTTTGGCAACTTTATGGCATGCAGCCTTAACTGACCGTTGGTTCTGAGGCTTATCATGTATTACTATATTATTAGATTACAACAATTAAAAAAACAAACAGAAGGAATAGTGTGTTATTGGTTTATTAGGTATTGGGCACAGTTTTTTTATGCTTTCACGGTTTCCACTCCCTATTGTGCGAATGATAAACGATAATACGGTTTATATGTGGTGTTATGCTGTAGAGTAAGGCTGTGTTATGATTTTTAACTGTCTTGCGTATCTTGCAAAGACTGATAAGTCGATGATGATGAACACATATTCATCCGAGACAATTTGTGGTTCAAAGGCTATGTTTATTTTACAAAATTGTGTTGGTTGTCATGGCATGACATTAATTTCTGGTGTTCATCTACGTTTTTTTTGTTACTTGAAACAACATAGTCGAACAACATACGAATTTCATTTTAAACGACGCGTCTGCGACTATGATGATGAATCTGATCATTGGTTCACCCCGTCTATCACACGCGCAACGCGTTTGGATGTATACCACTAGCTTATTTTATATTTAAATCTACTAAACTCATAATATTCAAATAAAAGCCAAATTCTTTTTACATTATCTCATTACCATTCACCAACTACCCCTTAAAACTTTCACCTAAAAAGGTTCTCTGGATTCTCAACCATAAATATAGTAACTTGAAGATGAAATGGTTTGGTTTAAAACTAAAGACTTAATTACATGGATGATCTCTATGTTATGTCCTGATTTTACCTTTGGTTCTTAACTCTTAGAAATTACAAGGTTAGTTCAATAGTTTGCACGAACGTAACATGATTGATCCCTGAGTTGGATGGACGTTAACTTTTACGGTTAAATGCATATGAAATGTCCAAATTACCCCTTAAAAAAATACATATAAAATTATATATGACCTAGTAACTACCCCACCCCACTTCATGTGTTTCCCCAACGAGTCAAAGTTAATACACATACACTCTCCAAACAAAACTGCTATAACATATGATCAGAACTAACTTCTCATTTCTATCTCAAAAATAAAGAATGTAACTTATCGACATTGGTTTCCACTTTGAGCTGATCGAACTAACTTGTTTATAAGTTTTCTAAGCCTCTTAGCTCCTGGGCCTGGTTTAATCCGTGTAGGCTTCCCGACCTCGAAACAAGACGGGCCATCTTTGCACCATCCACCCGGGGTGAAGCTCCCATTGGGTCGATGTAGTAACTCACTATCTATTCTGTCCAAAACAGCAGTATCTTGGTTAAACTTGCGCGCAAATGCAGCCCCACTTTTGATCATTTTAGTAGTGTCACTTATGTTGAGGACATGGGGATGCTGCTTTGGTGGGTTGTCCCATGATATAAAGTGCATATCATGGTTGATCACGGTTGGTTTGAATTCTGGAACGTTGCATATGACCGTTTGGAAGTAACCTTCGGGTGACGAGACAAAGTTTGTGTAGTACATGAGTAGAGTTCTTGGAAGATTATCCCAACCCCATATGCAGTATTCTACAAATGAACGTGATAGAACCATCCAAGCAGATCCTGCAAAAAGATACTATTTTTTGGTTCTTTTTAACAGTTGTACCCGAAAAAACCATAAGAGGAAAACTTCACGATTGTAATTTAGGGGTGCACTGTGTCGGGTTGGCAGATTGATGGGTTGAATTGATGAAGCCAAATACGACCCATATATTTATTTGTGTTAAAGACACTAACCCTAGCCCGGACACACTTAAATTCGTGTCATGACCCGTGTAGCCCATTTATCTAAACGGGTTAAACATGTCAACTTGTAAACCATCAGTTTGTTAAATTGAGATACAAGTTAACTTGGAAGATACCCTTCATGAACTTTTTTGGAAGTTTTGAGCCTTTCAAATAAATTTGTTACCTTTTATGCAATTTGCCTTTTAAGTCTGAATAATTTTGTCACGAAATCTCATGGTTTTATTTCTTTTTCATTTTCCCTAGAATGATGAATTTGATCCAACAAAAGTAAGTCACACTTTAAGGATCTAATATACATCATTAACTCATCTAAGACACACATCACCACAATTAACTCAAAACCATTTAAGCAAGATGTTGGCAGATGGTTATAGAGTTGCAGTTGCAAACAAAAGAAATGTGAAACTAATTGAAATATCATACAGCAATGCATGATATAAAGGATTGTTGCAAAACTTACCTGTAAACAATTTAAATGCTGTTGGCAGAGGTCTATCTGGTTGCACCCAAAAGATATCAGACTTCTTATTCTCATATAGCCCAGGATCAATCATCAAAGGCATTGCTCTTTGATCCCTACATACACAAGTACATTAAGGTTCAACTAATAACAGAGTTGTATGTGCGTCTGCTTTAGGCGGCAAAAAGGGCAGCTTGTGTGACGGGTCAATAGGGATGGGGTCAAGTTTTGTTGATCCGCTAACAATTTTTGGCCTTCTTTCATTTTTATATATACTATGATGGTAAGTATAAAAAAAGAATACATTTTTAATAACACGGTTCAGAAACATTGCTATGAGCGGGATTTTAATGGATACGTTTGTTTGTTAGAAACACTTGACTGAGTTTGGGCCACTTTTTGACCAGCTCAACCCACTCGACATGTTTTCCTTTTGTTAAAGTTATAATATTTCAGTCGTTCGACCCTTTAGCTCGAAAATAAAGCCCAAAGCAAGCCATTTTCACACAAACGGGTTGAAATTGCCACCCTTGGTCTACAAGTGAGGGAGCTTAGCTTACTCCTTCCAGCCCAATTGGCTTGTGTGCTCAACAAAATTCCAGTCTCGATTCAGATTACGAAATGCCGAAATAAGATCTGAAAATATGTTCAAGAAATTAATAAGTTTTGTTTAAGTACTTAACTTGATATCATTTGTGAGTGATCGACTTTCCCACCATTGTAGTTGACTTTCAGTTACAAATGGACCATTGTTCTAGCAAATGCCAAAAAGAACACTATGCTTTGCATTACCATCATTCTATGCTCAATTCTTCAAGTAGTTTTTTGCATTTTCTATAAAATAATGGGTACTTGTATTGTAACAAGAAACAAGTACCATGGTTGGAAAGTTTATCACTGTCATTTATTAAAAAATTATAGGCGGCATAATAGACAAGTTGGGTAACGGGTTGGGTCAAAATGGGAAATTTTGGGTATGGGTTAGGTACTTAGGTTGACCCGAACACTTTTTGTCCAAACATTATTGTATAAATGATTAGTGTATCAAATTTAAGTACAAAAGTTCTATATGTTTCATTATTAATTTTAAATTTTGAATGAAATATTTAGGAGTATCGTGCTAAGATCACAGTTTGGGTGACTTTCGACCAGTTTGACCCGTTTCCTTAAAGCTATCTTTTTTTATCTTTGACACATTAGAGAAAACATAACCTGAAGCAACCCATTCATAAGTAAGTGTATTAATAATAAAAATCCATTATACAATGACTAATTCCTCCAACCATTATTCTTTGGCATGTTGCTGCAAACAAACTATCACTCTTGGAAAAATGATAACAAAAAAGGTAAAAAGAGCACCATACTATGTATGAATGATCAATATTGGTAAAAGTTATTATTTAAAGGCAAAACTTTGTCCAAAAGTATTGATTTTTAAAGGAAAGATGATTCAAAAATTATATCATGTGTAGCAGAGAACTAACCATCTTGAGTCACTAGAGGATAATCAGATGCACTAAGGTTTATAAACCAATCCCAATCTTTATTCCTCTTCAAAAGAATAGCACACGCGTGAAGTGTGTTTGACACCATTGTGGGCCCTCTATATGTCACCATATTCGCTTTCCTGATCATATAAACATTCCCAACTTTAGCAAACATAGGATCTTTCTCGACTCGTGATGCAAGCTCCCTTCTTTCCTCAGGTTCTGATTCAAGATCAAGATGAAGAACATAATAATTCCATGGATGATATAATGCTCTAAGTGTCCTCCAAAGCTTATTCAAGTCCCCTTTCGATCCAGAAATCAAATACGCAAAATGAGGAGTGGATGGACGAGACTGTAATTTGGAATGTGTAACTTTTTCTTCAGCAAACTGTGGAATTGAGTGATTCGACGAAACTCGAGGGTTGAACATTGGGAAAAATGAATTGATTTTGTACAAGGGAGGAAGAAGGCCTATATTGAAACAAGTTGCTAAGAGGAATAAACATACAATTGAGGTTATTGCAAGGGGGAATGCCCATGTTCTTTCTGTATGAAAACATTTAATATCTTTTAGTTTTATCATGATCTAACTCCCCCTTCAAACACCTTAGTTTTACCACAATTCAACCGCGAGTAATCCTCCAAACTATTTCTTATATTGACCGTGGCAGACCGATTGAACCCTGTTGAATGAAAAAACAAAATCAAGAAATCAGTTCATTTTTCATGTTTCCATGCTCAAATTCAATTTAAAGGAAAGAAGCTATGATCCCACAAACTAATTATGAGTATCATGTTTTCTTATGTGCAGCGCACCCCTGTATTTCTGCAAGAGACTGTTTTCACGACTCAAACTTGTGATTTCAGATTAGCAACCTTACCAAGATCCGCCCCCATCATGTTTTCAAATATGACATAAATAAAAGAAAAAAGTTGCAATCTTATTGCAACAAGCTGACTTTTTGTTCTTTTCATCATGATATTGAGTAGCCACAAGATCAAAAAAATCCCCAAATTAAGCTATGGTGCTTCTTAAACAGCATAAGAACACCATGGTCATCAAATATACACACACTTCTGTGTGTGTAATCAGATTCACACAATCCAAAACACAAAAACCCAATGAAAGATCACCATACAGATCAAAAATCAAATCAAATCACACCCAATTGAACAAACTTTCAACATTCACACCACTGATTCAGATTATTCAAACGATACAATAATTTGGGCAAGAACACATCAGATTTCAACACCATCCAATAAAATCAAAACAAATTAACACAAATCATCACATACCCATTACGAACAAATCAAAACCCATTAATTTTATTCAAGAAAAGAATCACCTTGGTTGAATCTGTTGATAGAGTTTTAGCATCCACGATCAAAAGAAAGTAAAAACAGTGAGGAAGAACAGAGTATTCATTGGTTTGATCTGTGTCATTTTCTTTGAATCTTCATGTTACAGTTTTGATTGGAAGATGACTTTTTGATGGTAAATCTTGTTTCTATATGAGATTAATGTTATGGTAATTCATTAATGTTGCTTAAATCGACACGACATCATGAAATCAGACGGCTGTTTTGTTGCAAATATTCAATGAAATGATGAATAATTGGTTTTTAAAAGAATTCATATAAGTGTAATTATTTAAAGTTTAATCGGGATCTGTTTGTTTATTTGAAAGTTGTGACATAATTGTCAAAGACAAAGTGTGCGATTTTGACTTTTAATAATCGGGAAGCCATATGAATGGAGACATGTGGTCTAGCTACGCTTGATTCTTACTCTCAATGTCGTTATTGAGAAAATGACATAATAATTATTTTTTGTATTTTTAATTATTTTTTTAACAACGAATTCACACGTCCACTTAATCTAATTCTTAATTTATGCTATTTATTCAATACGAGATTGAAACCTCAATACTTGAAAATGACACAATAACATTTTAATACCCTTGAGGTAAATTAATCTGAAATTTTTAATTATTTAATGAACCGATGAATCAGTTTTCATCAAGAATTTGATTTTTAGATTAGAAGGTTAATGAACTATAGAGTTGCCTTAATTAAGGTTACCAATATTAATGGTACATTGACGGTTTCATTAGTACACAAGTTTATAATTATCATATACATAAATTTTATATAACTTTAAAATATAGGAAAAGAATTTGACTTGATGGTGAATTCCATGAGATTAACTATATACGTTTGATGTTTTTAATATGTGAGTTCATGTCATAAGTTAACGAACATAAAATCGCTCTTTTTAGTTAAATACTTGGTATTTTCAGATACGAACGGTATGGTATATGACATGGATATAAAATTCTCTAAGAGCATGTGTAATGTAAATGGTTAAAAACGCTCATGTCATCCCATCTAATGACTTTCTTCATGAAAACGTCTCGTTCTCTCTCCACCCCCACCCCCCTCCCCTTCTCAGAGTCGACCCTTTCTTTTTTCATGGATATTCTATGAGTAGAATTATTGGTTTGAAAAAAAACATGATAGTAAAGTTAAAAACATATTAATCTAAAGATGAAATATATATGTAATTTTATGATGATACTTGTTATAATACACGATAGGATCAAATATGAATAAAATATTATACTTTTAATACATTATAGCTCTCTAAAATATAAATATTAAATCCTTAGTTATACTTTCAACATCTAGTGTGCATCCTTTGTACTTTTTGTTAGTTTTTAACATTTAAGTCATACGTTAAAAGGAAGAGTCCCCAGTCGTATTAGAGTAGTAGTATTTAAACATAAATTGTAGAAAAGAAGTACGTCAAACACCACCTAAACCCTTCCAAACAAGCACTCCATCCAATCTCGCATTCGCTCCGGTTACATATATGTGGCAATGAAGTAATTTCACCCCTAGAAACTATGTTGGGCTTTGCTCCTCTCTTCCACCTTGGTGCCACAAAGGCCATAGACTTCCCCTAACACCATGCTAGTGGTGTGCAAAAAACCGAAATAATCGAACCGTAACCGAGACGCAACCGAACTGAGAAAACCGAAACCGCTAAGAAACCAACGGTTTGGTTTGATGATTTTTTAAAAACCGAATTTTTGGCTCGGTTTTGGTTTCGCTTGTAATAAAAACCGAAAAAACCGAACCGAAACCATACAACCAAACTTATAAATTTAGAGATGTAATCATATACTGATAAAAATTATTAGTCTATTAGTTACTTATTTAACTTATGTCATCCAAAAGAGATTGAATATTTAGGTTTCAAGAATAATATTTAAATTTTTTTATTTGAATTGATAGATTAAAATGTTTTATTGAATATATTGTTCTTATATTTTATGGATTGCATTTAATTTTAATGTCAACTAATTTATAAATATATATAGATTATATTTAGAGATCAACAAAATAATATAAAGCCAAAGTTTTTGGTTTGAATTCATTACTTTAAAACATTTTTTTCTAAAACTTGAAGACCAAATGGTAAAACCGAAAAAAAACCAAAACCGAACTGAAACCGAAAACCAAAAACTGAAAAAACCGAAACCGAACGGTTTTAAAAACCTAGAAACAGAAATATCGGTTTTTGGTTTCGGTTTTAGGCTAAAACAGAACCAAATCGACCATGCACACCCCTACGCCCTGCTATCATCTAAAAGTATATGTTAAACTAGTATCGTTATATATAAGAGTTATTCCGGTTCATTCAATTTCATATATTGCTTTGCTCTTTAAGAGTTATATCATTAAATCTAGGGGAACCGTTACCACTTGTCAAAATTGTTAGGTGCAAATACGATGTCATCTGAGTGTGCCTTAGCCAAAACTTAAAATAACTACCATTATTGCATCCCTTTATCAGGTCTACTTACCTCATCAAGTTAACCATGTTAAAGCTGTAGGATATAGGCTTACTTTTATTAAATATCTTATGGAACAATAATAACGATAATCACATTATTGATGGGAAATATAAATATGCAATATCGTATACAAAACCGTATGTAACAAACTACTAATTATACACGAATGAACTAACCAAAAGAAATCCAAATCGTAATCTTTAAAAAGAACATGAAGAAAGCTTGGTGTTGTTTGAATCTTTGAACTGCAGAGATTCTTTACAACTTTTTCTTTGACTGCACAATAAACTAACCAAAAGCTTTAGAGATGGTTGAAGCACGTATTCAATACGCTTTCCTTAAAACAGATTTCACGACTCTTCGCAGACGAACACATCTATCTTCTAGGGTACAACAACGGAAATAGTATGTGTACTGCCGGAGATGTCCTCGCACCCGAGGTTGCATTGGATATGAAGGTGTCTTGAACAAGAGCATGCTGAGCGGAAAATGCTAGTGGATGGAATAATAATACATAAATGAACTCTATTTAATTTGTAAACTAGAATTCATATTAATACATAATTTAACTCTATTTAATTGTGAACTAATATACCAGAACTTGAACATATAGGTTGTTCGCTTCTGCAGAGCGGAATCACGTACCAGTCATTTGCAATTTGACCTGTACCGCAACCTGTAATAGGCTTTATGGTAGAGGATTCACGGTGACTCGTCACCTATATTTTACTTCAACCACACATCTTAGAGCATCAATATCTCATTTATTTTAATTTTGTTTTGAACACCATTTTATCGTTGTGATCCTCTCATATTATACAATACAAACCCACAAAATAATAATTATATTAGTAACAAATACTAATAATTATTCATGTCAAAGTTAGTACAAAAATCATTTTAGTTCACACTTCCATGCATTAGTGCATGGTGCGTAATTTGAGACATAGTCCACAGTTTTATATACAGCACACACGTTTAGTGCACGTGCCTAGTACGCAATTTAACCTTATACAAATTTTTTCATTAAATTTCCTGTGGACAACCTATTAAAAATATTTATATTCATTTATCGCTCATATTTGTTATTCATCCACTCATGAGTGTTTAACACCCGAAAATTAAAAAAAAAAAAAGAAAAGAAATAAGTGGTTGTTTTAATTAAAGGCAAGGGATCAAAGGTGGGGAAATGAAAGACGCATCACGTGCCTATATACAAGGGAAGGCCGCCCCTTCCCTTATTTTCATACACCTAAGGACTCTTCCAAGTTAAAAAGAGAGCGCCTTGCGATTTCTAGAGAAAGAAAGTTGAAGATCAAGCTAAATGTATGATTTTTATTATGTTTTTTAGAGATCTAAGCTAGATCTAGGCTTCTATGATGTTTATGATAGTTTTTTTATAAATAAAATTTGAAACTTTACGTGTGCATGGGTAAATCTCGGGTTTAACTTTCGGTTCTAGGGTTTCTGTTTGAAAGCTTCGAAGAGTTGAGTTCTAGATCCCCTTATGCAGGACCGGGTAAGGGTGATTAAGTTTGCAATTAGCTTCACAGGAGGAGAGAACTTTAGATCACTTAACAATTCAAATATGGAACTGGTAACTATTTAGAAGATACTAAGCAAACACAAGTAATGTAAGTGAAACAATAACAATATCACAAGAACACATGATAAAGTTTTCAATGAAGTTGTATATTGATTCTCTAGTTCTATTACAAGTGTGTTTTCGTATGTTTTAGTTACAAGAACTTGAGACTCTTATATACTACAACCTACAACCGTCAATATACAAAAAGACAGTTGGGATATGACTAATCTAGACAACAAGATCAATCTACAGTCAAAAGGCAGATTGCCTTTTGACTAGTGACTATGACATTGCCATAGCTCACTGACTTTATCTAATAAGACGAGTCTAAAGGAACACTTATGGGAAGTTACAGGCAAAGACCTTCTTCTACAGTTTGATAAAGTATGAAAGTTTCACCAACTAATAAAAATCAGGTGAGTCTTCAGAGCAGCAGCGAAAGATACAGCAGCTTTATCAAAAAGTAACTCAGAGAAAGCATATTTTCTCTGTCTTCGGAAGAAATCAGTCAATTCTTCAAAATGGCTTCGGAAGACTTTGTCTTGTGAAGCTTCGAAAGACTTCATCTTTGGCTTCGGAAGAAAAAGGTCTTTGGCTTCGGAAGATTTCACACTTGTAATATTTTCTGATAAGTGTGAAACTTCCGAAGCAACTTCTTCTGAACTGTTGGCTTCGGAACATCTTACACTTAGACTTATTTGTGAGTGTAAGACTTCCGAAGCTAGTTCATCCTTGTTCCTTAGTGCATGCTGGAAGATTTGGTTGTTCTGGTATTCTTTGGTTGCATCAGCCTTTAATCTTCAGATGTTCCTTACAAACTCCCCCTAGGCTGATGCTACCAAAACAGAGAAGTTCTTCAGATTTTGATAGTCCACATCAGGATCTTCAGTATTCCTTTCTTCATCTTAAGATCTGGATCCTTCAAACTAACATAGAACCTTCTCATGTCAAAGAGATCATGAAGAGGAAGTTCAAGCATGTCATTTGTGAAGTAGACATGTTGTTCTCCCTGATCTCTTATGACATACCATCTGTCTGGATCTTCAGCAAAAGTCTATGACAGAATTTGTCTTCCAGTAGCAAGAGGCTCTACTATGATTGGAGTTTGTTGAGAGACCTCTTCCTGCACTCCCTCAGGCTGCTCTGACTCATCCTGAGGTTGGGAAGTGGATGCCTTTCTTCTCTTCTTCTTTGAAGTGAATCTTCTTCTGGCCATCCTTTTTCTCCTCCCAGATTTCTTCAACTGAGAGGGCTGGTCTTGAGTACCAGTTGGTTTTGTTGTGTCCCTCTCAGTTGGGTTCTCCTCTTTCACAGGTTCAGAAGAAGAGAGAGGAGGACCCTGCTGTGGGTCAGAAGATGAAGTTGGCTCAGATATAGCTCCAGGTTCAGGTTGTGTTGTCTCAGTAGGTTCAACCTTCACCTCAACTTCAGGTTGAGCTGGACTTGGTGGAGAATGCAAGTCCACCAGCTCTCCCCTTTTTATCTTCTACTTGATCATCCTAATGTGCTCATCCATTATGGATAAAGACATAGGACCAAGTCTCCTTCCGGAGAACCCATACAGCTTCAAGAAGCTCATCATCCTTTGTCTGTCATCAGACTTCTTTTGGCTTTTGTGGATGATGGCCCTTGACTTTGCAGCTTCTTCCCTTAATCTTTTCCCTGCAGCTTACCTTTCCTTTTTGGCTTGTTCTTCTAGCTGCTTGTTGTATTCAAACATTATGTACTCATATGATAAGGGAAGAAGTGCAGTTGCCTGATGGAGACCTGTGGCACTCAGGTAGTTGATCATCTTTAATCTTTCTTCTTCACTAACTACCTGAGGTTTTTCAGTGGCCACAGTCTCTTCCTTAGGACTTTCTTGAACTGGAGAGAGACAGGAGCATCTTTGTAGAGTCTTTTACTTTGTAGAGTCTTTTAAGTCTCCTTTCTTCTTTGATTTTGGGGAGCAATTCTGCATCCTCTGCTTCCTTTATCTCTTTTTACAATTCAATGTCAGCCAGTTTATTTAGCTCCTCTAAGGTGAGAGAGATGAGTTCATTAATGTCGTAATTTCGGGTTCCCAGGTAATTCAGCCTGGCTGCCCTTAACTCATCTTCCTGAGTGTTTAGCCTGGGGGCAGCCTTGATTGCAACTTCCATGAATCCTGGGGAACCACTTGAACTCTCTCCCCTCAGCTTCCTCTTCCTCTCTCTCTTCTCCTCCTCAATCTCCTCAGGAGTCATTTTCCTTTTGTCTTTGTCAACCACAGGCCTTGGTGACTCAGGCTGGAGAGAGCTTTGGCCTTCATTGCTTGGTTCAGCTATCAAGCTCTGGCCAGAGAGAGGTTGTGAAGCACCATCACCAGTTGGTGTTTCACTGAGGGTAATGGGTGCAGAGGGAGATCCTGTCTCAAGATTCACAGGTTCAACCTCTGGGCCTTCAGTCAAGGCTTTCTCTTCGAAGCTAATCTTCGGGTCCACCTCAACATCCAGTTGACCAAAGATCTCACCTGCCAGCCTCTGTCTATATCGTTTTGATCTCAATTTGAATTCCTCTAGCACCCTATCTTGGATTCTTTCTGCCAATCTTGTAGCTTGTCTGTTGTTGCTTGGGTTGACAAGTGGCAGATCCACCAAGTTTATACTCTCATAGTAGCTCAGTCTTGAAATGTTGAAGACTTCTAGTTGACCTTGAGCTCTAGAGATCACAAGAGCTCTCCTGTTACTGTCATACCCCCAACCCCTGATTGGGTTTTTAGAAGGGGCAGACATTACTCTTGGTATTCCCTCCTCAAACAGTTGTTGGATGAGCAAGTCTAGATCACTGTCATGAGGAGGTTGCTGAGTATGGACAAGTTCAAGAGAGGGTGGTGAATCCTCAATGTCCATACTCTGGGAAGAACTCCCAGGTTCTGTGGTTGTCAAGACTTTTTCTCCCTTTTTGGTAGCATCACCCTCTTGACTAGGTGAGCTGGGGAATTGGTGCAAGACATCCACAGGTTCTTGTGGACCTGGTTGAGTTGTCCTCCTTGGTCTCTCAGCTAACTGGCCCTTAAGATCGGTGATCTCAAGTTGCTGGTCATCGACCCTCTTCTGTAAGATAGTCACCTGAGATTCCAGGTGAGCTATCTTTGAGACTAAGTATGTGCATGTTTTTGTTAGTTTGTGCACCTTTTGTTTCAAACTCCTCTCATCTTCAGTTGAAGAATCACTGGGGGATGAGAGAATTGGAAGTCTTCTTCCTCATCACCAGCATGGTGTTCTTGGCTGCTGGATTTCCCTTGCCTAATGATAGCTTCCAGAGAAGTGTCAAGAGGCTGGGTTGCCAAGGTTAAGGTCCTATTGATGTTTTCATTTACAAAAGTTGAGCCTCTTCCATATGGATCTCCTGAACAAATTCAGGAGCATCCACCTCAGTGGAGGGTAGATGATGTGGGCTAGACCTGGGTGAGTCAGAAATACTCATCTCTCTTTGAGCAGGGGTGGAGAAAAGAGACTCATGGTATTCACTGACATCCAAGTCCTCATCATCATAAAAGTCTAAGTTGGGTATTGGTTGGTTAAGATCTAGAGGTTGGGGATGGTAGTTGTCCCCTGAAGGTTAATTACTTGAGTTTAGAGACTCAGAGTGACGGCTAGAGGCTATTTGGGTAATAAGCTCATCAGCCTGAGCATGAGAAACCTCAGAACTAATTATTGGAAAGATGGGAGTGGTCTGCTCCTTAGGGGAAGTGGGAGCTCGAGATTCCATTTCCTCCTGTATGGGTTGTGATATGGGAGCCTGCACATGCTCAGTAGCAAGTACAGGGGTTCGTTTGGATTTTCTTTTGTAGGTGATGGTGATGGTAGGTTGTGTTTGAGGTGGTTGAGAAGTGGAGGGTGTGGGATCAACACTAGCTGGTGCTGCTAGGTTGTCACCCCGAGCAATGAGCTCAAACATTTATGGGACAAGGGCTGTTTCTACCCCTGAGAAGCCAACAGTTGGATTCTTCAAGGTTTTGAAAATGTCGGGCCTCATCTGTCGCAATTTAAGAATATTTCTTGTTCCCCTCAACTGTGGTCCTATTTCACAGTTGAGAATGTGTTGAACATACCTGGGGAACATGTAATATTCTAAGGAGTCCAAGTTAGCAAGTAAATTTGTGTAAACAAACTGAGAGTGCCTGAACTTGACCCTTTGTACCATCCCATGGACTATGAAGGAGAGGTCTTTTGGAACTTGATCCCATCCTCTATGTTTGTTAGATAAGCTGTGTATGATGACATGGAGGAGGAACTTCCACTGGGATGCGACCTTCCCCTTCTTGAAGGTTTTGACTAAAAAGTCACCTTCATAGCCCATCTGCTGGAAGGAATGGTTGACAGCAGATTTTGGAAAGGACAATTCACCTGCTTTATCATCCAGCTGCAAATGGGTGTTTATGATGGCCGGAGTGATGAAAAGTGTCCTCCCCTGCACCGTAGCAGACAGTGCCTTCTCCCCATCCATGGTGACCTCTTGACAGGTCTGCCAGAATTCAAGCAACTGATCCTCATAGAGAGGAGGATCGATTGTAAGGGAGGTGAAGTAGTGAGACGAAGAAAGGTACCTACAAACATCTGAGAAGCTTGGATCCTTCTCAGAGTTCAACAGGGCAACTTGATTGTGTTGCCTGTGTAGGTGCATGGTGAAATCAGGGTCGTTTCTGCGATCGATGTTGGCCATTTGGTGAAGCTTATCAGTGAAGAAAGGAAGAAGAAAGTGAGTTTGGGGTGAAACTAGGTTAAAGATCATGAGAGTAGAGAGAAGAAATGGAACCGTTGAGAAGATATATACAGTGGATTTGAGACAAAGTTAGAACAAAAAGATAAACTTTGAAATCTGCAAGTGGGTCCCACTTCTGAAAAAGTGCCCAAAAAGTTAGTTTCTTGGAAGTTGAAAAATCTTCCGAATGTATTTTTGCTTCGGAATTTTGTAAGAAAAGCTTCCGAAGGCAACTTTGCTTCGGAAGATATTTCAAAGAGTTGTGAAAATTTGGCTTCGGAAGGAATTTACTTAAAGAAATTTCTTCCGACATAAATTTTGCTTCGGAAGAACTAAGTCTGAGAAAATTATTATCCATAGATAATGAATCTTCCGAGACGAAATTGCTTTCGGAAGATATGTGTTCTTTGAATGAATTTAAGTACTTATAAGCGTATTTAAGCTTCAGAAGATATTCTAAGAATTTCTTCCGAAGGTAATCTCTTATGAGTAGTTAAATGATTTAAAGACATAAATTTCTTCCGAAGGTACTTTTGAGTTCTTCCGAGACAAAATAATAAATTTTCACAAATCTAAGGAATAAAAAAAATAATTGATTTACTTCCAAAGAGAACTGGGCTTACGAAGGTGATAATATAGACAACTTAGGACACATAATTTTTAGAAATACTGTTGATTAAATGTTTAAAGAAAAAACTTTCAAAGTTAATCATCCCAATAGCTGATATAAGATATTTAAACCTTTGTTCATCAAAAGCTTTAGTGAATAGATCAGCATATTGTTCATTTGTGTTAACTTAGATTAGTTTGATTAATCCTTTCTCAAAATTATCTCTAATCAAATGATACCTGATGTTGATGTGTTTGGTCCTAGAGTGCTGCACAGGATTCTTTATAATAGATATAGCACTGTTGTTGTCTATGTGGATAGGAGTCTCCATGAAATTGAATCCATAGTCCAGCATCTGATTCTGAATCCAAAGCACTTGAGCACAGCAGCTTGCAGCAGCAATGTATTCAGCTTCAGCAGTTGATGCAGACACACAGGATTGCTTCTTGCATTGCCAAGAGACTATCCTTCCACCAAGAAATTGACATCCCCCAGATGTAGACTTTGCAGTCATGTTGCATCCACCATAGTCACTATCTGTATAAGCATACAGATTAAAGTCTGAATTCTTTGGATACCAAAGGCCTAGTTTAGGAGCACCTTTGAGGTATCTGAGAATTCTTTTCACAGTAACTAGGTGTGACATCTTGGAGTTGGCTTGATATCTTGCACATATGCATGTGGCAAACATAATACCAGGCCTGCTAGCAGTGAGGTACATAAAAGACCCAATCATAGCCCTGTAGAGATGTTCATCAACACACTCCCCCTCAAGATCAGGACCAAGGGAGTGGTTTCTGGCTATGGGTGTCTTTGAAACCTTACAATCAGTCATCTTGAATCTTATAAGTATGTCTTATGCATACTTTGACTGACTAATGAAGATGCCATTTTCAACCTGCTTCACTTGAATTCCTAGAAAGAAGTTGAGTTCCCCCATGGCACTCATTTCAAATCTATCCTTCATCAGCTTCTCAAAGTCTTTGCAGAGCTTTGGATTAGTTGAACAAAAGATGATGTCATCTACATATATCTAAAGTAGCATTATGTCATTCCCTGTTTCTTTGATGAAGAGAGTCCCATCAATAGTACCTCTTTTGTATCCATGTTGACAAAGATACTTTGATAGTGTCTCATACCACTTTCTTGGAGCCTGATGCAGTCCATATAGAGCTTTATCAAGCTTGCAGACATAATCAGGATGATTTGGGTCTATAAAGCTAGGTGGTTGTTTGACATAAACTTCGTTATCTATCACCCCATAGAGAAAGGCACACTTTACATCAAGCTGGTAGAACTTGAAATCCTTGGATGCAGCATAAGCCAAGAATATTCTTACAGCTTCAAGTCTTGCTACAGGAGCAAAGACATCAGTGTAGTCAAATCCTTCTTCTTGAGTGTACCCCTAGACAACCAGTCTAGCCTTGTTCTTGATGACAATCCCTCTATCACCAGTCTTGTTTTTGAATACCCATTTGGTTCCTATGACACTTTTCCCTTGAGGAAGAGGACATAAGTTCCATACCTTCTGTCTTCTGATTTGAAGCAACACTCTTCTTGCATTGCCTCAATCCAGCTTCCATCCTTCAAAGCCTCATCAACTTTCTTCGGCTCAATCTGGGATAAGAAACAAGAATGCAGACAAACATTGCTCTCATGTGTTTGTCCTCTTATTCTCACCCCTGTGTCAACATTTCCAATGATGTTTGGGGTGGGGTGTGACTTGTGGATCCTAAGTTGAGGGATCACAGTAAGTTGATTTGAGAGATCTATGTTAGAGAAATTTAGATCAGACAAAGAAGTGCTACCCACCACATCAATACACTTATCAAGAGAAGCTTGATCCAATGAGTGTGTTACATTATTAATGTTGTCTTCTATGGAGTGGTTATCAGCATCAAGAAATTCCTGATCACTGTCACCACCTCCATCTCCTTCTGCATTTGAGGTTCCTTCACCTGGATTTTGAGCCCCTGAGCTAGAATTTGAAGGCATCTCAGATGAATCAGCAGTATTTGTCATGCTTGTGCTGATAGGAGCTTCACTTGCAGGGTTAGTTACCATTGGAGCCGAAGTAGTATTCTTGTTTGGTCTTCTCAGCTCAAATCTTGGGTCAGGATCACCTGTTGATATATTATCTATAGATACTAAAACATTCTCATAAGATTTGTTAAAATAGTTAGTAACTAAATCAAGATCAAACAGCCAATCCGGACCAGAACCTTTAATACTTGGAGTGTTTTCATTGAAGGTCACATTGGCTAACTCCTCAACTATTCTAGTTCTGAGGTTGTATACTCTATAACCCTTAGCTTGAGAGGAGTATCCAACAAAGTGTCCATCATCTGATTTCTCAGCAAACTTGGCTACTTGATCTTTGGTATTCAAGATTATGCATAGACATCCAAATGACCTGAGGAAACCAATGAATGGTCTCCTTTTGTGCCACAGCTCATAAGGAGTCTTACCATGAGTCTTAACTACTAAAACTCTGTTCTGCACATAGCAGGCTGTGTTGACAGCCTCTGCCCAGAAGGTGATAGGCAGTTTAGAGTCAGACAACATGCTTCTAGCAGCCTCAATAAGTGTCATGTTTCTCCTCTCAGCAACATCATTTTGCTGAGGAGTCCTGGGAGCACTATATTGTCTTGAAATACCCTTTTCATCACAAAATGTATCAAGGATTTGGTTTTTAAATTCTGTTCCTTGATCACATCTTATGGTTTTGGCCTTGTGATCACATTGATTCTTAATTTTCAGAATGAAGTTCTTCAAGATCTCAGGAGTCTCATCCTTAGTTCTAAGGAAGAAGACCCAAGTGAATCTTGTTAAGTCATTTGTGATCACTAGACAAAAAGAGATCCTTCCTAGACTCATTACACTGGTGGGGCCAAACAGATCCATATGTAACAAGTGTAGGGGAGTAGTGATGGAGTTGGCTTCCTTTGGCTTGTGAGACACTTTGTGCTGCTTCCCTTTCAAGCATGCAACACATTGGTCATCACCTGTAAACTCTTTCTTTGGCATTCCAGTTACCAAATAATTTTTAATCAATTTATTCATGTTTTTGACGTTTACATGGCACATTCTTTTATGCCAGAGGAAAGACTCATCATTATTTGCTTTAGATAGAAAGCAAGACACTTCTCCGGAGGGAGTTGTTTCTTGCAGATCCATCTTGTATATGTTTTCCTTCCTGGGGGCTCTGAGCAGGATGTACTCCTGAGGAATAACCATCCCAGGCTTGATAACAATGCACTCATGCTCAGTGAAGAGCATGTGATGTTTTTGGTCACAAAATTGGGACACACTCAAAAGATTGTATCCAAGCTCCTTGACAAAGTTTACCTTCTCAATGCTGAGCTTACCATTTGAGACCATGCCCCTGCCAGTGATGTAACCTCCTGTATCTTCTCTAAAAGTAACTGGCCCTCCATCAAACTTCCCAAAGTTTTGAAGCAAGGAGCCATTGCTTGTCATGTGTCTTGAGCAGCCGCTATCAATGATCCATACATTCGTATTGATTTTCAGCTGCCCCTACACAAAAAGAGATGATTTAGTTACATTTGGGAACCCAAGTCTCATTGGTCTTGGGCTTGTCAAAGTGAATAGAAAACAATGAAACAATAAGTGATCCTATGTTCAGGCTTTGAGGATCATTTGCTTTTGCTGATGATGAACTTTCAGTCACATGGTCTTCCTTCATCTTCACACCACCTTCGAAAGATTGGGCTTGACCTTCAAAGCTTCGGAAGTTTTAACAACCTCGGAAGATTTGGAGACTGGGCCTTCGGAAGATCTAGCTTTCACTGTAGCTGACTTTGGTGCTTCGGAAGTATTCCTTTCTTCCGAGACCATTTTTCCTTCCGAAGGCAATTTACCACCTGTTTTCCTTTTCACTTTGGGGCTTTCGAAGGAAACAGATTTTCCTTCCGAAGCTAGCTTTTCCTTCTTCTTCCTAGAAGCTTTCTCTTTGAACTTGTGGATAGTGATTTTAGGATTATAGATGCAATCCTTAGCCAGATGGGAAGTACTACCACACATGATGCATTCCACTTGCTTCCTTCTGGGAGTTTTCTTCTGAGAGCAAGACTGAACTTGAACACTTTCTTTCTCCAGCTTCTTCTTCATAGATGATGCAACAATTTTCTTAGGGAGAGACTTGCTCTTGGAGGAGGATGGTTCAGACTGTGTAGAAGTGGTACACAACAATTCAGCCTTATCTTTACTGGAATGAGTTGGAACTATACTAAAACTCCTGGTACTAGAGTTTGTAGTTGATTCCTCAGCCTTTACCACTTCAAACCCTGCAGAGATGAACACTTGTTTCTGCTTGGAGTCAAAAGTGGCCTTGATCTCTTGAGCCTTCTTTAATCTTCTCTTTGCTCTTCTGATTAAGTTCTTCCTCTTTGTCTTTATCATACCAGCCTTCTTACTCTCCTTAGGAGCATGGTCACCCTTTTTGGATTGACTCTCTTCACTCATTTCACAGTCATCTCTCACCATCTCCTTTTCATCCTCTTCAACACTAGGGTCTATAAGGGGAAGCTCATCTTCACCAGTTCCACACCTTGGAGATCTTACAGATAATAGAGTATGTGGAGGAGCTATCTCAGTAGATCCTAGTCCCTGCTTATTCTGATAATAGACTTTTGCATGCAGAGATGAGGATATGATGTTCTTGAAGGTCTCTTCTTCAAGAACACATTTTTCAGCCCGGGCTTTGCTGATCACAAGCTCAGCGTGGCATTCAGTCAACTTGGTAATGAGATCTTTAATTTGAGTCCTGTAATTTGTTTGCTCATGTTTAAGAGTTGAAACTGTTTTCTCTAGATCTTCTATCTTAAGTTTATAGTCATTTTCAGCTCTTTTAAAATCAGCTTTTAGGATATTCAAGGACTCAATATCAGATCTCATTTCCAAGTTGTAGGACCTGTATCTATTCACTTTAGCAATACATTCAGGAGAGCAAAGATTTTCTAGTACCTTAGCCTCATCATGGTCAGCCATGAGTGCTTGATTTGGTGAAGCATCTTCAGCCTGAAAGCTCCAGTCAAAGGGTCCTTCTTCAGCAGCAACAACAGCTTGCTGTCTTGGCTTCTTATTCTGGTGCCCTCCCTCAGTGTAGTTTGGCCAGGATGATGCTTGGCCACCATTTGACTTAGGTGCCTTGCATTCTCTAGCAAAGTGACCCATCTGGTTACAGTTTTAACACTTCACTTTGCTCTTGTCCAGTCCAAACTTACCACTGGCAGTATTGCTGGGAAACCTTCTCCCTGTCCTCTTGTAGAACTTTTGGGCTCTGTGAGTGAGAAGAGCCATCTGCTGGATTATCTTCATGTATTCTAGATCATCTGGATGGATACAATCCAGGTCTTCAAGAGTGAAAAGAAAGTTGCCTGAACTTTCATCGGTAGAGACAAAGGCTTGAGAGGTGCTTGTCTCTTGGAATGGACTTCCTTAGATGTAGCATTCTCTGGGTGTCTCTAGGAAGGTGATGAAAGGGCCCTTTTGTGAAGTTTCAGGATAGCAGATAAGATGGTGTTGTGGTTCTCTGCTATCCCTTTCACCCACATGAAGGGCAGAACTCTGGTGAGTGTTGCAGTTACCAGATGGGTTTTGCATGTTCATTTCCATCTGGTATCCACTGAGTATTCCATATAACTCAGTGAAAGTTAGAGTCTTGAGGTTTTCAGTCCTTTTAATGACCACACAATAGTGTGTCCATTATCTGGGAAGAGAGGACATGAACTTTCTAACAATATCCCTATTCTCAATAGTTACTCCAACATCAGCCAGAGTATCCATAATCTCAACATACCTGAAATCCTATTGAGTCATGGTTTCACCTGTCTTGAAGGTGAAATTTTCAAACTGCTGCTTCAAGAGGTCCTTCTTGTTTTCCTTGGCTTCATTGGACACCTCATACATCAGTTTTAGTGCATCCCATAGTTGTTTACGGTCTTGCACTTATTGAAACCTCTGTAGATGGAATTTGGAAGAGCAGTCTGAAGGGCTGTCATGGATTTCTGATCAATGTCAATCTTCTTCCAGTCTTCTTTAGAGAAGTCAGCCCTTTCTTTGAGTATCATACTACCACCACCAGCAGCTGAAGTGATGGATGATACATGAGGTCCGTTGACAACAAACTCCTACATCCTGGAATCCTGAGACTTGATGAAGCCTTCCATTCTTTGGCACCAAGTGTCTAAATCCTCAGGAGTGATCAGTGGGGACTTTGTCATAGTTCCAGTTTCTATATCAGCCTTAGAGATAGCTGCCATTTGAAGAGTTAAGTGATGTGTGAAGCTAAGAGGATTAAAGATGGTAAGATCTTACAATCAAGAGCCTATAAAGCTCTGATACCAATTGCAAGACCGGGTAAGGGTGATTAAGTTTGCAATTAGCTTCACAGGAGGAGAGAACTTTAGATCACTTAACAATTCAAATAGGGAACTGGTAACTATTTAGAAGATACTAAGCAAACACAAGTAATGTAAGTGAAACAATAACAATATCACAAGAACACAAGATAAAGTTTTCAAGGAAGTTGTATATTGATTCTCTAGTTCTATTACAAGTGTGTTTTCGTATGTTTTAGTTACAAGAACTTGAGACTCTTATATACTACAACCTACAACCGTCAATATACAAAAAGACAGTTAGGATTTGACTAATCTAGACAACAAGATCAATCTACAGTCAAAAGGCAGATTGCCTTTTGACTAGTGACTATGACATGCCATAGTTCACTGACTTTATCTAATAAGACAAGTCTACAGGAACACTTATGGGAAGTTACAGGCAAAGACCTTCTTCTATAGTTTGATAAAGTATGGAAGTTTCACCAACTAATGAAAAGCAGGCGAGTCTTCAGAGCAGCAGCGGAAGGTACAACAACTTTATCAAAAAGTAACTCAGAGAAAGCATATTTTCTCTGTCTTCGGAAGAATTCAGTCAACTCTTCAAAATGGCTTAGGAAGACTTTGTCTTGTGAAGTTTCGAAAGACTTCATCTTTGGCTTCGGAAGAAAAAGGTCTTTGGCTTCGGAAGATTTCACACTAGTAATATTTTCTGATAAGTGTGAAACTTCCGAAGCAACTTCTTCTGAACTGTTGGCTTCGGAAGATCTTACACTTAGACTTATTTGTGAGTGTAAGACTTCCGAAGCTAGTTCATCCTTGTTCCTTAGTGCATGCTGGAAGATTTGGTTGTTCTGGTATCCTTTGGTTGCATCAGCCTTTAATCTTCAGATGTTCCTTACACCTTATTTACTGGTTTTATCTACTTTTGGGGCTGATGTGCATACCCACATGTTAAACTCTTGTTAAACTTACTATTTCATAAGTAAGTGTGGCATTTTTATGATTAAAAAATGATGTTTTAACATGTTTTACGATGATGTTACATGCGTGACATGTTCTAGTGATGAACCCTAGTTATATGAGATCTAAATCTGTGGTTTGGATCATGTAGTATTTAATTATGAAATAGAAATACCAAGAATAAACAATTGTTACCCGCATTGAACACCCATCACCAGCATCAAGTAAAACTTTACCAAATTCCAAGTTATTATTCATCCGCATTAGAACTTACTCATTCGTATCGAACCTTCTATCCGTATTGACTGTTTACTCGTATCGAATTGGTAATGATTGGCTGATATAAAAGAGGAAGATAATTAAAGAAATAAATATAATCAACACGATAAAAGATGTTATAATAGTCAATATGACTGATATGAATGACAATTGTGGGTTCATTAAATGAAGTGTATTTTCTATATATATATATATATATATATATATATATATATATATATATATATATATATATATATATGTATATATATATATGTATATATATGTATATATATGTATGTATATATATATGTATGTATATATATGTATGTATGTATATATATGTATGTATGTATATGTATGTATGTATATATGTATGTATGTATATATGTATGTATATATGTATATATATATATGTATATATATATATATATGTATGTATGTATATATGTATATATGTATGTATGTATATATGTATATATATGTATGTATATATGTATATATATATGTATATATATATATATATATATATATATATATATGTATATATATTATTAAATACTAGAACTCACTCAGCAACAGTGACTTTGCATCTATATTAATTGACAGAAAATTAGGAAAGTTGAGGATGGCATGAGGGACCAGGCTACTTGACATCTAGAGACTGTCATCCATATTTTAGTAACAGATATTTTTAATTGAGAAGAACAATATAATGTTTTGAATTAAAAACAAATGTTTACTTTTGGATGAGTATGGTTATAAATGTAATGCATGATTTAAGTTTTACGCTACTATGATTTATTATGAAATATTTATGCTATGATTGACCAACTGTGAGTACTTCCAGAAACGAGGCCTTATAGAGTGTCTACAAGTTCTCTCAAGATGAGTTAATTAGTGTAATTATTAGCATTTTGAGTTTATAATTAGAGAATAAATCTTCCTATGTGTTTATCATGATTTCGTAGGAGATCTTATAAGTTTATAACTAACGCATGAGGAACAACAAAGATCATGGAATATATTAGAATACGGTTTGTTAGTTTACAACCAAAATATGACTCCTTTATTGTTATGTGCTCGCGTATCCTATTTTCACCTTATTAAGGTTAAGAAAGTCTAGTTAAGGTCATGCGGTATCTCAACACGATGAGCATGCTTATAGGACCTCCTAGATTTTCTCAAGGTGATTATGAGATTGTGACAAGTTACTCTTGTCAAAGTGTCTTCACATACCGCCATAGTTTTATCACCCATAATATATTCCTATTTCCAGATTCGACTTAGACTGAATCTCAACCGTTTAAAGTCCATAAAGTTCTTCTAGAAGCGGTAGTTCAAAGAGGTTACTAGACTCCTCCTTTTTCCTCCCCCATGTTCCAATCTCCGACGACCCCTTCCTCCCCACGTCACTGGCAATTACTATCGTCTCGTGATTTATAAGCATGTTTACCTTCAATAGTTCGTAAACTACGATTTTATATTAACAAGATAACTTCATCAGTTTGATTTCTCAATTTTGTTGAAAGAATTATCCAATTTAATGTGCAGTAGTTTGATATAAATCATTCATTTATGGATTTTGAAGGTTGGAGTTCATGCATTACGAGTTAATCGTTGTTTAGAGATAGATATCGCAATTGAACGACGACAACAAATTTTGCTGTAATTTTTAACACCAAAATTGCTATTTAGGGGTTGAAGTAGGTACTGATTCTTCATAGGTTATGCTTAATTTATTATATTACAATTTTCACGAGACAAAATCATAGTATTAGTAGGTTTTGTGTTTTCCTCAAAAGCTAGATTATGTTCAGTTGCTTATTTCTACTATTGTACAGTGACCGGTATTTTAATGTCACAATGACCTCTCAATGTGATCTCTTTCTTTATAAAGTAGCAACCATGGTAAACTAGAGTTGAAGGCTACCCTGGTCTCGCTGAACCAAACCCCAAATTAATCATTGATAATATAACTCTTATCGTCCTCAGACAACTCAATTATCTTATCGGTCATGAGCATGAAAACCTCTAGGCCAATATCGGATGTTTAGGTTTCATATTTTTTTTCTTTTATTGTTTCACTAAATAGGTACTTACTCAAAAGACATGTTAACACCGAAGAAACATCATCAGGTTTAATTGCAACACAAAGGTAATCATCACTCTCAATTTTTATTTCTGAGAAGTGCCACTAAATTGATCTGACCATTTAATCAGTTGATTTGGCTCGAAATCATATTTTTAGATCTTCTTGTGTTTTTATGTATTATAAGCTTCTTCTACTCGGTTGTTCCATCTCAATCGATCGCGCTACAAATCATATTGTAATCCTAATTGTGTTCAATTCAGTAAGAAACAAGCAATTCAGTCTTCATTACAGGGTTATACATTCATATTTCTTCAATATGTCTTTAAAATTGTTGCCTTATGTTTTAATTATATTTGTGTTTATATTCTCATTATATTACGAAGATCAACTTCAGCATGTACTTCAGAGATGGAGTTGGATCACAATATCACAATGAAAGGTTTCGGATAAGCGTTCAAAATTAAATTATGAAACAATGAAAGGCTTCACATGGATGTAAAGTTTAACGGAAAAACATAACAGAACATATAAAACCATTTATTCCATGAGATATAGTTCGAATGAGGAGTTTTAAAAGAGTTAAAGAGGGACTACTCATGCAGTCCATGGAATATAGGATTAACGGAATATGAAGACATCATCATCAACGCAAAATAATCATGCAACTTTACATCTAGGAGACCCGTAAACTAAGTTCATACCTTGTGTTAATCACACAAGTGCATGTTGGATATGCATGACTTAATAAAGCTAGAAACCTGACAATCTTGAGGACCTTAGTAAAAAATGATAAGAAGTATAGTGAGAATCGTGTGTATTCAAGATTGTAACGGTTACTTCACTGTATGGTAACGATGATCACACCTTTATATTTTATTTTTATCATAGTGGCCCACTTGTGCTTAGGATGCCAACAACTTCTTACATGTATGCAAGTTAAAATGATCTGATTACAAATGACGTGATTAATGTTTTGAAGAAAAAACATGTGTCTCGACGCATAAATGTTTGGTATTTTACCTTGAAGCATGAAGGATTTTATCAATTGATAATATTTTTTCCTTGAGTTTCAATAAAGAATTCTTCCTTAGTCCTAGGTTTGGTTCCTAATATGTATTGTCAATTTTTTTTAATAATTGAGGTCAAATATTTTTCAATTCTTGAGGTCAAAAACCTTGATGAAGGGTGTATTGTTACGGTAAGGCACATTTGGATTCAGGACCTATGGTAATCGTTTAGTAGTATAGGGGCTAGTTGTTAATAAAGAGCAACGAACTTAACCTAGTGGAAAATTAGTGAACATGTAATGTGTATTTAAACGTCATTAGACCTAATGAGAGGGAACTATTGATTTGAATGGATTATTTCATCTTCTTCTTCGATATTCTTCTTTCTGCAAACAATTACTAATGGTGTTTTATTCGTAAGTTATATGAAAGTTGTTTATAAAAGTTATATTACTGAAGATATGTCATCGATTGAAACCTACCAATATATTTAAAGACAACTCCTAGATAAATAATAAAAGACATGTGTAATTAAAAATGTTTTCTTATAATCCAAACTAGAAATTATAACATTACTTGGTTTAAGGGCGATCGCACGGGCCTCTTTTATTGGGGCCCAAAATTTTTTAATTTATGTATATACATATATAATTATTTTAAAAGCAAAAACTAATAAAAAGACTAAGCTAGTATTAAACCCCCCGCGTTGCAGCGGGCGGCGTAAAACCATTTCAAGCAGCATCAATGACACACCACCGTCAGTGACCACCAATATTGACAAAGCTCGTATTAAAAAAATAAAAAATAATAAAAAAAATTAACCGAACAAAAAGTAGACGTAAAAACTTTGAACCACGCAGGCAAAACATAAAAGATCTAGAACAAAAGGTAAGTTGATCTAGGACCAGCACGTGCGACGTGGCAGTTAAATGAGGAAAAACGGTCGTAAAAGGGTTGAACCACACATGCACGTTTCAACGTGTTAACTCGCAAAATTTTGACCGAAAGACGAAAATGTTTAAAATATGAATTGTAAGGGACCAAAGTTGAAAGTAAAAAAAATATTGGAGCTAAATTATAAAAGATATACAAGTATTGGATTAAAATAAAAAAAAAAAGTTAAAGATTACAAAAAAGGTGAGTACAACCCGCTATGCACATATATACAATTTATGATGCATAACCAAGCTAATAATTAGTATTATATAAATTGTTAATTAAAGTTCCAGCCCAAATAAACCTAAAGCTTTATATTTTTAGTCCATCTAAACTATAGCCTATTAAGTATATACCCGTTTAACCATTATCATATTAAACTTTTCTTTATCTTTATGTTTACTACTTTATAAATCATAAATTATGGATAGTTTAGTAATTTAAAAAACATTTAAGAGTCTCGGGTTAAAATCCCTGCCCACATAATCTTTCTTCCGGATCTACCCCTACCCCTGAATCCTTTATCCTCCCATCGACTGTTGAATCAGAGCTTATGTTTGGGATTTCTTATTTTTTATAAAAGTAATTTTTCAAAAATTAATCCTATTAATTTTTCAAAAGTAACTTATTAACCTTTTAAAATCAACTTTTTAAAATTTTGTCAAACATACTCGTTAACTTATAAAAGTTAATAAGTCAAAAGTTAATCCAAAACACGCCGGAACTAAAGTGAATCGTCGCTGACTTCAATCCTTACCATCACTACCTTCCATCTTCCCCTTCTTTAATCCGCACTTCAATTTATAGGTTGTTCGTGATTATTCGATCTTCAGGAACCTTCTACCATGAAGAGATCGATCGATCACTACCACCACCAAGGTGGCCGCGCGCCACCGTGCAGTTAATAGTTTCCACCACAGAAGCTGCACAATCAGGGTTTGTGTGATTTCTGATGATTAGACTTTGGGTGGTTTCAGTTCATCTTCGTTGAGATTTCACATGGTGAGTCAATTCTAGGTTAGTTTTTTTGTATTGTGGTTTTATTGAAATTTTGAGTTTTGTTTCTAATACTCTTTTCGAAATCAATTTGCAGGTTCTTTTTGAATTAGGATTGGACTTCTATTGGGTGTTTCGAGGTAAAAATTTCATAGATGTTACAAAATTGATATAAAAGGCTATGATTTGTAGTTATGTTTTCGTCATATTTGAATTTCTTATCTGTTTCATGGTTCATAGTTTAAGCTGAGAGTTATGAAATCTTGGTGATCTTATGGTCAAATTTAAATGCAAGATGCTAAAACTGATGTTTTAACTCTATACGGGAAACTTTCACTGTTTTTGATGACGTTAATCAACCGAATTTGTTGTTCTCCATCCATATTGAGTTTATGATATCAACTCCTTATTTGAAGCATTTTTAGTCTTTTGATAAATTCATGTTGTAGAATGGTATTGTTTGGGTTGCAAACAGATGAGTATGTAGAAATATTAGCAAGTCAGTAGGGTAGTGTTAGGTTAAACAAAAGGACAAATTCTTAACTTATTTGACTAACAAAATATATACTTAGATGAAAGAGAAAATTTTGCTAGAAGTCAAACTGATTAATACATTCTTAAAAATATATGTTATAAAAATATAATGGTGTTTGATTTAAGGTGCTTGTTACAATATTTACACTATTATCTTGCTCAATTATGTTGCTACATTTCATTTTAAGGTGACTTTTTGTTGTGGCATAACAACCTAAGTTATGTAACTGAAACTGGCTGCAACTATTTTGTTAAATAACCATACCAGGAATTGCTAACATGAGTTTCAAATTTATAGTTGCAGCTTTTATGGAAAGAGCAAATCTAACACCATGCACCTCTCTATAGTAAAGCAAACAGAATTGAACAAAGAAAATATACAGGCTGCTAATATTAGAGAGCCCACCAAAACGATTAATAGAGGATGTGTTAAAGCTTTGGGCATATCTGGAGATCTGCCCCCACTACACCCTAAGGAGAAATAGGAATTCAATCATGTTCTACAACCAAACACTTAAAGAGGGTCCTCATATAACAAGTTCACCGATGTTGGCTTTAACTTTCTATCCAAAGAAGGGTTGTTCTCAAGGATGTCACCAACATGTCAAATTTCAAATAAAACTATAGCATTAGTGATGCGTGTTGATATTACTGGTTGTTAGACTTGCAAGCAACACAAGAACAAATATTGTCGGAAAGAATGCCTCGGTGGTACCAATATTTTACGTGGCCCCTCAGGTTCGGAAAGGAAAAACAAAAGCAACACAAGATATGACTGAGCAGAGCATAAAGGAACTAAAAGAAAAAACTTCACAACTAAAGATGGTGTTAATGAGGTAGAAAGGGAACCAAGTATTGCTCTTCGAAGCTCTTTGCTGAAAGGTAATATAGTATTAAAATTTTTATAGCCTAAAGGATCACAAACTAGCCATTAGTCACTACTTATTTTTTTCTTGAGACTCTTGTTTATAATCAAAGTTAGATTGTCGCATTGTGTAGTAGAAACCAAGATTAACCAACCGGAAGGTGGAAATGATCAAAGTATCACTGACATTGATTATAAGAACAATGATCCTCTGATGTATAGCTTATATACAACCATTTACGTGTAGTAGAGGTCTTCTTAGCTGTTGATCCCCCTAACCCTTCACCGGTTACTACCACATTCTTTTACAACTTTTATACACATGGAAATCAACCAGTTTTTTCTAAAATTAAATAGTGCCATTTACTTTTACCTTTTGTTTTTATATTATATATATAATTTCATATAATTTACTAAAGGCCTCCGCTTTAGCCGAAGAGAAAGAGGTACAAATAACAAGTGGACATTGGAAAAAAAAGGATTTTTTGGCCAATAAGAAACAGAACCTTCAAAATTTGTAAGTAAAAGTATGGAAATTCGATACTCGTAGGATCGAACATTGCAATCGTATTGTTGCCGTTTATCAGATCTGTGATGCGGAATCTCAGAGACTTATTGATGACTTCAAGTGAAGATCTGTTGCAAGATATATTGTATGATAATGAATGAATGATGAACAAATCAAGAACACTTATTCATAAAAATTTTATTCATTCATATGGATGATGATGCTAGGAGATTACAAAGGAAGTTTATAAGAAAATTCTCTCTCACACACACTCAACCTGATTGTTTCTCTCACTAGACTAATTCTCTCTACTTTGTTATTGTTAGTGCTTACAATCTTCTTCGTTTTGATCATATTTTCAGTATGGCTTCACCGTGTCGGTTTTTGTAATCATCATGAGATTCGGCACTTAGGTTTTGCAAAGTATCATCTTCAAATAGTCCAACAAAAAGAATATGGATGTCAAGGTAGGCTTTAAAGAATAATTTTAGTTTAGAATTTTCATTTATATAATAATCAAATGACAATCATTATTTTCTAGACTTAAAAAATATTTTTTGCATTGTATTTTTTGTTACAAATCTTCCATCTAAGCTACAACTACCTTGATTTGTTTTATGCATATTTATTTTTGTACGTTTAACGTTTTATATATTTTGATACTTATTCATGAAATGGACCATTTATTTTCTTGTTATTATTTGCTTTTCAATGGGCTAATGACTATAAAACTTTTATGTTTTCTAATGTTTAGGTTTGTGAAGAATATAGGTTACGAGATGAAACATTTTACCTAGCACTTACTCTTATTGATCGATATCTATCCGCACATCGAAAAACAAAGACTATAATTGCTTGGCATTATATGCATAGTTCTCTTTTTTGTTTATTGAGTTGGCATAAATTATCATTATCTCATTCTTATCAATAAATGATTCACTTACTATCCAATTCCACTTATCACACAATCTATATTTGATTATTGACCTTTTTTAGAAAGTATGATGATATCATTCCTCCACGAGTTGAATACTTCTATATCATCACAAACAGAACCTACACTAGAAATGAGGTATATTTACTCCCAAAATGATGTCGCCCATTACAACATGTACTTCATGCATGTTAAAGATTCAATATCAACCTTGAGTGGGCTCTTGATGAAAGTGATGTAATAAATGATTTAAACAAATAAGCCATAATCAAAATTGAGATGTATGGTTATTTGTGAATTCTTAAAGGAAAATAATAAATCATAGCAAATGGAATGAATTTTGATTAAATTTTATTCAGTGTATTAAAAAGTTAATGTAAATTACTATTTTAGTCCCTGTAGCTTGGTCATTTTAACCATTTGAGTCGAAAAATAAATTTTTTAACAAATCAAACCCTATGGTTTGTATTCTATAACTCTTTCAGTCCAATACACTAGCATAGTTAGATTTTTCAGTTATTTTCTAATAAAATAACCAAAATGCCCTTGAACTGAAATAGTTATTTTAATAACCTCAGGGACCAAAAACGTAATTTACTCTCTCACACAAACATTGTATATATATATATATATATATATATATATATATATATTATGTACTATATATAAGACTGTTCACAACGCTACAGCTCATCCTTCCCACAAACAGTCCTAATCAGCATGCCACATCAGCTTTCCACTCACCTTCACCCGTTCTTCCCACAAACACTTTTTACCCCCAACACTATCCTTCACACAAACACCTTTATTTTTCCATCTCACGTTTTCTTTTTTTTATTTACTTTAAATAAAGACATTTAAATTATTGCAAATATATTTAATTAAAATAAATAAGGGAATTAAATATCAAATGATCAAGTTAAATACTTAAATTAAATAATTCTAAATAAGAAAATAATAAAATTAAACCGCAACTACATTAAAATAAAATAAAAACAACAACGTCAAACAATAAAATAAAAACGACCATGCAAAATTAATAGATAGAAACAATAATAAACTACTCTGTAATCCCCCTATTCGCCCAGATATGTTCTATTAGATCATTCCGCAATGCATGATGTGCATCTGGTTACGTAAGCTTCTAAATCTCTGTAGGTGTGTTTGAAATGATGGTGGTGCCCCGTTATTGTAACTTTCTGGCTCTGGTTCTTGCTCTTCACGCGACCAGTTAGTTATGGGACGTCCTTCATCTTCTACAATCATATTATGTAATATAATACATGCATGCATTATATCACCTAATACTGGTAAGTTCGAGGATCTTGCTGGGGATCGTATCATTGCCCACCTAGCTTGAAGAACACCAAAGGCTCTTTCTACATCCTTTCTTGCAGACTCTTGCCTTTTGTACCACTTCATTTTCAAATTATTCTCCGGTGGATATGTAAAACTCTCTGCAAGTGTTGCCCATTCTGGATAAATACCATCTACAAGATAATACCCTGTGGTGTAGTTATTCCCATTCACTGTAAAATTACATTGCGGTGCATTCCCCTCTAAGATTTGATTGAAAACTGGTGATTAATTAAGCACATTGATATCATTGTTTGATCCAGCTACTCCAAAGAATGCATGCCAAATCCAGAGGTCATGTGATGCAACTACTTCTAGCATAATGGTGGGATGCCCATAATCACCACGAGTATATTGACCTTTCCATGCAGTTGGACAATTTCTCCAACTCCAGTGCATACAATCAATGCTTCTAAGCATTCCAGGAAACCCGTGATGGGCTTCATGTTCAGCTACTAACCGGTCAACGTCATATTGGGTTGGTCTTCTTAAATACACAGATGAATAAATTTCCACAATAGACCTGCAAAACTTTTGTAGACATTCCATAGCAGTACTTTCACCAATGCGTAAGTATTCATCGCATTGGTCAGCTGTTGTGCCATATGCCAATTGACGAATGGCACTTGTGCATTTTTGTCTTGGTGATAGACCCTTTCTACCTACAGCATCATATCTTTGCGTAAAATATTTCCAGTGTATAGATTTACCTGGTTCAGATAAATCTGTGACGATGCGATTAAAAAGACCAATGCTCATCCTGAACCTCCGTCTGAAGAAACTCTCATCGTGCACCGGCTCTGGAGCAAAGTAATCATTCCACAATCGTGCATCTCCATCCTGACGACCTCTATCTATCTCTTTGCGCTTATTACGTTGTCGGGAAGAACTTCTCTCTTCTTCTTGGTCAAGCTCAAACAACCGATTAGCAAGGTCTTCGATATCATCGGAAATAAGATTTTGAAATTCTTGTGTGAGCATTTGAGGAATATTCATGGGTATTCTATCAATATCGATGCTCATTTTCAGAATTTGTGTGGAAAATGGGTGAAGTGTTGTAGTGATTGTGGTGTACGTTGTGGTATTTATACAAATAACAAAACTAGCCGTTAGAAAAAAGACAAAAAAAAACTAGCCGTTAGAGCAAAGACAAAAAAACTAGCCGTTAGAAAAAAGACAAAAAAAACTAGCCGTTAGAGCAAAGACAAAAAAAAACTAGCAGTCAGAAAAAAAACATTCATTAATTAACTAAAATTACATAAAAGTAGATAAAACAACATTAAACTAAAACCACAACATAAACCGAAACAACAAATTAAACTAAAAAAATTAGTTGCGACGAGGCATTCCATATTTCTCTCTTATCTCGTTACACAATTCTTCATGTTCGGCACGTTAGAATGAATACATATGACTTATGTCGATGAAAAGGATTTTCTTCTCTTCCAACTCAAGGATTTATCAATTTTTTTGTCGACATGTTGGATAGCTTTCTTCTTTGCCTTTGTCGTCTCAGCCAAGTCTTCAACGAGACTTAGTCTCTTTGCTTTGTAAGCAAGTGAAGAAGAAGAATTCATGCCTTTACCCATTATTTTGGCTAGCTTCTTGGCCTTGTCCCTCCCCATTGGACGTGTTAGAGGTTCCTCTCGAGACTCTTCATCTAGAGGTTCTTCCTTTTGATCTTCTTGTTGCATTGTAAGAACAACATCATCATCATTATCATCATCAAGTGATACCCCCTACTCTTGAGTTGATTCGGGAGTATTGCCAAAGTTGGCATCTAAAGTAGAAGTGGTATACTCCCTTGTGCTGCTTGTCTTTGTTCTTTTGGAAGGTTGATGACCATACACTTTGATAGGCCCATAATAGTTTGAAATATCTTTAACTATCCTCTACACATGTTCATATATGAAGGCAGCATTATTAGTGTTCGTGTAATAATATTTTGCTTGGGTTATATATTGATCTTCTGACCAACCACTTTTGTATTGTGACTTGATACGAACATAAGACGCATTAAAGTGAGCAACCTTTCCTTTGATCATATGCCAGTGACTTCTAAGGTTGTGAGCATTTCTTGGAATTTGAGGGTTCCCAACATTGTAATGTTGTTCTATCCTCCCCTAATATGCATGTTGGTTTTGATTGTTGGCAATTATTGGGTCTTCAGAAATGGCTACATAAGCCTTAGCCAACAACATTTCATCATCAGCTGCCCACTTGATACGAACAGACTTCTCAACTTTTTTTTTTCCTTTTCCTTTTCCTTTCCCTTTCTTCTTTGTTGGTGTTTTTTTGGGTGACGATGGTGCTTCATCAATTAGTTGTTCATTATGTGATTGTGATTGTGATTGCTGCACTTTTTGAAGCTCTTAATGTTTAAGCCATGCTTTATATTATTGATAGTCTTCCAACGAAGACTGAGATTGTTGAAGATATGGGAATCCCCCGGGTTGTGAAAATTGTGAGAAGCCAGGTTGTTGAACATATGGGAATCCCCCATGTTGTTGAACATGTGGGAATCCCCTATGTTGTTGAAGATATGGGAAACCCCTGGGTTGTGGGAATTGGGAGAACCCAGGGTGTTGATATTGGAAGAACGCGGGTTGCTGATGTGGGTATACTTCATTGGTTTCATCATTTAATATTTGTGTGAAAGAGAATGGAACTCTTGGATCCATTGAGAATTGAATTTTGAATTATGTTTAGAAGAGAGTTAGAATGTTAAAAAGAAGATGAAGTGTGATTTGAGAAAAACTCTCAAGTGAATAAAACATATTTATAATAGGTAAACTAGCCGTTATGAATAAGACAAAAAAGTAGCCTTTATTAATAGAACAAAAAAACTAGCCGTTATGAAAAAACAAAAAAAAGTAACCGTTATAAATAAAACAAAAAAATTAGCCGTTATGAAAAAAAACCAAAAAGTAGCCGTTATAAATAAAACAAAAAAGATTTTAAAAAATAAAAAAATAAACTCTAAAAAATTATTTTTATAAATGTAAAAAAATTAAAAATATTTTTATTTAATTAACACATTTTAATTAAAATATTATACTTAAATTATTATTTTAATTAAAAGATTTTAAAGTATTTTAAATAAAAACATTTTAATTTAAAATCATTTTTTTAATTGTGGGGCCCACCACCACCTCTCCCTCTCACCGCCCTTGCGGACGGATAACCCACCTCAAACAATCAACCCCCATCGCCGCCCCTCCGGCGGGCGCGGTCCACGTCGACGACGGGCCGGCCACTGGCGCGCGATGGGGACCGTCTAAATATTATATATATATATATATATATATACACACGAAATGTTTTATTTTTATTTTTCAAAATTATTTTATTTGAATGTCATTTTACTATTTGTTTATTAAAAATCTTCTTTTTTAAACCAACCTTTTAAAATTATTTAACTATTTAACTAATATGTGTGTGTATATGTATACACATTTTTATTTTTATTTTTTAAAGTTTAAAAATATTTTTTAAACCGTTTGGATATTAAACCGATAGTTTAATTACTAAAAAACGTTTTTAAGTGTTTTTAAACCATTTGATTTTCTAAGCACATTCTTTAAACAATTGGTTTTTAAAAATAATTTTTAAAAGGTTGGTTTTTGAAACAATTTTTAAAATCATTCATCTTCAAACCGTTTGGGTTTAAAAATCTTTCGGCTTTTTAAACGTATTTTTTATAATTGTTCGACTTTTTAAAATCTTTTCGTTTTTAAAATTATTCGTTTGTCTTACTTAAATGTCTTTTAAAATCTTTTCGTTTTTCAAATGTTTTATTTAAATGACTTTTTAAACCGTTCAACTAATTAAACTGCTTTCTAAATTTGTTTGCCTTATTTAAACATTTTTTTCAAATCGATTGGTTATTCAAACGCAACGATTCATTTAAAAGGTTTAAATAAACTAAACACAGGTGATTTTAATATCGTAAAAACCCTAATTGTAATAATCAAAACTCAATCATTAAAATAATACAAATGACATAAATTTAAAAATCACTTTCAAGTCAACTTGAATAAAAGATGACAAAAAATCAAAAAGAGAAAAAATGTTTTAATAAAATGAATTGTTTAAAAAGAAAGCTTTTTAATAGACGAATAGTAAAAAGACGTTCAAATAATAGAACGGGATAAAATTATGTTTAAATGAGCCGAATAATTAAAAATATGTATAAATACAAAAAATTTAAAAAAGAAGCTTAATAGAATTGAATGACTAAAAAAAGACGTTTAAATAAAATAACAATTAAAAAGACTTTGCGGTTTAAATAAAACAAATAGATTAAAGGAACATTTAAGTAAGCTTAACAGTTTAAATAAGAAGTATAATAAGTCAAACGATTTTAAATTTTCCGTTAGATATGATGAATGGTTTAAATACGACGTTTAAAACCGAGTTGAAAAATAAAAATAAGAGTAAATTACCATTTGCATACCTGATGTTTTCCCATTTTAACTGTTTGAATCTCTATAGTTCCAAAGCCTCGATTTGCATACCTAATGTTTATATTTTTAACCATTTGCATGCCTAATGTTTTTATTATGTAACTATTTGAATTTAAATTACTAACGGTGTTAGTCAAGTCTGTTAATAGTCCTCACGTCATTTGTCTTTTCTAAGGGTATTTTATCATTGTCTTTTAATCCTATTTTTTTATAATTTCATCCATCAGCAATAACATGTCTTCAACCCAAAAACACCACCACCTAGGGTTTTCATCCTACACACACCTCTCACCACCGCACACTACTACCAACTCACCACACCACCACATCGACGGTTGGGAGCCACCAGAATCCACCACTGCCACCACCACCACCACCCCCTTCGCCCCTTTCTCCGGTCCGACAAGCTCGGTCGGATCGCCGACTAGACCCGGTCCAACTACAACAACCCGAACCGCCCAAACGCTCGGTCCAACTAAAAGAAGGTACAGCTGGTTTCCTCCTGATCTTGGGTTGCAAAACTTCCTGCTCTGTGTTCAATTTTGACTGCAGCATAATCAAACACTTTAGTTCACTAACGTTTAATAGAGAATTAAAGAGTGCGTGTGTGTGTGTTAAATGGGAAGGAGTATAACCTTTAACAATGGTCTCTCCATTTGAGATGTTCTACTATCCTCTGAAACAGAAACAAAAACAGAAACACGATCCTCAGGATTATTTAATAACTTATTGTTCTTCATATCAGCTGCAACTAGAGTCTTCTCATTATGGGGTTCAACTAAATTGACAGTTGAACTATGATCAACAGCATCATATGCCTTACTCGCATCTTGAGTTATGATCTGCTATTCTTCATTGAATGCCATTTTCAAATTCAACATAACCGGTTGCAGTTTACTTGTGTGCGACACCGCTGTTTGCGAATCATGTAAGTTTGATGTTCGTGTGGGTGAATCAAGGGATTTCAACAACATTAATGCTTATGAATCATGAGCATCATGATTTGCATCACAACCTATTTCTTCAATTGATTGATTGAATCAGAATAGGCAAAAGAAACTCTTATAATGGTTTTACAAGAGAGAAGGGGGGAAAATGAAAGGACCAAAATACCCTTGCAAGAGAGAGAAAAAGAGACGCATTTAACTGCGCACTTTAACGGCGTCAGCCACAGGGATGCAAACAAGAAAAAAATTAAAAGAATAGGGGGCGATTCAAGATTTTAAAACTATGGGATGCAAACAGTTGAATTTGATACATGTCAGGGATGCAAACGGTAATTTACTCTAAAAATAAAAACATTTCGTGTATATAATATATATATATATATACATATATATATATATATATATATATATATATATATATATATACATATACATATATATATATACATATATATATATATACATATATATATATACATATATATATATACATATATATATACATATATATATATACATAAATATATATATATATACATATATATATATATATATATATATATATATATATATATATATATATATATATATATATATATATATATATATATATTGTTTGTGTGAGAGAGTAAATTATGTTTTTGGTCCCTGGGTTATTAAAAATAACCATTTCAGTCAAAGAGCATTTTTGTCATTTTATTAGAAATTAACTGAAAAATTTAACTCTGTTAGTGTATTGGACTGAAAGAATTCTAGAATACAAACCACAGGGCTTGATTTGTTAGAAAATTCGTTTTTATACTCAAATGGTTAAAATGACTAAACTACATGGACCAAAATAGTAATTTACTCTAAAAAAAATTAAAATCACACTTTCTAGGACTTGCGAATATCATGTTTTCTTGAAACTTCATGAAATTTTGGAGGCAAGGTGTAACCAACCAAATGATTGCAAGTGTCCGCAACATTCATTTTTATAGTACGTATCATGCCTTTTGACACTATAGTAAAAATTAGGTGACCAAAACGGAATCAACCAAATTACGTTACATGTACATAAAGTTCAGATTTTTTTAAATTTTTTTAATGATAATTAAGCTGTCAAGGATGACTCTTACAGTTTTGCAACTCAAAATCATGATACTTTCGTTTCTAAGCTAGGGTGATGAAATATAACTAAACAAAATTGTCAAATTACCATGTGACTAAATATTTTTCTTTCTTAAGAAAATCAAGTAATTAATCATTTTTACTATATAGTTGATCTAAATGGTCATGATTTGAATTTTAAAATAAATTAACTATTTGATCGTTGATGGGATGATTTTTTATAAAATTTTATCCCAATCAAAACTTGACAGATGGAAAAAAAATTAATTTGATGTTTTCTAAGGGCTCTCTCAATGAAAATCATCTTTTTTGAAACTTTTATATGAAATTTATGTGGGCAAGGGTGGAACAAATACAAAAATTAAAACAGCCAGAAACAACCAAATGATGATACATATCTATGACATCTATTTTTATAGCAAGTATCTTGTCTTTTTAACACTTTAGTAAAAATTAGACGATCAAGACAGAATTAACCAAGTGATGACATGTATCTATAAAAGTGATGTTTTCTATGCTTCTTTATGAAAATTAAGGTGAACGATGAACTCTCATGGTTTCAACTCTAAACCATGATTGTTTTTAATTTGGAGGGCATTTTTATAATTGGATATTATTTTATAGAATATAACTTATTAAAAATGTCAAACTATCATGTGGTTAAAAAATAATATCTTTTTTCAAAGACCAACCAACAACTTTATTACTTCATGGTCTAAGAGAGTGTTAGTCTAATACATTACATACACCATAATTTTACAAATTAATACATCAAGCTAGATACATCAAAAATGTCATTGATCCCATGACAATGTTTGATTTTTTGCCTGGTGCTTCAACTATAGATAACCTAGAACCTTTATTTCTCCTACCATTTATCAACATTTGTAGATATTTGTTCAAAGATTAATTTATTCCTGTTTCTCCATAGGCATCAAATAGCCATCTGTATTAGTGTGTATATCATCTTCTTCCATCTTGTAGACCCGCGAGTATATATATATGCAAATTAAATAGAACATTCACATCAACACATGTAGAAAGATGGGAGCTTGCACCAATTAAAAAAAAGTACAGTTTCAAGTTGTTTGCAATTCCCTCTTTTTGGTTTAAATATCGATCTTGATGTTCTTTGATAATCTGTGTTAGTTTCGTGTTGAATCGAATCTGGGTTTTGTGAATTTTAATTTTTGACGTGTGAAATTGAATTATTGTGAAACCTACAATTTTGGGTTGTATGTCTGATAGATTGCTGATCTGGTATGTTAATGCATTGAATTGTGTTTAATTTTGATGTACGTAATGTGTGCGATTGAACTCTACGTGTTGTGATTGATTCCGTTTGATGACTTGTGAATTAGGTATGCACTGATTTGTTCGTAATGGTTGTTGGATCTTGTTTTGTTGGGGACGATAGAAGTTACTGATTATCAGTTGATTCTTCTTCAATGGGTAGCTGTGAGTTATATGATGAAGATCAAGAAAAATATGGTGATTAATGTTGTATAATTGAAATTAATTTGGGACTAGATGTGTGTTTGATCTAAAGAGGTGTTTACATTTTCTTAATCCGATTTTGACCGTAATCAATAGAAAAGTCAGTCATAATATGTTATTCCTGCCACTTAATGTTGATATATATTACTTTATATGATTAGCTTTATTAATTTGAAGCAAGTTATGCTTAAAGGGGAGGAGTTCAAATAAAAGGGCTCTAAAAGGTAAAAAGTGTATATAGTAATTTCAATAATCAATCTTTTTAATCAATAGTTGAGATTAAATCGTAGTGAAAAAATTTGTTAGCGGGGTATTTAGGTATAACCATTTTTGTTGATTTTTTTGAGTTCCTTTATTTTTTTTTAATTTTCACAACTTTTACATACGGTATTATTATTTTTAAATTACACTATAATAATAAGTATTTTTATCTTTAAAATGAGTATAGTGTTGTTACTTAAAAAAATAATAATTTTTTTGTTTTGTTTTTAAACTCATATGATTTCTGCTTGTCATTGCATCTTTAATGAAGTTTATTGTGTATTTTGTTGATTATTACATTTTTCAAAATACCATTATATAATGGTACATTCTAAAAAAATAATGATGAAATAATATTGTTGTATATTTTCAATATGTAAAACACAATAATAAATTAACAACTAATTAATCTAATAAATTAAAAACAATGACGAAATAACAATGTCTTATTGTGTTTTTTGATCGTGTTATGTTATGTTAAATACTATGAGTTTTGAAATATATATTGGTAAAATAATATCATTGTAGGATGTGTATTTCTAATTATAAAATATATATTGGTAAAATAATATCATTGTAGGATGTGTATTTCTAATTATAAAACACATTGATAAATAACAATATGTTTATATAATATATGAAAAATAATAACAAAAATAACATATTTTGTTTTTTTCAACGCTATGAGTTTTGATAAATACATCGTTGAAAATATATCATTATGTACTTCTAATTGCAAAACAAAATGATAGATAATCAGTTGATATAATATACAGAAACAATGACAAAAATAACATAAACAATAATCTAAAATGTAAAACCTAATGATGAATACAATAGCAAATGATGTAAATTTATGATACAAATAAACTGATATTTGACACAATGAACGTATAAAGACATAATGAGCTGACATAATTTACACAATGACTAAAATACTATCATCTTTAAAACAATAAAAAGACATGTATGAAACCCATAATAATTCTTAAATTTTTAGATTAAATATTATTTTTACCATAAACAGACCTTAAAAAATAATATCATGTTACCACTTAAAATAAACTTTACGTTAAAGGAGCCATTTACGTCATTTTCCATTCAAAAATAGTAAATGATTAATTGTCAAAATGTCAAAGTGTCAAATTATCAAATTTATAGATAGTCGCACAAGTATTTAAAATCGTGAAATTGTCATGTTTTAAAATATAATCCAATTAGATATACTTTTCGAATAAAATAGCCGTTTTTCTTTTGTTTTAGAAAAAATTCAAGAATAGTAAGTTCACATTGGTTAAACTAATATTTCTTAAAAATAATAATATACTATAATTTATTATAAAATAGTTAAAAAAATTAGTATTTTTCTGACGACATCAATATTCTTAACCATCTAGCTCCTTCAACCATGTATAACATAGTAGCTTAATAACATTATGTTTGTCCCTCACAAAAATAATATGAGTTCAAGTAGTTGCAAGTGTAACGTTAGATTTGATTTAAGCGTGAAAAAAATATTGTTAAAAAAAACCAACTTCTTCAACCTTTAGCTAATTTTAAATTTGACCTAGATAGGCTATGATTAAGAAGAAAGATATAGACAGTTTGATTATTGGCTAATACACATTTGATTAATTTCAAATAAACTAGAAAACATACAGAAATCTAAATAAAATCGACTGAAAACAACTGATACTTACCTTTTTCTCTTTCTTGATGCTATTGGAACCATCCAAATCAATTGAATTGACAAATTTCTACACAATATCATTACTAACAGAGTTTAACGTAAATTCACTCAAACCTTCACATCAATTCAGGTTATACACTATTACACTCTGAAAAATCTACCGTCTTACATGATCTTATTGTTGTCAAAGACTAGGCAACATTTATTTTGTTTTGTATAGCTTACAATATAAATAAGTTATGTACTTATGTACTTGATTGTTTACAATTTTTTTACGACATAATATTTTGTTTAAACTTATTTAATGTATTATATATTTAAAATTAGGTTAGTATCTCGTGTATTATACAGGTTGAAATAAATAAATTATTAAATAATTAGTAAAATTTTTTTATGAATTATAAAACTATACTTGAAGATAAAACATGATTATAATTATGTATAAATAGCTACTTTAAGTAAATAAACAATAATTTATTTTTCTTAAACTTTTGTTTTATAAAAAAAATTGTGGTTTTAAAATATTTTGTTTTAAGTAAAATGATTTTTTAAATAAGTTTGTTGCTTTTTTGTTTTCAAAAAGTGTGTTTTTAATTTAAATAAAGAGATTTTTAATTTATTAAATTATACATTTTTTAATTTAAAAATGGTATGAGTAATATTATTAGTATTCAATATTAGTTTTAATAATAGAGAGAAATGAAAAAGTTAGTATGATGAGGCTTACGATTGCGTCACATATTATCTTTTTTTTTTCTTATTATAGATAGATGATAGACAAATAGACAGATAGATATATAGATGGATAGGCTAGAAACCCATTCATTAAAAGGATTATAGTTAGTAATAAACACAAAGATTTATAGTACGATATTTTAATATAAGATATTAATTATATATACGTAATAGTTCAAAAAAATAAACACAATTATATTATTTTTTGACTCTCTTATATAAATATTTTATTTTTAAACATTCGTATTAAGATTCTTTTATAAAAGAATTTATTTTTTATAAAAATCCTGTTTATTAAAAACTTTGATTTGTAATTATTTTAGTTGTTTTAATAGGATTGTTTTCAGAAAAGTTCACATTTTTTATAATTTTTTAAAAAAATACTAATTTAAAATATTTTGTTTCAAAAAGGTTTAGTGTTTTTGAAAATTTCATATTATATAAATTTTTTATTATTAGTTCTATTTTTTTTTTTAAAATGTGATCTTTTATTTTCTTAATAAAACCTTACTTTAAAAAGATACATTGATTTTAAAAAATCTAGATGAGAGAGGGAAATATTGCAATTAATAAAATTGATCTTTAATAAGATAGAGAAATTAGTTTTAGTGTTTAAATTATTATAATACTCTTTTGTAAGAAAAAATAAGGTGAGTATGTCTAGAAGTATGACAAATGACAAAAATATACGTCAAGAGAATGACAAGTGTAAAAATAAAATTTGTTTTATTAGATGTAGATATGAAGAACAACTTCAAAAATTCTTTGTGGCATATATGTAACTACGAGGACAGTAAAGGGTAAAAATGTAAATTTCAACGGGTCTCGTTATCATCGAAGACGATGGGTTCCACACAAGATTCATTTGCCTGCACGTGTTGTTCGACTTTCTCCACTTCTTTCCTCTATCAACCGTTACCCTTTTGTTTTTTCACCACCATTTTTTTTATAAACATACAACATATTTTTCATATTTAATTCATGATTAATATATTTGTGAATGAACATTATAATTATTTTTTGAATTTTATATGAACTTATCCATCCGAAGCATGTGAATACTTGTAATAACTTTATTGTATTTTTCAAATTGATAAGGATGTTGTTTTAACTATTGTAAGTTTATATTATGTTATGTTTTATGTTTTGATTGTTTTTAGGCGCAATCTTAGGATGGTGATGAGTAGAAACTTGGACATCAAATAGTATATTAGTTAACTCCTCATTTTTCTTCATATATTGACATATTTTCTATTAGTTTAAAAACTCCTATATTACATGGTTTGAATGGAAACATTATATCAATGGTTATTTATTAATATTTAAAAATTATAAAATAAATTTTAAGATAAAATATGATTAAAATTACATATTAATAACTACTTTAAGTAATAAAACAATAAAAAGTTCAAAACTTTCGTCTTTAAAAACCTGTTCTTTAAAAAAAATATTTTTAAACACTCTAATTTTTTAAACAATGTTATTTTTTAAAAGTTCTTTGTGTTCGAAAAAAAAATCATATTTCATAAACTTTTGTTTTTATAAACATTATGTTTTTTAATAAAAAGAAACATATTTTTAATTTATCAAAAAATCTGTTTTATAATTTGAAATATATATAAATAATCATCAGTATTTAATGCATCATTAAATTGTTAACTTTTATTCTAGTAACGATACGTGGTCAAATCATATATTTAGTATAGGTGAAAAATATAGAAAATTTGTCATTTGACTTTTAAAACCCAAAACAACCAGAAATTTATCAATTAAGAACGATTATTTACAAAAATCTAAAATACAACATTAGTGATAATTGAGTTTTTAGGTCATTTACCAATTAATATCACTAAAAACTTTACTTCAATGTTGGCAATGTTGGAGCATGACCACTTGAGTTCTCCTTTGCTTCAACCTCTAGAGTAATATGCATTTTGATGTACTTAACTTACATTAATTCTCATCACTAAAGAAAAGAATATGTGAAAAAAAAACATACCTATGACTTTGTCATGTTTGCCTAACGCACTTCACAATTTGTATCGATCAAAAGTGATATCTTTTATGGCTATATCAAGTAAGAAACTCAAAGAAAATATCTATCTATAACACATATAATAATAGAATAAATAATAATATTAATAATAATAAGATATAAGATATAAGATGTATATACATACATACATACATACACAAAGACACATTCGGTAGTCGCAGGACCTCTCTGTCTCACCCGAAGGCACCGAGATCTGATGCTGTAATCTTCACTTGTAATTCATCAGCGATTTTATCTTTCAATCTCTGTTGTTATTATAGATCCCATCGTTTTACCTAATTTTACTGTTTTAAGTTGTTAGCAATCTCCCCCTTTTTGATTGAATCATCGATTATATGTATCGATCTTGATCTTCTCGATAATCTGTGTTAAATTCGTGTTGAATCGGATCTGGGTTTTGGGAATTTTTGGTGGTTGACGTGTGAAATTGAAATCTTGTGAAACTTACGATTTGGGTTGTTTATTTGATTTCTGATTGCTGATTTGGGTAATTAGGTATGTGGTATTGAATTGTGTGTAATTTTGGTGTGTGTAATGCGTGCGATTGAACTCTTGTGTGTTGTGATTGATTCTGTTTGATGATTTGTGAATTGGGTATGCACTGATTTGTTCGTAATGGTTGGTGGATCTTGTTGTGTTGGGGATGATAGAATTTGCTGATTATTCGGTTGATTCTTTTTCGATTGGTAACTGTGAGTTATATGATGAAGATCAAGAGAAACTATGGTGATTAATGCTCCCTAATTGAACTTAAAGAGGGACTAGAACTAGATGTTTGCATTTTCTTACAATTCGATTAATTTTAACTGTAATCAATAAAATCTTTTTGATCTTAATCGATTATTCATGTCACTCAATGTTGATTAATGTTACTTTATATGATTAGCTTTATTAGTTTGAAGCAAGTTATGCTTAAGGCTGCATAAAGGTGGTTGCTTTCTTGATTCAAGATAAATTATTACCTAAAGTTCAATTTATCTTATTTTTATGTAATTTCATGTTTAAGGGCTTGAAAAGCTTGATTTCTGACATCTGATCAAATAGGTGTTTTCAGGGTTTTCGACTTTTGAAGATTGTTGAAGTTGGTTTATCTTGAAAACATAATGGCTATTGATGGTGTTGTGTCTGAATTGGCTCATGGGTCTGTTGAAAACGGGAAGGTAGAGTGCAGTGTTAACTGGCATGTTGGTGAAAATGAATCTGGTTCTCATGTGAGTGAATCTGTTCGTGTAGAAAAAGCACCCGACACCAGCTTTCCAAAGAATGCTGTTGATGAGTGGCCTGAAGCAAAAAAGTTTCACTCAGTTTACTTTGTTAGATACCGGACGGTTGAAGACCAGATCCTGAAAGCTAAACTTGACCAGGCTGATAAGGAGCTTAAAAAGCTTAACTTGGCTCGCGATCCCATCACTGAAAAGCTGAGGGCAAAAAGGGTATTAGTTATATCAATCATTATGAGCTTTTATGCACATTTTTCTTGAACTCGTGACTTATTTTAATTTTTGTTCTGTAGAATGAACGAGCACAAGTAATAGGCCAATTGAAGGCTCTAGTTGAAGAAAAAAACCATTTCAGGACCATCATGGATGGCAAGAGAAAAGAAATCGAGCCATTGCAGCAAGCTTTAGGCAAACTGAGGGGCCCTAACAACGCGAATAGAGACAATAGAGGTTACATATGTTCATCTGAGGAAGAGCTCAATGATGTTGTAAGTGCGGGTTTTAGTACATAATGAAATCCATTTTTGTAGAAACAAAATGCTCAGCGCGGCCTCTTTTGTTTGTTTCTGAGTTTACTTTTGCTGCAGATTAAGAGCATGCAATACCGCATTCAGCATGAAAGTATTACTCTAAACGAGGAGAAACAAATCATTAGAGAAATCAAACAACTTGAAGGGACTAGGGATAAGGTTATTGCAAATGCTGCTATGAGGGCTGAAGTTCAAAAGTCTGTTGGTGAAAAAGATGCCATTCAAGACCAGGTCAAAGTAAGAACTCCTCTTCTGAAATTCTAAATAGCTAAGTGTTGCGGTGGCAAAATGGGCTGGTTGGGTAACAGGGCATAGGTCAGTTTGACACAAACATTTTTTGGTCCACTTTGAAGTGGAATATTAACAATCAAAATATTTATAATTATTTAGCGATTCAGGGCGCATGCACTAAACTTACACTTTCAGCCGCTTTGGACCCAATCTGTATGACCCATCTTTGTTTTTTTATCAGAGCAGTTTAAGACGAAAGATAACTGAAATTGATCCATCCTTAAGTAAATGGGTTGCAGCTGCAAAGGTCAACAGGCTATTAAGTTATATTTTTTAACGCTTATTGTGTTTCCATGCTGTTTGTAGTCTATTGGTGTTGATCTTGATGGTGTCCGCAAAGATCAACAGGCTATTAAGGCCAAACTTAAGACGCTAGAGGCGGAGAAAGAGGCCATAAACAGTGTGATTGCTTCTTTAGAGGAGGAACTGCGTGTAGTGATTGAGAAAAGGGATAAGGTCTACGACAAAATTCGTGAGTTGAGGAATAAACGTGAAGAAGGGGTATGTTAGTACTTCCAATCATGGCTATATTTTGTGTTCAGACTTTACAAAGGCTGTTTTAACCATTTCTCTCCTCTGTCTTTTCAGAATACTTGCTTTTACCAAAACCGCTCCTCTTGAATGACGCAAGAAGGCTGGCTGTGAGTAAGGACGTTAATGCCTTATAGAGCTTTCACCTCAGAGGTTTGTTAATTTCCTTCGAACTTTTGTTTTGGAACTGATTATTGGATAAATACATTGTAGTCTGTTATATCTTGAACATATCACTTACATTTGTAAGAACTTTGCCAAACACTCAGAATTTTATAATTTCTAAATTTACAAACAGAAGCACATTTAAGCACCATCTTCTATAGCCCGTTGATCACATACTCATTTCTATTCGCTGATTTGTATTAGGTTGACAAATTTATGTCGGAGTGGAATAGTAGTAAAGCATTCAGGGAAGATTATGAAAAAAGAATATTGCAATCACTCGACATTCGCCAGCTCAGCAAGGACGGACGTATGAGGAATCCTGGAGAGAAGCCTTTGGTCTCACAGGAATCACCCGCCGCTGTTCCTGTTGAAACCGAGGCTGTAGCAAAATTAAAGGTTAAACAAGCAGAGGAAGAGTCTGCTCCAACCCCACCTCCAGTTGCCTCAGTTGAGAAAGAAAAAGACAGTAAAAAACCAAAAGAAGCAAAAAAGAGTAAAAACGAGAAGTTAGTGGTAGAAGAAGAAGAGGAGGAAGTTTACGGATTGGAGAAAAAACCAGTGAAAACCGAAGTTGTGGATGAAGTGAAGCTCAAGGAGATGAAGAGGGAGGAAGAGATTGCAAAAGCAAAGCAGGCGTTGGAAAGAAAGAAGAAGCTTGCAGAGAAAGCTGCAATGAAAGCCAAAAGAAAGCAGAGAAAGAAGCCGAGAAGAAGCTCAAGGTTTGTTCTTTCAAAAATTAAAAACTTTTTTTTTGACTTTGGTCGGTTTTGTAACTTCTTTGACTTCTGGTCAACCTTGTGACAGGATCGCGAGAAGAAAGAGAAAAAGAAAATGCAGGCTTCTATGCCCGCCGCGGAGGCTGCAGAGGAAGCACCAGTGGAGGAGGCTGCAGAGGAGCCGGTGGAAGTAAAGGAAGTTGTGAAAGCACCAACAAAGACGAAAGAGACTATTAGAGTGAGAGGCAGAAGCTTAAGCAACAGGGGCAAAGGGCCCGATTCATTGTCAAAGGTCATACTGAAACGTAAGAAGTCAAACAACTACGTGTATTACTATGCCGCTGCTGCTGCTGCAATCATCGTCGTGGTTTTAGCAGTTGGGTACAACATGTACGTGTAGACAAACAAGTCTAGAAAATGGATACTTGTGGTTGGTACTTGGGAAGTAATGTCGTTTTTGTTTTGTGTTTGTTTTTCTTTTCTTTTGTATTTGCAGCCTTGAGAACTTGATATATGTTTAGAAAAGAGGTAGTTTGAAACATGTACCAGAGGACTAGTGTAAGTTTTGACATTTTGCTTTGGTTAAGTCACAGAACCTTGTTATGTGATATGTTTCACATGTTTCTATCTCCTACACAGGTATGTCAGGTCTGAAATTTACTATCGAATATGAGAAGTAACGCCATAGTGAATGCAGGTTATAAGATCTCATCGTCAAAATTATCCGGGTTGATAAGGGGCCTTTTTGACGCCTTGTTTAAAGAATTACAGAAGGTGCTTTAGTTCAACTCACTACATAAACATGATTTGACTTGTTATCCGTCATGTCCATTATGTCACCTCTAAAATCATGTAACATGATGCCTTTGTTTAGTTTTTTCAAATATTATCGTTTTGCATTCAGGTTGGGCACATCCCGATTTCTTTGACCGAATGGAAGCATGGTGTCAAGGATAGTTGATAACATCATTAGCATGCGAGACTTGATGAGGGAACAATTTATGACAGAAGGAAGCTTAGTTTACCGCTCACGTTAATAATCTGAATTCTATTTTGTTTAGATCAACATATATGGGAATAATATTTAATGATGAGACTCCAGTTGTGGTGTTTCTGTCTTCACTTCCTGGTAGTTGGTTTGGGACCATGACTATGACACCCTAGGTAAATCCCTATGCTCACGAACTTGAAATATATATTTATGGATCTTATAACATAGATATTAGATTACTTAAAAAGATATGTTAAGATAAGTTGGTAAGTTAACTAATATGACTATATATTTTCATCAAGGAAATTTACTATAAATTTATATTAACTTTGAAATATAATGATATTATTTAATGATTTGAAAAAACCCTAGTTCATTTTATGCTAAGGTTCATAGAAGGTAAGTAAAATAAAAGAATAATTCTATCAAGAAAATAATTATATAATTATTTTATGTGTGTGTGCATATATATATATATACACATGGGTTGTAAAAATATAAAAACAGGTGATTTTTCTTAGATGTTAATATTTCAAATTTATTTCAATTAAAATAATACATATATTATTTTACTTAAAATATGAGATTATTTTAAATGTGAAATATATAATTAATTGCTAAACACTCGGGTCACGACTCAGGTCGAGTCAAAATGATATTTAAACACCTAAATAATATGTCAACTTTAGAATACAAGGGTTTTCGTATACTATCAAATAAAATATAATTTATTAATATTTTCTAAGTAATATATATTTCATAATTATCAATCATATATCATCAACGAGTCGTCGAGTCAAACATTTTATTACCAAGTTATGTGGATAAAACAGTTACATGCTCATATTTCACATAGGAGCAGTTACTTAGACATAAGTTGTCACACCCCGTTAATCGGGTCTAGCCGTGACCATCTGATATCATCACAATGCAGCGGAAAGTAAACACATCCAAACTTAATCATTACATCATTTAAAATATCCATAAGTTAAAATGTCTAAATATCCAAATTAAACACATTAAATTAATTGTTCGTAGAAAATAAGGTGGATAGGGCGATGGCTAAAATCTCCAAAGGTCCATCTAAGGCGGCACCTATCTTTTTGACACCTGTAATTTAAACTTCACCTGAAATACACACAAAAAATACGTCAATATAATGTTGGTGAGCTCATGAGTTTAAGACACGTTACCTTTCATGACAGATATAATATTCAATAAATTCGATATTGACAATAACCATAATACAATATCCATGGCACACTATAGAATGTATCACAATCAAACCTGACCAGACTTTCCCGCCCAAGTGCTAAAATATCCCTTAACCTGTTAATACTAGATGGTTGGGTTTAAATGTGCCCTTCTAAGCATGGTTAAATGACACTAATTTATGATACATCGATTATTAAATCTCAATGGGGAGTTTCCCTGTATAAAGGGCCCATTGTGTGCGGGGGATTCCCCAAATAGTACTATCCATAAATCACGCGGCTCCTAATGGAGTTAATGATTGTGCTCCGTTCGGGACAAGATCAGGTAGTATTGCATCACAAAATAATAACCAATGAGTATGTATTTCACCCCAAAGTTTAAAGTAAAAAGAGGGTTCATGAGATTCACCTGAGGGTTGATCACGTGGTTACTTGCAAGGTTTGGATGCTACCGACCGGGAGGGTTCTTATGTTTATTTCAAATGAATTAGTACTTATTAAGTGATCAATTAAGCCTAACCCTTGTGTTTTGTATTTGTCTTACTGGGTTTGGTGTTATATGTTACACATGTGCAATCTTATTTTAGACCCTTAAGTTTTGAGTTAGTATCCTTAGTTTTGCTAAAGGTTAAGTAATTATCTTATAAGTTCAGGTCATTATTGTTCTTATAAGTATGTTATGGTCCTAAAACAGTAAGGTTTCAGTAGTTGGCAATTTTGGTCCTCCAGCTTTGCTAGATTGATAATTTTGACCCTAAAGTTTGGGATTTTTGCATTAGTGTTACTTATGATGACTTTAATGGTTTTAAGTGGATTAGGCTACTATAATAAGTTAGTTTTCATGTCAATTTATCTTTCTTAATGGTTTCAAGAGCTTGTTTTTGGTTTAAGTGTTTTATGGAGTTATATTTAGAGACTTTCTTATTTGAGGTCGTTGAATGGTTCAAATGATGATTATATCTTAATTATAAATTATTTAATTAATAATTGGTCTCTGGAGTGTTAGAGTTATGTCTATAGGATTGATGAGTTACTTATTGTGTTTTTAACGTGTACCGTATCGCGATTCGGGTATGTTCGTGATATGAGTTTTGATTCTTGGTTTTTATTAACCTAAATTTTTACTTTAAGTTGTAAGTTATACCCTACTATAAAAACATCAATTTCATGAGATTAAGGATTATATATATGAATTTTATGATTTTACTAATTATTAAACCGGTAGTTATTTTATATAATAATAATATATTTTGTAAAATCCTCTAGAATACTCTATAATTATAAATATTTAGTTTTTAAATTTTTTTGTCATTAATAGCCCATTATCCACTGTATTTTTTGGTGTCAGGTTGCTTAGTCGGTTTTGGAGTTTAAACGTTAACGGTTCGGGATTTTAACGGGTTTTCAGGTTTGTGTTATCTTTGGTCAAATTTTTGTCATATAAGTCTTTAAAATACTTATTTTCACTTATAAGTTCTGAAATTTTCACTAATATTTCTTTTAAGTTCATTTTTAACAATTTTCCCTATTTTCAAGTGAATATCTTACGTATTTTTGTTTACCAATAAAATAAATTATAAAAATTTTGAAATTTTATTTCTAGGCTTTTATTAATGTTATGAGTCTATTGGAGTTTTTATATTAACGAAATTTCATAGTTTTACCATTTTCGTTATCTAGCCCGGTTAGTCTCGTTAATTCTCCGTTAAGTCCCGCTTTCTCTACATTTACCCTTTTAGCTCGGTTTTTCTCATTACCAACAGTCTTAAAAGTTATATAATATGTATCTCACCCCATATTTAGTAGTTTAGAACCCCAACTTAATTTCTAGAATTATTATAAAAATTAGTGAATTTTCACACTTTATGCCATTCATAAAATACAAATAGTAATTCTATAAATTATAAACTTTTATATTAGGTTTAAATAAGTAATTTTAACTTCCAGAAATATTTAAATTATAATTTATGCACTTAGATTATATACTTTCGTATTTTGTGAAAAAACGTGTTTTCGGGTAGACTAGTTTATCAAAACCGGGTGTATGACCAAGATGGGTTGAATGAAAGATTTTGTATTATTTACTTACTGAAAAATATAGTGTTTTAGAAGTTCATGATTTTGTATTATTTACTTACTGAAAAATATAGTGTTTTAGAAGTTCATGTGAAGTTGGGGTGTCATGAGTTTTCTCATGTCACTATCGTGACGATACGCGAGGTTTAGCGTATTTTCGGGTGTTAATGAATTACCTTGATGCAACGGTAGATCGTGGGGGTTTCAAGGCTGTAGTGGGGACTTGAAATGACAAGTGAAAGCTATTCAAAAGAAGAGATTAGATCAGGTCTTATCATGGAAGAAAATGGAAGATAGAGACTAGAAAATGAACAAGTGTGTGAGTTGTGTGATTACCTTGATTTGATGAAGATGATGGTGATTATGATTGGGTTGACTAAGCTTCAAATGGCTGGAACTCTTGTATTCTTGGATGTGAAAGTGAGTTTTTGGTTAGTGGTTTTCGAGTAGAGAGAATTTGAGTATGTTTAATGGGTGGAGTAGATGAATGTTTGAAGGGTGGTGGTGGTTTTGTGGGTGCCTGGCCGAAGGAAAGAAAGGGGGAAGAGGAGGTGTAGGAGCTAGTTCCTTGGTTGCAACAGGATTTTGTTGAGATTGAGGGGGTAGAGGCTTTCAAGACGCACAAGCCTCATGCATTAGCTAGAAAGGGTGGTGATTTGACTAGACTTTGTTACTAATTTTAATTAAACTTTCTAATCAAATTATATATGTAATTTGTATGTATGCACCGTATATACACATACACACACACACATATACAACACACACATACACACACACACACACACACACACACATATATATATATATATATATATATATATATATATATATATATATGTGTGTGTGTGTGTGTGTGTGTGTGTGTATGTGTGCGGGTGTACGTATGCATGCATATATACATGCGTATATGTGTGTTGTAGGTATGTGTACATATGTATGTATGTTTGTTTATGTTATGTGTGTGTGTGCCGTGTGATATATACATATACATACATACATACACACACATATGTATATATTCGAGTGTGTATGTGCTATCTTATGTAGTAATAAGATTATGATAACTTTTATTTCATTAGATAATCTACTAATTCAATGTAAGATTTCATAGGATTACCATTATGAATTTGGTTTTTGACATAACATAGAGTTCCCATGTTAGTTAGTTATGCTTGTATGGTTTCTTACTATTATTGTTATTATTATTAGCTAAGTTAGTTGTTGCAAGAGGGTGTTATGTTTTTATAAAAGTTCAAGTCTTTTATCTTTTATATATTTATATGTTCTTAGACTTATGGGATCATAATTTATTATCAAATTTTAAATGTCTAATATTTTATAATTTAAAAGGTTATGTTTGTTAAGTTTTTATTGATGATCTTAAGTTGCAATAAACGTTATGGTTCGCTTAGTTGATTTTGTTTGGATGAGTCAAGGTTAATGGTTTATACTTTTAATATTCAATAAGGCTCCAAATATTTAATTTATCATTCAAAGTTTATTTTTATAACTTTTTTCTTCTAAGCTATCAGGCTCGAGGCCCATTTGGTCTGTTCAGCATGCTCCATAATCATATGCTGGCCCCCTGGCCCATACTGGTGATGCGGGCCAAAGCCCATTAGGTTTTGTGGCCCAATGGCCCAATTATGGTTTGATAAGCCTATTTAGGTGTGTGTGTGTGTTGATGTGGGCCTAAGCCCAAAGCTGTTAGGCCCAATTTGTGAGATTCCTAGACAAGGGTTTGGTGTTATTACGTGACCCAATAAGCTTTCTAAAAAAAATTCTAGGACCAAAAACCGGGGTTGTCACATAAGTTGCCTTAATTATTCTACGAAGAACTTAGGTTGGATTTTCCCGAGCATTTTGGATATTCACTGATTTTCATACCCGATCATTCACTTGTTAGGTGACTTTCACAGACCTTTTTTTTACTTATTTTCATTTTAGGGGAGATTACATGCAAATTACCATTTTCGCTGATACGATTACTTGTCAATAATTTCACATGTTACATAAGTTGTTTACTTACCATATGAAGTCCCCTGCTATCGAACCGTTAATTTATTTCCCAAAGCTAGGTAATCATGGATATTATTATTAGGTTTGACTACCCCCACCCGAGTTAATTACCCTAACTATGACCGGAGGTGTAAACGGGTGCATTATTAGCTTGTTCACCCTTGTACTTACGGTAGGCATTGGTAGGGGCAATCTATTACAGTTACAGTCTGCTTCGGTTGCGGTGCTGATATAATATTGTAGCATTATATGTACAACAATCAAATCATGAAAAGACTTGTCGTCCATTATACGGTTTATTATTACTTTAAAACCTGTAAACTCACCAAATTTATGTTGACCTATTTTTCATGCATGTTTTCTTAGGTGGATGTTTGCATCAAGTTAAGCTAGCGTGAATTTCATCGTATTTAGGGTCATTCATGCTATTGAGACATTTATTTCCGCATTTGTCATGTTTTGAAAACAATTTACGTTAGTTCTACTACTTCCTCTATTTAACTCTTAAAACAATCATTTACTTTTAAGCTTATTTGTAACATATGTTTTACTAAATCATGTAGTGGTCGACTAGTGACTGTGATTCCACGAAGATCACACCCTGCGGGAAACCGTCGTGGTTGGGGTGTGACAATGACTACTATTATCAGTTCTATATGGTTGACACTGTTGCATTCGATAAGATTTGAGAAATTATGCTAGGTGAAGACATTCTTTTGAAAAGTGCAAATGAATGATCATCGTCTGAGATGTTACATAGTGGCAGGGGAAGGGAAAATAGTAGGGATAGTAGGAGTTGAGGGAAGAGTTCGACTAGAACTCGAAAAAATGTGACGCGCTGGAACTACAATGAAGATGGAGATATTAAGAGTCAATGTCCAAATAAAAGCTTAAACACCGCTGCAAAGGAGTGTCTTGATGGCGTTTTACAGCTCGAGGATAGAAATAGTATTGATTATTAGATCATGAATATTGGTGTTTCATTTCAGGCCATACACAATGGGGAAAGCTGATGAATATAAACAAGGAGATTTTAGGAAGGTACGACGTGCTAATGACGAGTTGATTGAGGTAACGACACACATGGAAGATATTGATTTAGTTATTTCATTCGCAACTACATGGAATCTAAAAAATGTTAGGGTGATTCGAGACATAAATAAGAAATTAATTTCTAGTAGTCAACTAGATGAACAAGAACTAAAGTAAGATCTGGTGGTGGTTGATGAAGGGTGATTAATAGGAATCTTGTGATTGCTTGTGGTAAGAAGAACGAGTCATTATACATAGTGGAGGTACATGTTGAGGAAGTGATCATCCTGGTTAAGCAAGTTAAGTCGGGTTTGCTAAATCTGTTGCTAAAAGAGTTCATTTTGAAACGTGAAGTCTGTAGCGAAGATATTAGCTAAATGGAGTTGAAAGTCTCAACCAATTAGGGGATACGATGACATTGGGAGCACAAGGCATGTTCCAGGCACGATCAAGAAGATGCATTGGGTTTTGAAGACTATGACTAAAGAATTCTCCCCTGAAGTTTTTTTATTGAATTTGAAGAGTGCTAGTGGTCCTTAGTGTATCTCTAAAGCTGGTGCAGCATGTAAACCAGTTGAGATAGAAGATGGGTCGTTTAGATTAGCTATGACTGAGTTAGATCTCGGGGGACTTTCTACTGGCTATTCTAGCACTTGATGATAAGAGGCCATGACAACTAGGAGGTATGATTGGAATCTTAGCTTGTTCTTTTGAACTAGAGGCTTGGAAGACTTCTATTTTTTAAAGATGACTGAGGTATTGAATGACAAGGTTGCTTTATGCTTGGATCGCGAGCTAGAGTATTCACAATGCCTTCAAGTAGAAGATTATTGGGTTGTGAAGTTCTTGCAGGTTTTTAGGTTACCATTAGAAGACATGGGCCAGAAAGCTACTAACCCGAATTGTATCTCTATATAAACCATGCCATGTAATATTTGGACTGTGCTATAAAGATAAACTTTAGTTGCAGCTTGTGGACATAGGTCACACTAATCAAACCGCGTTAAATTCTTGTGCTCTTTCTTATTGCTTTCTTGTGAGTGTGAGTGTTTTGCAATGAAGAACCATGCACACCACAAGAATAATTTGATCCCATGAAGAACCGTGTACATCACCCACCGATTTTAGCCACCTTGGGCAGGTCATGTACTTGAAGACTAGAGATGGAGAAAGTTTGGAGGGAGGGGTTTGGAAAAAAGAAATTAAAGTTGGATTTTATAGAGTCGTAAAGAGCGAGGGTGTTGGTGGTTTGGGATTGTACTTCACGATCACAGGTTTAAAACTCATAAAAAATGTGGTATCTTTACTTGTAAAAACAAGAGGCTGGTTTTAATATGTTATTTTTTTTCTTTCTAGATTTTTAGTTGTTTAGGTATATTACATTAACAACCTCGTGGTTTGTTAAAGGGTTAAATAGCCATTCACTTTACATAAACTTAACAATTTTTTAATATCAGTTAGTGTTACATCCTAAAAACTGTTTCTTTAAAGTTAAACTTAAAGCTTGTTATTTTTATTGAACTTAAGACTATTTTAAAGAGATCAAGTATTATCATATTTTAGTTTAGGTCGTAAGAAACAAATTTCTGCACACATGTAACGTAAACCATATACATCAAATAAAAAAATAGTCAGGTGTAGTTTATTTTTTCAGAGATAAATGTCTGCAGTTTGCAGACCACATCTGCAAACATCTGTAGAAGAAAAGGTGGACCAAACATTTGCAGTTTACAAAAAGAAAATTGTTTAGTTTTTTAACTTCTGCAGACTACTAAAATAAATTAAAATCACAGTGGTCGAACTCTAATCAACCACGTCCTCAACCATTGTCACACCGCCATCAACATCTATCGCACCCACCATAACCACAACCACCTTCATCGTCACACTCCACTGTCACCACCAACACGAACTAAACACAACCATCACAAACCATAGTCGCCACCTACCTGAACCTTAACCGACACCACCGCTGCCTAAAACCACTACCGTACCTAATAGCCATGATTTCCGGCCATCATCACCGATCTGCTTGTTTCCCTTGAATCCTTCCCACAACACCACTGTAAACACTCGAAACAACCGCCATTATCATCGTAGGTGGCTGTCGATAGGGATGGAAGGCTCATGGCAAGTGGCGACGATGTTGCTGTGGGTCTCGCTGGACGTCGGAGCAACCAGAGATGGGGGTGGGTGCGACGGCTGGAGGGTGTGTGCGACGCCAGGAGTGTGGAGCAGCCGGAGATGGGGGTGGGTGCGACAACGGGAGGGTGGGTGCGACAGAGGAGGGAGGAGCAGCCGGAGATGGGGGTGGGTGAGACAGCGGGAGGGTGGGTGCGACCGGGAGGGGGTGGGAGAAGAAGGTGTAAAGTCCTTTTCCGAGAAGAAGAGGTGTGAAAATTGATTTTACGATCTGTACCAAAAAGAATGAAAGATATTCCAAAAGCAAACATTTTACAGACCTAAAAGTCTGGGCGTAATCTACGCGACACAACCGAAAAAGATAAAACAAACACCATCCAGTCTTCTTTCCAACCCTTTATGAAACGAAAGCTAAATAAAAAACGAGATAAGTTGGTTTTGTGTTTAGACTCAAAAACATATGATAAAGATTAACAAAAGTCAAACAAAAGGAACTATATCTATATCTATCTATTACACGTCTATAATATATACACACAACACATTCGGTAGTTCGCCGGACACACTTCTCTCTCAAACCTACTCTCTTTCTCTCTCTACACATCTTCCGACGGCACAGAGATCTCGATCAGTGATGCTGTAATCTTCACTTGTAATTCATCATCGATTCCATCTTTCAACCTCCGGTAACTCCTTCGTTGTTTTTAGATCTCATCGTTTACCCAATTTTACAGTTTTAAGGTGTTCAAAATCCCCCCTTTTCGATTGAATCATCGGTTATCTGCATCGATCTTGATCTTTTAGGTGATTTGGGTTGGTTTCGTGTTGAATCGGATCTGGGTTTTGGGAATTTTTGTTGGTTGACTTGTGAAATTGAAATCTTGTGAACATACGATTTGGGTTGTGTATCTGATTTGGGATTTGTGATGTGGGTATGTTGTGTTGAATTGTGTTTGGTTTTGGTGTGTGTAATGCATGCGATGAACTGTTGTGTGTTGTGATTGATTCTATGGGATGATTTGTGAATCGGGTATTGGATCTTGGTGTGTTGGGATGATGTAAATTGCTATTCGTATGATGATTATGAAGAAAGATTATGGTGATTATTGTTCTCTAATTGAACTTAAGAGGTATTTGGATATGTGATTCTAAGTGATTATTCTTACTTAAAAAGTTAGAATCGGAATACTTATATCTGTTAATTAAAGTTAGGAGAGTTAGTTGTAGTTACATTCATCTCAAGAATAAGTTTTTTTTATTTTTTTTTATTTTTTTATTTTATAAATTTTCTTAAAATCCCATTGTTTTGATCTTAGTGGATTAAAAAACAGAGCCTAGATCATTTCAATCAATGGGAATTGATTGATGCTAGATTATGTTGCAGTAATGACTTCAAACACACATGACACATTCAAAAGCCCCTTACTTTCTTTATCTATGAATTGCTTATTTATTTGAAACTAAGTTACGCTAAAAGCAGCTTAAAACAGGCTTCTTGAGTTCTTTCTTGATTTGGGATCAATTATTTCTTGAAGTTGTAATTTATTTTATTTTCATTCTTGTTGTTATTTGTAAATTGGTGTTTGTGGAGAATGTGAAGCTTGGTTACGTTCATTTAATTGAATAGATGTTATCTTTCCTGTATTTGGCAGATTGCTCCGTTCTCTCAGCTTCTGCATTTTTGAAATTTTGAAGATTATTGAAGTTACTTTATCTTGAAAACATCATGGCTATTGATGGTGTTTTGTCTGAAAACGGGAAGATAGAGAGCAGTCTTAACGGCCATGTTGGTGGAACTGAATCTGGTCCTCATGTGAATGAAAAAACACCTGACACCAGCTTTCCAAAGGATGCTGTTGATGAGTGGCCAGAAGCCAAAAAGTTTCACTCAGTTTATTTTGTTAAATACAGAACAGTTGAAGACCAGAACTTGAAAGCTAAACTTGATCAGGCAGATAGGGACCTTAAAAAGCTTAATTTGGCACGCGATCCCATCACTGAAAAGCTGAGGTCGAAAAGGGTATTAGTTATACATATACAGTATACTCTTGAGCTTTAACATACATTTTTCTTGAACTTATAATGCTTACTGTAAATTGGTTTTGTTTCTGTAGAATGAACGTGCACAGGTAATAGGCCAACTGAAGGCTTTAGTTGAAGAAAAAAACCATTTTAGGACAATCATGGATGGCAAGAGGAAAGAAATCGAGCCATTGCAGCAAGCTTTAGGCAAACTGCGGGGCCCTAACAATGGGAATAGAGACAATAGAGGTTACATATGTTCATCTGAAGAAGAGCTCAATGATGTTGTAAGCACGGTTTTAATACATAATGAAGTCCATATTTGTACAAATACGCTCAATGCCTTCTTGTTTTGTTTGTTTCTGATATTTGATTTTTACTTTTGCTGCAGATTAAGAGCATGCAATACCGCATTCAACATGAAAGTATTACTCTAAATGAGGAGAAACAAATCATTAGAGAAATTAAGCAACTTGAAGGGACTAGGGATAAGGTTATTGCAAATGCTGCTATGAGGGCTGAAGTTCAAAAGTCTGTTGGTGAAAAAGATGCCATTCAAGACCAGGTCAAAGTAAGAACACCTCTTCTGAAATCAGTATGCTAAGGGTAGTAGTGACAACATGGGCGCATGGGCTCGTTGGGTAGCGCGGCATGGGTTGGGTTGACACACGAACAAGTTTTTGTCCACTTTACCATTGTTTTTATTAATAACACACTACTATATGAGATTTTCAAATTTTATATAATTATAATAAGTTAGTTTTTTAGTTGGCGATTTAAGATGTCACATGCACTACAAATGCACTTTGTGCAACTTTAGACTCTTATCTGTTTGTCTCGTTTTTGTTTTCTGATCTGACCAGTTTTAGATAAAAGATAATTGAAATCTGTGCATCCATAAGCAAATAGGTTGCAACTGGAAGTCTGCAACCTCTATCTACCAGTCTAAAAGTTATGTTTTTAATATTTATTATGTTTCCATCCTGTTTGTAGTCTATTGGCGTTGATCTTGATGGGGTCCGCAAAGATCAACAGGCTATTAAGGCCAAACTTAAGACGCTCGAGGCGGAAAAAGAGGCCATAAACAGTGTGATAGCTTCTTTGGAGGAGGAATTGCGTGTAGTGATTGAGAAAAGGGATAAGGTCTATGATAAAATTCGTGAGTTGAGAAATAAGCGTGAAGAAGGGGTATGTTAGTACTTTCTGTTATGGCTATATTTTGTGTTCCAGACTTTAAAAAGGCTGTTTTGATAATCTGTTGTCTTTTATGTCTTTTCAGAATACTTGCTTTTACCAAAACCGCTCCCTCTTGAATGATGCAAGAAGGCTGGCTGCAAGTAAGGACGTTAATGCCCTTATAGAGCTTTCAAAATCAGAGGTTTGTTACCGCCTCCTAACAATTGTTTTAGAACTGATTACCTGATAATCAGACAATTTTTATGACTATCTAATTTATATAAGGGTCAAATAATCAGCTTGGTTAAACAAAACTAAATTATCAGTGGGTAAAATAAATATAATATTTTACATTTCCCTTTTATTCCCATTTCACAATTTGTCTCCTTTTCACAAGAAAAACAACCTGTTTGTTCAATTTGTACATTATTTCTTGAGCATGTTTCTTACACATTAATCAGATTTGGCGAAATGTTACAATTTTCTGCATCTTTTTAAATTTTTCAAACAACCTGAAGAATCATTTACATTCATCAGTTTTTGCCAAATGCTCCAATTTTTTAAATTTTTAAATGTTACAAACTGGACGAACATTTCAACACCATGTTCTGCAGGCTGTTGATCAAATAATCACTTACATCTTCTTATTGCAATTAGGTTGACAAGTTCATGTCAGAGTGGAATAGTAGTAAAGCATTCAGAGAAGACTATGAAAAAAGAATATTGCTATCACTTGACATCCGCCAGCTCAGCAAGGACGGGCGTATGAGGAATCCTGAAGAGAAGCCTTTGGTCTCACAAGAATCACCGGCCCCTGTTCCTGTTGAAACCGAGGTTGTATCAAAGTCTAAGGTAAAACAACCAAAAGAAGATCCTGCCCCACCTCCACCTCCAGTTGCCTCAATTGAGAAAGAAAAAGAAAGTAAAAAACCGAAAGAAGGAAAAAAGAGTAAACATGAGAAGTTAGTGGTAGAAGAAGATGAAGAGGAAATTTACGGATTGGAGAAAAAACTGGTGAAAACTGAAGTTGTGGATGAATTGAAGCTTAAGGAGATGAAGAGGGAGGAAGAGATTGCAAAAGCAAAACAGGCTTTGGAAAGAAAGAAGAAGCTGGCGGAAAAAGCTGCAATTAAAGCCAAAAAGAAAGCCGAGAAGGAAACTGAGAAGAAACTTAAGGTCTTATTATTTCCAAAAAAAAAACGAACTTTTTCGAGTTTTTGTCAACTTTGAAACATATTTGACTTCTGGTCAACTCTTTTACAGGACCGCGAGAAGAAAGAGAAAAAGAAAATGCTGGCTTCTATGCCCGCCCCCGAGGCTGCAGAGGAAGCAACGGTGGAGGAGGCTGTGGAGGAGCCGGTGGAAGTAAAGGAAGTTGTGAAAACGCCACCAAAGACCAAAGAGACTATTAGAGTGAGAGGCAGAAGCTTAAGCAACAAGGGAAAAGGGCCCGACTCATTGTCAAAGGTGATATTGAAACGTAAGAAGCCAAACAACTACATGTACTACTATGCGGCTGCTGCTGCTGCTGCAATCGTCGTTGTGGCTTTAGCAGTTGGATACAACATGTACGCGTAGACAAAGTAGTGGAGATAACAGATACTCGTGGTTGGGACTTGGGAAGTAACTGTGGTTTTTGTTTTGGGTTCGTTTTGTTTTTTTTTTTTGTTCTTTTGTGGTTTGCAGCCTTGAGAACTTGATATATGTTTAGAAAAGAGGTAGTTTGAAACATGTACCGGAGAAGAGTACTAGAGTAAGTTTTGACATTTTGCTTTGGTTAAGTTACAGAGCCTTGTTATGTGATATGTTTTGCATAAGTTTATAAGTCTGAATGTTTATCTGGGACAATGAATATGTTTTGCAAGTAGATCTTGATCTGATTGTGCAATAATAACTTAAGATTTAGTTGTAAATGTAAATGTTGATTCAATTTTCACTGTTATTCTGGTTGGGTTGGAGACACTTTATTGAACATCTTTATTTTATTCACAAGATATAATCTAAAGTGATTACAAAAAACATTTGTTATTTTTTTAACTATCATAGTAGCAATCTATTTTCTTTTAGTAAGGTGATTTAAAAGGTTGTGTTTGTTTGAATACAGTTTGATTGTAAGACTAGAATCCATATCTTTTAGTTATGGGACACATCATATATCGCCAGAACCCAACCCTCTCCCCTTAGTGAAGGTCATGTACCAAGTGAAAAACTGCATACTAAGAAGATACGCTAATAAGTATAATATGGAGCGCGTTGCTCTTTTATTATTGATCTTTAAATAATTTTTATAACATGATGACCATAGTTAAACCTTAAAACAATCAACCACGTTACAAAAGTTGTCTTCAGTGGATGGAAAACAACATCAGAGACTATTGCAGATGCCATTGCTATGAGTAGAGCAGAGCTTGTGCATCTTCCACCCACCATGGAACTTAATGTTCCTCTGCCATCTGTAGACTATATATTTTTAACGGGTAATTACTTGTTTTGTATCATAACCAGGGTTTGGTCTCGCGGATCCTGCACGTGCAGGGAACGATCTTCTTTAGACTCCTTCATGCAACCCCTTTTGATAAACGATCCCTTCTCGATTGGTTTGTTTTGTTTTTTAGAACAGTCGTAATCTACTCTAAACTACTCCTATAAACCACCAATACATGCAGCTTACAAGATTTAAACCTTCCATCTCTGAAATAATAAGAAGATACCTTACCAACAGGGTGTCCATTTAGAGTCTGATATTTTTCGTGCTAAATGATGTTATGTTGGTAGTTTTAGAGATGAGTAGACCTCTAGTGGACCGGTAGTCACTAATGATTTGGGGAGGAAGTGGATTTTGTTTCATATTTTTTATTTATTTTATTACATATTGATAATTTAAAAATAAAATTTTAGGTTTTCTGACATCCGTTAGTATCAAATACCCAAAATGTTACAGGTCCACAAACAATGATGACTAAACACATAATTTTCAAAAGGTTGTGATCAAATGGAAGGAGATGCATCGCGAATAGTGGTGAATGTTGGTGTGGGTTGGTTGTGATGGTCGTTGACATGCGGCGATAAAAAAACAATGGTTAGCTAGCATGATTAATATAATTCATGGTATTGATATTATCCTAGAAAATCATATAAAAATGTAAGAATTCGTAATGATGTAAATGTAAATAGTTAATATTATTGAAACCAATGATTCATATAACCTAATGACTTTAGTGTCACCTGCCACCACACCTGGTCATAACATTGCAACTCTGGCTATATGGGTTAGCGTGACCTCTCCTATTACAATTGTAATAAGATTGACCGTGCTGATTGCATGAAACATTCTTCTTTTGCATTGCACCATAGCTGATATAGTGCCTTCCTACAAGGATTCGTCGAGCACTTTCAGACTCCATCAAGATCTCTTCTTCAAGGTCTATGGTGTCCCGTACAAGTTGACCATGACCCTTAAAGATGTCACTTAATACCATCCAATTCGGTTGAAAGGGCACGCTAATGGACGAGGGAGCTGCAAAACAAGACAATGTCAAAGTGAAGATGATGAGAAATACAATACTGTTGGTCATTTTGGAGGCAAATGGAAATGGAGATCGATGAATAGAGGTTTTTGTTGTTTATTGTTTCAGTATTGGTTTTTGTTTGATTAGCTTACGAGTGACGATATTGAGGAGAAATAACTAGAGTGTTTTGTGGTTTAGATTCATGATCCACAAATTTTGCTAGTTTTTTTTATTTGGATAGCTAAGATTGTGAAAAACATTATGTATTATAACAAACAAATTAGGTTTTGACCCATTAACGCTACAAGAAACAAAAGCTATAGAGGCGACAATAATCGTTGCTATAGCCTAGAACAATCGTCGCTAAAGGATATAGCGACGACACCTAGTCGCTAAAAGGTTGTCACTACATACTCGTCGCTAAAGCACACACGTGTTGTCACAACACAAATCTTCGGTATAGTATACACATGTAGCGACTACATGTCACCCCTATAATGTTTTTGTCAAAATCTTAGAAGACGAAATTCAAAAAAATAAAAATAAATATATAACTATAGAGACGACATGTCGTCGTTATAGAGTCTGTTTATTTTGTTTTACATTTTATTTTTAAAATTTTTTTAGGTTTATAAAACATATTTAATCTAGTCCCAGTTGTTCAACCTGTTCAAGTTCTGCAAAATTCTAATATAAAAGTCAAATACATACATGTCAAAATACATAAGAGTTGTTCAAACATGCCAAACATTTAACATACTTGCAGGATCGGTAAAGAGTGCTTAAGTTTGCAATTAGCTTCACAGGAGGAGAGAACTTTAGATCACTTAACAATTCAAATAGGGAAATGGTAACTATTTAGAAGATACTAAGACAATACAAGTAATGTAAGTGAAACAAGAACAAAATCACAAGAACACAAGATAAAATTTTCAAGAAAGTTGTATATTGATTCTCTAGTTCTATTACAAGTGTATTCAAGTATATCTTAGTTACAAGAACTTGAGACTCTTATATACTACAACCTAGAACCGTCAATATACAAAAAGACAGTTGAGATTTGACTAATCTAGACAACAAGATCAATCTACAGCCAAAAGGCAGATTGCCTTTTGACTAGTGACTATGACATGCCATAGCTCACTGACTTTATATAATAAGACAAGTCTACAGGAACAATTATGGGAAGTTACAGGCAAAGACCTTTTTCTACAATTTGATAAAGTATGGAAGTTTCACCAACTAATGAAAAGCATGTGAGTCTTCAGAGCAGCAGCGGAAGATACATCAGCTTTATCAAAAAGTAACTCAGAGAAAGCATATTTTCTCTGTCTTCGGAAGAAATCAGTCTTCTCATCAAAATGGCTTCGGAAGACTTTGACTTGTGAAGCTTCGGAAGACTTCATCTTTGGCTTCGGAAGAAAAGGGTCTTTGGCTTCGGAAGATTTCATACTTGTAATATTTTATGATAAGTGTGAAACTTCCGAAGCAACTTCTTCTGAACTGTTGGCTTCGAAAGTTCTTACACTTAGACTTATTTTTTAGTGTAAGACTTCCGAAGCTAGTTCATCCTTGTTCCTTAATGCATGCTGGAAGACTTGGTTTTTCTGGTATCCTTTGGTTGCATCAGCCTTTAATCTTCAGATGTTTCTTACAAACTCCCCCTAGGCTGATGCTACCAAAACAGAAAAGTTCTTCAGATTTTGATAGTCCATATCAGGATCTTCAACATTCCTTTCTTCATCATATGATCTGGATCCTTCAGATTGACATAGAACCTTCTCATGTCAAAGAGATCATGCAGAGAAAGTTCAAGCATGTTTTTATGAAGTAGACATGTTGTTCTCCCTGATCTCTTATGACATACCATCTGTCTGGATCTTCAGCATAAGTCCATGACAGAATTTGTCTTCGATTAGCAAGAGGCTCTACTATGATTGGAGTTTGTTGATAGACCTCTTCATGCACTCCCTCAGGATGCTCTGACTCATCCTGAGGTTGGGAGGTGGATGCCTTTCTTCTCTTCTTCTTTGAAGTGGATCTTTTTCTGGCCATCCTTTTTCTCCTCTCAAATTTCTTCAACTGAGAGGGCTGGTCTTGAGTACCAGTTGGTTCTATTGTGTCCCTCTCAGTTGGGTTCTCCTTTCTTATAGGTTCAGAAGGAGAGAGAGGAGGACCCTGTTGTGGGTCAGAAGATGAAGTTGGCTCAGATGCAGCTCCAGGTTCAGGTTGTGTTGTCTCAGTAGGTTCAACCTTCACCTCAACTTCAGGTTGAGCTGGACTTGGTGGAGAATGCAAGTCCACCAGCTCTCCCCTTTGATCACCCTAATAAGCTCATCCATTGTGGATAGAGACATAGGACCAAGCCTCCTTTCGGAGAACCCATACAGCTTCAAGAAGCTCATCATCATTTGTCTGTCAGCAGACTTCTTTTGGCTTTTGTGGATGATGGCCCTTGACTTTGCAGCTTCTTCCCTTAATCTTTTCCTTGCAGCTTGCCTTTCCTTTTTGGCTTGTTCTTCCAGCTGCTTGTTGTATTCAAACATTATGTACTCATATGATAAGGGAAGAAGTGCAGCTGCCTGATAGAGACATGTGGCACTCAGGTAGTTGATCATCTTTAGTCTTTCTTCTTCATTAACTACCTGAGGTTATTCAGTGGCCATAATCTCTGGCTCAAGACTTTTTTGAACTGGAGAGAGGACAGGAGCATCTTTGTAGAGTCTTTTAAGTCTCCTTTCTTCTTTGATTTTGAGGAGCAATTCTGCATCCTCTGCTTCCTTCCTCTCTTTTGACAATTCAATGTCAGCTAGTTCATTCAGCTCCTCTAAGGGGAGAGAGATGAGTTCATCAACATTGTAGTTTCTGGTTCCCAGGTAATTCAGCCTGGCTGCCTTTAACTCAGCTTTCTGAGTGTTTAGCCTGGGGGCAGCCCTGATTGCAGCTTCTATGAATCCTGGGGAACCACTTGAACTCTCTCCCCTCAGCTTCCTCTTCCTCTCTCTCTTCTCCTCCTCAATCTCCTCAGGAGTCATTTTCCTTTTGCTTTTGTCATCCACAGGCCTTGGTGACTCAGGTTGGAGAGAGCTTTGGCCTTCATTGCTTGGTTCAGCTATCAAGCTCTGGCCAGAGAGAGGTTGTGAATCACCATCACCAGCTGGTGTTTCACTGAGGGTAATGGGTGCAGAGGGAGATCCTGTCTCAAGGTTCACAGGTTCAACCTCTGGGCCTTCAGTCAAGGCTTTCCCTTCGAAGCTAATCTCCGGGTCCACCTCAACATCCAGTTGACCAAAGATCTCACTTGCTAGCCTCTGTCTATATAGTTTTGATCTCAATTTGAATTCCTCTAGCACCCTGTCTTGGATCCTTTCTGCCAATCTTGCAGCTTGCCTATTATTGCTTGGGTTGACAAGTGGCAGATCTACCAAGTTTATACTCTCATAGTAGCTCAGTCTTGACATGTTGAAAACTTCTAGTTGACCCTGAGCTCTAGAGATCACAAGAGCTCTCCTGTTACTGTCATACCCCCAACCCCTGATTGGGTTCTCAGAAGGGGCAGACATTGCTCTTGGTATTCCCTCCTCAAACAGTTATTGGATGAGCAAGTCTAGATCACTGTCATGAGGAGGTTGCTGAGTATGGACAAGTTCAAGAGAGGGTGGTTAATCCTTAATGTCCATACTATGGGAAGAACTCCCAGGTTCTGTGGCTGTCAAGACTTTCTCCCCCTTTTTGGTAGCATCACCCTCTTGACTAGGTGAGCTGGGGAATTGGTGCAAGACATCCACAGGTTCTTGTGGTCCTGGTTGAGTTGTCCTCCTTGGTCTCTCAGCTAACTGGCCCTTAAGATTGGTGATCTTAAGTTGCTGGTCATTGACCTTCTTTTGTAAGATAGTCACCTGAGATTCCAGGTGAGCTATCTTTAAAACTAAGTACAAGCATGTTTTTGTCAGTTTGTGCACCTTTTGTTTCAGACTCCCCTCATCTTCAGTTGAAGAATCACTGGGGGATGAGAGAATTAGACCTAAGTCTTCTTCCTCATCACCAGCATGGTGTTCTTGGCTGCTGGATTTCCCCTGCCTAATGACAGCTTCCAGAGAAGTGTCAAGAGGTTGGGTTGCCATGGTTGAGGTCCTATTGATGTTATCACTTGCAAAAGTGAGAGCCTCTTCCATATGGATCTCCTGAACAAGTTCATGAACATCCATCTTAGTGGAGGGTAGATGATGTGGGCTAGACCTGGGTGAGTCAAAAATACTCATCTCTCTTTGAGCAGGGGTGGAGAAGAGAGACTCATGGTATTCACTGACATCCAAGTCCTCATCATCATAAAAGTCTAAGCTGGGTATTGGTTGGTTGAGATCTAGAGGTTGGGGATGGTAGCTGTCCCCTAAAGGTTGATCACTTGGGTTTAGAGACTCAGAGTGAAGGTTAGAAGCTGTTCGGGTAATGAGCTCATCAGCCTGAGCATGAGGAACCTCAGAACTGATTATTGGAAAGATGGGATTGGTCTGCTCCTCAGGGGAAGTGGGAGCTCGAGATTCCACTTCCTCCTGTATGGGTTGTGATATGGGAGCCTACACATGCTCAGTAGCAAGTGCAGGGGGCTTGGATTTTCTTTTGTAGGTGATGGTGATGGTAGGCTGTGTTTGAGGTGGTTGAGAAGTGGAGGGTATGGGATCAACACTAGCTGGTGCTGCTAGGTTGTCACCCTGAGCAATGAGCTCAAACATTTATGGGACAAGGGCTGTTTCTACCCCTGAGAAGCCAACAGTTGGCTTCTTCAAGATTTTGAAAATGTCGGGCCTCATTTGTCCCAATTTAAGAATATTTCTTGTTCCCCTCAACTGTGGTCCCAATTCACAGTTGAGAATGTGTTGAACATACCTGGGGAACATGTAATATTCTAAGGAGCCCAAGTTAGCAAGTAATTTTTTATAAACAAACTGAGAGTACCTGAACTTGACCCCTTGTACCATCCCATGGACTATGAAGGAGAGGTCTTCTAGAACTTGATCCCATCCTCCATGTTTGTTAGATAAGCTGTGTATGATGACATGGAGGAGGTACATCCACTGGGATGAGACCTTCCCCTTCCTAAAAGTTTTGACTGAGAAGTCACCTTCATAGCCCATCTGCTGGAAGGAATGGTTGACAGCAGATTTTGAAAAGGACAGTTCACCTGCTTCATCATCCAGCTGCAAATGGGTGTTTATGATGGCTGAATTGATGAAAATTGTCCTCCTCTGCACCGTAGCAGACAGTGCCTTCTCCCTATCCATGGTGACCTCTTGACAGGTCCGTCAGAATTCAAGCAACTGATCCTCATAGAGAGGAGGATCGATTGTAAGGGAGGTGAAGTAGTGAGACGAAGAAAGGTACCTACAAACATCTGAGAAGCTTGGATCCTTCTCAGAGTTCAACAGGGCAACTTGATTGTGTTGCCTATGTAGGTGCATGGTGAAATCAGGGTCGTTTCTTCGATCGATGTTGGCCATTTGGTGAAGCTTATCAGTGAAGAAAGAAAGAAGAAAGTGAGTTTGGGGTGAAATTAGGTTAAAAATTATGAGAGTAGAGAGAAGAAATGGAACCGTTGAGAAGATATATGCAGTGGATTTGAGACAAAGTTAGAACAAAAGATAAACTTTGAAATCCGTAAGTGGGTCTCTCTTCTGAAAAAACGCCCAAAAAGTTAGTTTTCATTGGAAGATTAAAATCTTCCGAAGGTATTTTTGCTTCAGAAGTTTTTTAAGAAAAGCTTCCGAAGACAACTTTGCTTCGGAAGATATTTCAAAGAGTTGTGAAAATTTGGCTTCGGAAGGAATATACCTAAAGAAATTTCTTCCGACATAAATTTTGCTTCGGAAGAACTAAGTCAGAAAATTATTATCCGTAGATAATAAATCCTTCCGAGACGAAATTGCTTTCAGAAGATATGTGTTCTTTGAATGCATTTAAGTACTTATAAGAACATTTAAGCTTCGGAAGATATTCTAAGAATTTCTTCTGAAGGTAATCTCTTATGAGTAGTTAAATGATTTAAAGACATAAATTTCTTCCGAAGGTAATTTGAGTTCTTCCGAGACAAAATAATAAATTTTCATAAATCTAAAAAATATCTAAATAAATTGATTTACTTTCAAAGAGAACTGGTCTTATGAAGATGATAATATAGACAACTCAAGACACATAATTTTTTAGAAATAATATTGATTAAGTGTTTAAAGAAAAATCTATTCAAAGTTAATCATCCTAATAGCTGATATAAGATATTTAAACCTCTGTTCATCAAAAACTTTAGTGAACAGATCAGCATATTGTTTATTTGTGTTAACCTTGATTAGTTTGATTAATCCTTTCTCAAAATTATCTCTAATCAAATGATACCTGATGTTGATGTGTTTGGTCCTAGAGTGCTACACAGGATTCTTTGTAATAGAGATAGCACTGTTGTTGTCTATATGGATAGGAGTCTCCTTGAAATTGAATCCATAGTCCAGCATCTGATTCTGAATCCAAAGCACTTGAGCACAGTAGCTTGTAGCAGCAATGTATTCAGCTTTAGCAGTTGATGTAGATACACAGGATTGCTTCTTGTATTGCCAAGAGACTATCCTTCCACCAAGGAATTGACATCCCCCAGATGTAGACTTTGCAGTCATGTTGCAACCACCATAGTCACTATCTATATAAGCATACAGATTAAAGTCTGAATTCTTTGGATACCAAAGGCCTAGTTTAGGAGCACCTTTGAGGTATCTGAGAATTCTTTTCACAGTAACTAGGTGTGACATCTTAGGGTTGGCTTGATATCTTGCATATATGCATGTGCAAATATAATATCAGGCCTGCTAGCAGTGAGATACATAAAAGACCCAATCATAGCCCTGTAAAGATGTTCATCAACACACTCCCCCTCAAGATCAGGACCAAGGGAGTGATTTCTGGCTATGGGTGTCTTTGCAACCTTCCAATCAGTCATCTTGAATCTTGTAAGTATGTCTTGTACATACTTTGACTGACTAATGAAGATGCCATTTTCAACCTGCTTCACTTGAATTCCTAGAAAGAAGTTGAGTTCCCCCATGGCACTCATTTCAAATCTATCCTTCATCAGCTTCTCAAAGTCTTTGCAGAGCTTTGGATTAGTTAAACCAAAGATGATGTCATCTATATATATCTGAACTAGCATTATGTCATTCCCTGTTTCTTTGATGAAGGGAGTCCCATCAATAGTACCTCTTTTGTATCCATGTTGACAAAGATACTTTGATAGTGTCTCATACCACTTTCTTGGAGCCTGATGCAGTCCATATAGAGCTTTATCAAGCTTGCAGACATAATGAGGACGATCTGGGTCTGCAAAGCCAGGTGGTTGTTTGACATAAACTTCTTCATCTATTACCCCATAAAGAAAGGCACACTTTACATCAAGCTGGTAAACCTTGAAATCCTTGGATGCAGCATAAGCCAGGAATATTCTTACAACTTCAAGTCTTGCTACAGGAGCAAAGACATCAGTGTAGTCAATTCCTTCTTCTTGAGTATATCCCTGGACAACCAATCTAGCCTTTTTTATGATAACAATCCCTCTATCATCAGTCTTGTTCCTGAATACCCATTTGGTTCCTATGATACTTTTCCTTTGAGGAAGAGGACATAAGTTCCACACCTTCTGTCTTTTGATTTGAAGCAACTCTTCTTGCATTGCCTCAATCCAGCTTCCATCCTTCAAAGCCTCATCAACTTTGTTCGGCTCAATTTGGGATAAGAAACAAGAATGCAGACAAACATTGCTCTCATGTGTTTGTCTTCTTGTTCTCACCCCTGTGTCAACATTTCCAATGATGTTTGTGGTGGGGTGTGACTTGTGGATCCTAAGTTGAGGGATCACAGCAAGTTGATTTGAGAGATCTAAGTTAGAGAAATTTAAATCTGGCACAGAAGTGCTACCCACCACATCAACACACTTATCAAGAGAAGCTTGATCCAATGAGTGTGTTACATCATTAATGTTGTCTTCTATGGAGTGGTTATCAATATCAAGAAATTCCTGATCACTGTCACCACCTCCATCTCCTTCTGCATTTGAACTTCCTTCACCTGGATTTGGAGCCTCTGAGCTGGAATTTGAAGGCATCTCAGATGAATCAGTAGTATTTGTCATGCTTGTGCTGATAGGAGCTTCACTTGCAGGGTTAGTTACCATTGGAGCTGAAGTAGTATTCTTGTTTGGTCTTCTCAACTCAAATCTTGGGTCAGGATCACCTGTTGATATATTATCTATAGATCCTGAAACATTCTCACAAGACTTGTTAAAACAGTTGGTAACTAAATCAAGATCAAACAACTAATCCGGACCAGAACCTTTAACACTGGGAGTGTTTTCATTAAAGGTCACATTGGCTGACTCCTCAATTACTCTAGTTTTGAGGTTGTATACTATATAAGCCTTAGCTTGAGAAGAGTATCCAACAAAGTGTCCATCATCTGATTTCTCAGCAAACTTGGCTACTTGATCTTTGGTATTCAAGATGGTGCATGGACATCCAAATGACCTGATCACATTTTATGGTTTTGAAGAGTCCTGGGAGCACTATATTGTCTTGAAATACCCTTTTCATCACAAAATGTATCAAGGATTTGGTTTTTAAATTCTATTCCCTGATCACATCTTATGGTTTTGACCTTGTGATCATATTGATTCTCAATTTTCAGAATGAAGTTCTTCAAGATCTCAGGAGTCTCATCCTTAGTTCTAAGGAAGAAGACCCAAGTGAATCTTGTGAAGTCATCTGTGATCACTAAACAATAAGAGGTCCTTCCTAGACTCATTACACTGGTAGGGCCAAACAGATCCATATGTAACAAGTGTAGGGGAGTAGTGATGGAGTTGGTTTCCTTTGGCTTGTGAGACACTTTATGCTGCTTTCCTTTCAGGCATGCAACACAATGGTCATCGCTTGTAAACTCTTTCTTTGGCATTCCAGTTACCAAATCATTTTTAATCAATTTATTCATGTTTTTGAAGTTTACATGGCACATTCTTTTATGCCAGAGGAAAGACTCATCACTATTTGCTTTAGATAGAAAACAAGACACTTCTCCAGAGGGAGTTGTTTCTTGCAGATCCATCTTGTACATGTTTCCCTTCCTGGGGGCTCTAAGTAGGATGTACTCCTGAGGAATAACCATCCAGGCTTGAGAACAATGCACTCATGCTCAGTGAAGAGCATGTGATGTTTTTGGTCACAAAATTAGGACACACTCAAAAGATTGTATCCAAGCTCCTTGACAAAGTTTACCTTCTTAATGATGAGCTTACCATTTGAGACCATGCCCCTGCCAGTGATGTAACCTCCTGCATCTCCTCCAAAAGCAACTGGCCCTCCATCAAACTTCTCAAAGTTTTAAAGCAAAGAGCCATTGCCTGTCATGTGTCTTGAGCAGCCGCTACTAATGATCCATACATTTCTGTTGGTTTTCAGCTGCCCCTACACAAATAGAGATGATTTAGTTACATTTGGGAACCCAAGCCTCATTGGTCTTGGGCTTGTCAAAATGAATAGAAGACAATGAAACAGTAAGTGATCCTATGTTCAGGCTTTGAGGATCATTTGCTGTTGCTGATGATGAACTTTCAGTCACATGGTCTTCCTTCATCTTCCACACCACCTTCGGAAGATTGGGCTTGACCTTCAAATCTTCGAAAGTTTTAACAACTTCAGAAGATTTAGAGACTGGGCCTTCGAAAGATCTAGCTTTCACTGCAGCTGGATTTGGTGCTTCGGAAGTGTTCCTTTCTTCCAAGACCATTTTTCCTTCCGAAGGTAATTTAACACCTGTAACACTTCACTTTGCTCTTGTCCAGTCCAAACTTGCCACTGGAAGCATTACTGGGAAACCTTCTCCTTGTCCTCTTGTAGAACATCTGGGCTCTATGAGTGGAAGAGCCATCTGCTGGACTATCTCCATGTATTCCAGATCATTTGGATGGATACAATCCAGGTCTTCAAGAGTAAAAAGAAAGTTGCATGAATTTTCATCAGTAGAGACAAAGGCTTGAGAGGTGCTTGTCTCTTGGAATGGACTTCCTTGGATGTAGCACTCTCTGTGTGTCTCTGGAAAGGTGATGAAAGGACCCTTTTATGAAGTTTTAGGGTAGTAGATAAGATGGTGTTGTGGTTCTCTGCTATCCCTTTCACCCACATGAAGGGCAGAACTCTGATGAGTGTTAGAGTTACCAGATGGGTTTTGCATGTTCAACTCCATCTGGTATCCACTGAGTATTCCATATAACTCAGTGAGAGTCAGGATCTTGAGGTTTTCAGTCCTCATAATGACCACATAATAGTGTGTCCATTGTCTGGGAAGAGAGGACATGAACTTCCTAACAATATCCCTATTCTCAATAGTTACTCCAACATCAGCCAGAGTATCCACAATCTCAACATACCTAAAATACTGTTGAGTCATGGTTTCACCTGTCTTGAAGGTGAAATTTTCAAACTGCTACTTCAAGAGGTCCTTCTTGTTTTTCTTGGCTTTATTAGACCCCTCATACATCAGTTTCAGTGCATCCCACAGTTGTTTAGCAGTCTTGCAGTTCTTGAAACCTCTGTAGATGGAATTTGGAAGAGCAGTCTGAAGGGCTGTCATGGCTTTCTGATCAATGCTAATCTTCTTCCAGTCTTCTTCAGAGAAGTCAGCCCTTTCTTTAAGTATCATACTACCACCAGCAGCAGCTGAAGTGGTGGATGGTACATGAGATCCATTGACAACAGACTCCCACATCCTGGAATCCTGAGACTTGATGAAGCCTTCCATTCTTTGGCACCAAGTGTCAAAATCCTCAGGAGTGATCAATGGGGACTTTGTCATAGTTCTAGTTTTCATATCAGCCTTAGAGATAGTTGCCATTTGAAGAGTTAAGTGATGTGTGAAGCTAAGAGGATTAAAGATGGTGAGATCTTACAATCAAGAGCCTACAAGCTTTGATACCAATTGCAGGATCGGTTAAGGGTTCTTAAGTTTGCAATTAGCTTCACAGGAGGAGAGAACTTTAGATCACTTAACAATTCAAATAGAGAACTGGTAACTATTTAGAAGATACTAAGACAACACAAGTAATGTAAGTGAAACAAGAACAAAATCACAAGAACACAAGATAAAGTTTTCAAGGAAGTTGTATATTGATTCTCTAGTTCTATTACAAGTGTGTTCAAGTATATCTTAGTTACAAGAACTTGAGACTCTTATATACTACAACCTACAACCGTCAATATACAAAATGACAGTTGGGATTTGACTAATCTAGACAACAAGATCAATCTATAATCAAAAGGCAGATTGCCTTTTGACTAGTGACTATGACATGCCATAACTCACTACTTTATCTAATAAGACAAGTCTACAGGAACAATTATAGGAAGTTATAGACAAAGATCTTTTTCTACAGTTTGATAAAGTATGGAAGTTTCACCAACTAATGAAAAGCAGGTGAGTCTTCAGAGCAGCAGTGGAAGGTACCACAGCTTTATCAAAAAGTAACTCAGAGAAAGCATATTTTCTCTGTCTTCTGAAGAAATCAATCTTCTCATCAAAATGGCTTCGGAAGACTTTGTCTTGTGAAGCTTCGGAAGACTTCATCTTTGGCTTCGGAAGAAAAGGGTCTTTGGCTTCGGAAGATTTCATACTTGTAATATTTTCTGATAAGTGAGAAACTTCCAAAGCAACTTCTTCTGAACTGTTGGCTTCGGAAGATCTTACACTTAGACTTATTTATGAGTGTAAGACTTCCGAAGCTAGTTCATCCTTGTTCCTTAGTGCATGCTGGAAGACTTGGTTGTTCTAGTATCCTTTGGTTGTATCAGCCTTTAATCTTCAGATGTTCCTTACAATACTATCATATCATTTGATCAAACACAAACAAACAACTTAATCACTTTTATTATCTTTTTCATCCTCTTTTTCATTCGATAGACATGAAGATTTGTTGTTGTTTTTTGATATCTAAACTTGCATTCGTGCATTTATTTGTTGTTGTTGTTGTCTTCTCTCATTTGCTTGTCGAAGTTATTCTTGCATTTCATTATAGTGTGTCGAGGGTGCATACGTTCTTGCATTTCATTATAGTGTAGCGGGGGTGCATCAAACATTTCATTATTTTTTGTTGGGTTACGTGTGTTTGGCTCAAAGGTTTTCAATCTCTAAAGCGTTAGGATATTTCTTTCCATGATAAACCCATGCGTGTATATTTGAAGAAACCCACAGTCATGTATGTATGCATAAATCGTAAATAAATTCCAAAGTGATAGGTTCGAATTGGCACAACATTTACGCGGGCAACATATTTTGCCTTCACTTTTGAAATGGTGCTTGGTAATCTTCATAAAGTTTTATAGTTGATTAAAAAATTTAGGAGATTTCTAATTTCGCAAGTAAATGCAACTTTGATCAGTTGTCATAACTGTTTCATTTAGTAATAATTACATTGGGATATATACACAAACATGTACATATACATACAATAAATGATATTGATGGTTGTAGATGAGGTAAATTAGTGCTCTATAGTAATGGATCCTAACCCATTTTTTAAATATTCTATCCTATATGTACATATTTTAACTAGTTGGCTATTTAAAAAAAATCAACAACATTTTCCTTTAACTCCCCAAACATGTGGATAAACCACAAACTCAAAGGAGTTATGGGAAATAATGCTGATTTTTTCTTAAATAATCAACTCATTAAAATATATATGTATCCTAAATGAGATAGAATATTCAAAAGGCAATCTCAGATTGAGGACAATTCAAATTTTATCTCTATTAGATAAATTTCGAACGGATATATTCTAAAGGTTTATACTAATTGAATATTTACATAAAACATACATATAGACATGTAAAAACAAAAATACTCGGTTACATGTTCAATTGAAGAAAAAACAATCATATATTTCAATTACATCAATTTTATATAAATTAAACATACATACACATACACATACACATACACATACACATACACATACACATACACATACACATACACATACACATACACATACACATACACATACACATACACATACACATACACATACACATACACATACACATACACATACACATACACATACACATACACATATAATTATGCACATACATATACATATACATACACTTACACATACACATATACATATACATACATATAATTATACAAATACATATACTTGCACCTACAAATACATATATCCATAAACATAAGTAAAGATACATATACATATACATATACACATACATGTATACATATACAAACAAAAACATACGACCTAAGATCTATACAATTTCATCAAAAATTAAAACTTAAACAGTACAACTTCAAGATTAATCAAAATAAGAATAAAATAGGGTAAATCCGTTTATCTATGGCCGGTGGGAGGGTACGAGGGTCACCGGAGAGAGGTCGTCAAAGGTTTTGGCCGGAGGGAATCAAATATCATCGGATTTGAGCTGCAGATCAAATATTTTGTTTTTGGGGGACAAATGGTGTCAGTGTGAGCTGCATGTCCTTTTTACCCTACCTGAAACCTATAGAGGCGACAAGTCGTCACTATATCCTCCAAAAGTTGTCGCTATAGGGTTGAAAAACAACGCCATCCAATCAAAACGCTGATTAAAAAAGCATAATAAATAATAAACTCTATAGAGGCAACTAGTCATGAATCAAAATTAGTTAATACGATCATCAAGTATATCAATCTACGATTTTAGCCAAGTATAGTTTGGGTTTTGAAATGATCATCAATATTAGTTAATACGTGGATCAAAATACATGTTCATATGAATGCGACTCCTTTTGATGCTTCTTCGGTCGAAGGCAACCATTATAAAGAGTGTGGTCGCTTTGCCAATATTTATGGCGCTTCACCCATCAACATGGTCTGCATGATCTTGTTGGGTGAACGAGATCATCCTTCATCCTACTTCTAGCAGAGGTATAAAGTTTTATATACGAGTAACTAATTACAACATTTTTTATCCATAGGATCGTTAATTTTAATAATAATGTATACTTTAAATTAAGAAATAAAACAATGATATTTACATAATTAATGTCTCGATTCAACTCACGCAAATAAACTAACTTTTAATTTGCTAAGTTTCTTTCTTTTTTTTGGTTTATAGTGTTATCGTCTGAAAATATATTGTGTTACTTCTAAAAAGAATTATCATGTCACTTTGTATCTTTAGTTTATGTAGATCCATAGCACGCATATATGTGAATTTATATAATATCTAATCTTCACATATATATACTAACTCTACAGATAAGTCAATGAGTTTAATTTTTATTCTTTTAACAAAACGACTCATGTTACATCATATATACACACGATCAAATATAATGTTCATCTTGAGTAAAAAGTGTAAGAAGAATTGTGAACTATTGGTTAAAGAAGATAATAAGATCCGAACTATGATAATAAGATCCAACTAAAGAAGTTAAAGGGCGAGAGGGTGATTCCGGAAAAAAACCCACAATTGTTTATTCTTTCAAGTTCTATATTTTTTTAAATTAAAGATAAATAATTTTTTATATGACACTAATTTCTAAAAACTGTGTTTTCAATAATTTGATGTTTAGATATGGAAGTTTCCGATTTGTAATTGTCTGTGAGAAAATGCATGAAAGTTCTAAAATGGTATCGTGTTACATTTAAATGTGTACGATTTTGACACACAACCAATTGGGGCCATCCAAATAATTAAGTATATAGAATATGTTATAATTCCAAAGACTTTATGAAGAAGTTTTGTTTGTTAAAATTTGACGGGGAAACATAGCTCGGTCAAATGATATAATCAAAGTTATTTTGATAATGTTATGAAAATAACACACAAAAGAGAACAAAGGAGAGGCAAATATATAGAGTACAATATCATTAATTAACTTATTTATCTCATCGAAAAATAAAATATAGTTAAAATTATACCGTGAAAGTAATTTCTAAAAAACATAATCTCCTGATATAACCTAAACATCTCTTTATAATATATTAATATTTTGCGAAATATAAACACTTATTTCACAACTTTTTCATAAGAACGTGTTGTGTTTCTAAAGATCATTAAAATCTTATTAGGTAAATTCTAAAGAATAAAATATACATATTTTTCAATACACGTAACTATATTTTCTCAATAAAAACTTTGTTAGAATAACTTAGTAGAACAAAGCTACAGCAGAGGGTAAAAAATACGGTGTATTTTCTTTTGTTCACACGAAAATCACATCACTTGATCTCCTTGAGTGCGCGTAATCTAATGTAGGGAACCAACCTTATAAATATTAAGGTAAGAGGTGTCTTTATAAATAACTTTATCATTTGAGAATATTAGACATATCTATACTATATTATAATGCACGAAGGAAGGATTCCGGTCAAAGTTAAGAGATTTGTAAATTCTAAGCACAAGATACAACCCAAAAAATTAATTTAATAAGGGTAATTATGTCTTTTTATCACTACTAAAAAATAGAACTTTAAACTTATTTACACTTAGACCCTTGTATCTTTAATTATATACAATTTTTTCATGTTTGTTACAATATACTTAAAAAAAGGAATTTAGTTTTTTAAATATAAAACTAACCAGAGACGAGTACCATAATGAAAAGTGTTGCACGCGCCGCATCGCGCGGGCACGTTACTAGTATTTATATATATGTCTTATATATGCCAAAGCAAAACCTACTTTATTTGTTTTACATTGATTAATAAAACATAAACTCATATATTTTATGCATTAAAAGTATTCAAATATTATTTTCTACTCATACATCTCACTAAAAATTAAAAAAGAAATTTGGTATATGCATATGACCGACTAGAGGTCTAGAAACATCAGTACTCCAATGACTTTTAATTACGACAAGAGAACAATCTACTTGTCATCTTTCAGAGGTCGAAATGGGCTTTTCACAATATTAAGGGACATCATAATCGTTGGAGTAATAAGTGAATGTGATTAATGCATACTAATAACAACTATTGTTATGTCACTTATGATACACAAGGGTTTCATCTTAGGGTATTCGATTGGTAACGCAAAACAAAATTGTTTTTCCGTGGACTTACGTTCAAATTTGCTTTTATTAATATTTAATCTCTTTAAAAAGCTCCACGAGAGTTTCATTTATACTAAAAAAATTTAACATATACAAACAGTTACAGTAATAAATCGAGCTGAGATCTTGTTTGCTTTATATGTATGTACAAGTTAAATGTTATATGTACGGCTATTTAAAATAAAATTTAACATGGAGTAAATTACGCATTTAGTCCTTGTGATTTGACGAAAAGTATGGTGCGAGTCCAATAATATGTTTATTACATTGACAGTTCAATAGTTTAAACTTGGTTATGTTAAATTAATATAAATTTATAATATTACCCTTGCTATTAATTACAAAATCATAAAAAAAATATTCGATCATTATTAATGCTCTAAATTAAAATGGATGTATCACCATCATATGTCGTCATCATCTCGTCATCTAACCATAATCTTTCTCTTTGTCGTCTACCACCAACACCAGCACCACCCACCACCACCATCATCGTCCCCAACAAACCGCCACCATCATCATTCAAGACCACTAGATCCAAGTTTCAAATCGTTAGCCTCGTCGAATTTCTTCTTCACCGTTTATAAGATCATGAAAGGAAAATGTATTGATATGTTACATACATATTTTTACACATATTAATTGCCTGTTTTATAAGCACTAAGCAGTTTGTATAAAGTCTATCAATTTTGATATTCATCATGTTAATTTGCAAGTTTATGCATCTTTCAGAAGATAAACGGTCAAAACAAATAAACGAGCATCTCACCGAAGTTTGTCAAACAGAAGGTAGGCAAGCACGGTCAGACCCCTAGAAGGCACGCCCATGCCTGCCTGTGTTCCCGAGAAAAAAGACCAACACGAGCTAAGGCATGGCCTGTTTTGGGTAGGCGATTGATCAACACGGTCGTGGTTCTATGAAACACGACCATTGTTCCCGAGAGCTATGACTTGGCATAACTGAAGCACAACTTGTGCCCTGTTCACGAGAACTATTGTAACACCCGAATTTTTATAAAGGCTAAAGTTGAAGGGTGAAAAGTGTAAAATAGTACAAAAGTCAAAAGTGGGTGTATAAAGAGCATGGACGCCCATGCTCTTTCTGCTGCTGCCTTCCGAAGAAGAAAAGAAAGAAAGAAAGATGGGTTTTTGTGTTCTCTCTCGGTCGAATTGTGAAGAAGAAGAAGAAAAATCTTCAAGGTTAGTAGGTTTTGTGATTTATTTGGTTCGGTTTCTTTGAGGTTTTAACCTTAGAAGCTGATTTCTATGTGTTCTAGGTGTTTGTTTTGGCTTGTTATAGGTGTTTGAACTCTCGTGCACGCAAGTTGGGAGGAGATTCACTTGTTTGCTGTTATAGGTGAGTTCTAGGACCCCGATTCTATGTTTTTAAACTTCTTTGGGGCTGAAAATACATTTAAAATATTTTACAATCGTCGTGAATGTTAACTGTGTATGTATTTGTATGAATTTCTGTGTTTTATGAGGTTGTAAGCTTGTTCTAAGAGTTTAGCATGATAGATCTATGTTAAGAATGTATGAGAATGAGGTTTTGGAACTCGTTATAGAGTAAGTCTACCTTGCAGGTTAGATAGTTCATCTGCATTTAAACTGTGAAAGTTGCATAAGTGTTTTGTTCATGAGCATTTGCTACAGTGTTCCTCCGCACTTAAAGTGTTCATCCGCATTTACACTGTGATAATTGCCTAAGTGTTTTGTTCACCCGCATTCACTTTTGTTCACCCGCATTTGCCTAAATTTAGCCTAAGTGTCCATCAGCATTTCTTTTGTATATGCGCATTTGCAAGTTGTTCATCCGCATTTGCAAGTTGTTCACCCGCATTAGTTTTTGTTCACCCGCATTAGTTTTGTTCACCCGCATTGGTTTTGCTCATCCGTATTTCTTTAAGACTTAAGGAAATTTTCTGGAATTTTGGAAGATCAGAATTAGGGTTTGACCATGGTTGACTTGATGCTTGTACCTGATTATCTTATGCATGTTGTGGGCTGTCCTTATGTGCCTATTATGATATTATCATGTAACTTATTATGGATTGCCTATGATCATAAAGTATTATTATTAATCAAGTGAAAGATTAATATTAACGAAAAATGGAACATAAGGAATGAAAAGACTTGCAAGTAAAATTTTACAGGAGGTGGACGACCATGTTGTCGTTAGCTCAACTGTGTACGGTTTAGCTAACCCAAAGGATGTACACAGGGTCAATCTTTAAGATTGAGGGGACCACTGTTGTTGCCCCGATACTGGAGTCAGCATATGTGCACCACGGATGGAGTCTATTTAAAGACTTCAAGGCCCAGTACCAGGTTGATGCGCATTATATTGGGGGTATAACACTTTGGTCCATATCGACAGTGAAAGATAATAATAATAAGCAAGAAAGAGAATGGTAATGAAGTTATGGATATGATTTGTATGTATGATATGTGATCACATCCGAAAGAAAGATAAGATATTTTCTTTAAGAAGTATTTTGTATACAAATCTATCAAGATATTTTTATGATTTTAAAACTAGAACTCACTCAGCAAAGCTGACTTTTATGCATTTTCAGTTGGCAGGTAATTAGCTGAGGATGCCACTCGGGGAGGCTACTCGTCGGGATTTGGCTGACATCCATTCATGATCTATAACATTGTTGTTTTGTAATGCAAATTAAGGGTCTTTTGTAACTATTAACAAACTTGTATTACTTAGCAACAGTGTTTACAAATTAATAAATGGCTTTTGATGTTTAATTCCGCTGCATTGTGTTAATCAATTATGAAATGTTTTATGAATAGTGCTGTGAATATCTAACTGTGAGGTCTCTGGGAACGGGGCCTTACAAGTTGGTATCAGAGCCAAAGTTTAAGAGAAATAGGTAAATATTTTCAAAAAGAACCTAAACTTCAACTGAAAATGGGACCGAATGGAGGGATGCCAGCCCGAGTAGCTATGTGCCATCAGGTATTTCTTTTCATAATGTTATCCGGTATCATGTGCGTATTCTATTTGATTTATGTGCTCTTAGTAGATTTGAATACTGATGTAGTCAGGATAGGAAATGTTCGGGGAATGGAGAGTAAAGTAAGTGGCTAATCATAACTGGCCACTGTAATTAGGGACTTACTATACTTAACATTAACTGAGCTATTACCTTGAATGACCGTGTTGGTGTTTGAATCTTATAGCGGTTAGAGGATGGCTGGGGGAAGATCTTCGAAGGCTTCTCGTGGTGGAACACGGGGTGTTCGTGGTAGACCGCGTGCCATAAGAAACAAGACCAAGACTGCAGAGACGGCTCCTGCTGAGCCTGATCTTCATCACCCGGAGGGCGGTGATGAGAGTGCAAATCTGAGGGCCTCGGTGAAAGAGGCAGTGGTGGAGGAAGTTCACCAAGTCATGCAGACAATCCTACCGTCTGTCGTGACTGAAGTGATCCGAGCTGTGAGGGAGGATGAACGAAAGGAGAAGGAAGAGGAGAGGAGAACAACTGCTGGTAGGAGAGGCGATGTGAGGGATCACGATGAGGAGGAGGAGCTAAAAGCTGGAGGGGGAGCCTCTAGTGATGATGAAGAAGTGGTGGTGCGGGAAACCGCGAAGGGATGTAGTTATGGGGCTTTCCAGCGATGTAAACCCCAGACTTTTGATGACAATGGTAATGTTGCGGTTGGTCACCACTGGGTAAGGGAAATAGAGGCAGTGCTGGAAATCAGTGAGTGCCGGGAGGACCAGAAAGTGAAGTTCGCCACACACTCCTTCGTTGACACTGTACTGTGTTGGTGGGACAATCTTCTCCAGGCCGAGGGTAATCGGGCCATCGGAAGAATGAAGTGGGGAGAACTGAAGAAGTTGGTGATCGAGGAGTTTTATCCTCATCGGGAGCTTGATAAGATCGAGAAAGAGGTCCTACAGCTGGAGTCGGGGACCATGACCCACCAGCAGTACACTACCAAGTTCAACGAGATGGCGAGACTGGTGCCCGAACAAGTTACACCGGCTACAAGGAAGATCAAGCGGTATATTAAGGGGTTGCCGGCTGACATTCGCAGGCATTTGATCACTGCTCGACCGAGCACTTTTAGGTTGATAGTGGATTTGGCGGGAAGGCTGCATGATGAACGAGAGGTAACTATGGTTAAGGTAAAAAGGACTAGTGGGGGTGACAGAAACTTGAATGGGAAGAGATTCGGGCGTGGTGGTTTCATCCCGAATAACAAAAGGCCGAGGATGGATGACCGCCGGGTTGTTGCTGCAAGCTCGGGGTTAAAGCGGTGTGACAAGTGTGGGAAGGAACATAGCGGGGAATGCCGCTTGGGAATGAATGTCTGCTACAAATGTGGCAAGCCCGGTCATATTTCAAAGATGTGTGGAGCCCCACAGTGCTTTAACTGTGGTGAAATCGGCCATATGAACAAGGATTGCAAGAAGCCAAGGGCTGAAAGTTCTGGGTTGAAGAAGAGGCCGGAAGAAGGAGGGCAGAGGGCAAGTGCAAGAGCCTTCACGATGACCCGAGAGGAAGCCCGGGTAGACCCCGATGTCGTGTCAGGTGTGTTCCTAGTAAACCAAACTTGTGCCTCTGTATTATTTGATTCTGGTGCTAGTAGAAAGTTCATATCTGCTGCCTTCTGTGCTAAATTGCCTGTTAGTAGTAGGAGCATCGATGAACCGTTTGACGTAGAAACTGATATTGGTAAGTCTACCCGAATCTCTGATATTATGGAAAGCTGCGACATAGAACTAGAAGGCCATAAGTTCTCTGCTAAGCTATATGTGATGCCCCTAGGTGGATTTGATGTAGTACTAGGGATGGATTGGTTAGCAGCCTATGAGGAAAACATCGTGTGTCGGAAGAAGATGATTCGGTTAGTTGCACCCGATGGGAGTTCAGTGACAGTTTATGGTGATCGCGTCACTACGGTTCCGAAAGTGATTTCGATGACAGTGACAGAGAAGTGTATGAGGCATGGATGTTGTGGCTACTTGGCATAGGTGAAAGATGTGGACGTGTCGGTACCACAATTATCAGAAGTGCCAGTGGTACGTGATTTCCCGGATGTGTTTCCTGAAGATCTACCAAGTGTGCCACCGGACCGTGAGATAGAATTTTAGATCGACTTGATCCCCGGTGCGCAGCCCGTTGCCAAAGCACCGTATCGGTTAGCTCCGACCGAGATGAAAGAATTGATGGATCAGCTACAAGAACTAATGGACAAGGGGTTTATTAGACCGAGTATCTCTCCTTGGAGTGCTCCGATATTATTCGTAAAGAAAAAGGATGGTAGTATGAGGATGTACATAGACTACCAAGAGTTGAACAAGTTGACAGTAAAGAACCGATACCCCCTACCAAGGATTGATGACCCGTTTGACCAACTTCAAGGTCCCAGTTGGTTTTTCCCAAATAGATCTTCGATTGGGTTATCATCAGTTGAAAGTAAAGGAGCAAGACATTCCTAAGACAGCTTTTCGCACGCGTTATGGACATTACGAGTTCCTTGTTATGTCTTTCGGTTTAACCAACGTGCCAGCTGCCTTTATGGATTTGATGAATCGAGTGTGCCGGCCAATGTTGTATAAAACAGTGATTGTGTTTATTGATGATATCTTGATTTATTCAAAGAGCAAAGAAGAACATGCCGATCACATACGTGAAGTGTTAAAGACACTTAGGAGAGAAAAGTTATATGCTAAATTCTTTAAGTGTGCTTTTTGGTTGCGGGAAGTTCAGTTTCTAGGTCATGTGGTGAATACCGAAGGAATTATGGTGGACCCGGCAAAGGTTGAGGCAGTGATGCAATGGAAGTCACCAAAAACGCCATCCAAGATTCACAGTTTCTTGGGTTTGGTGGGTTATTACCGAAGGTTCATTAAAGACTTTTCCAAAATAGCCTCACCTTTGACTAAGTTGACCCATAAGGATGTGAGGTTCGTGTGGGGTTGGGAACAAGAGGATGCTTTGGAGGAGTTAAAGGCAAGATTAACTCAAGCTCCTGTCTTGACATTGCCCGAAGGAAGTAAAGACCTAGTGGTGTATTCAGATGCATCTTATTCGGGACTGGGTTGCGTGCTAATGCAACGTGGATGAGTGATAGCTTACGCGTCCCGACAGTTAAAGACCCACGAAGTTAATTATCCCACTCATGATTTAGAATTGGCTGCGGTGGTCTTTGCGTTGAAGATTTGGAGGCACTATTTATACGGGACCAAGTGCACAATCTTCACGGATCACAAGAGCTTGAAATACTTCTTCGAGCAGAAAGATCTCAACATGAGGCAGAGAAGGTGGTTAGAGTTGATCAAAGACTATGATTGCGAGATCCATTACCACCCGGGCAAGGCCAACGTAGTGGCCGATGCCCTTAGCCGAAAGGAGAGACCCGAACCGATTCGGGTAAAGGCGTATCAGTTGGTGATGACCTCAGATGTGATAATGCAAGTTAAAGAGTTTCAAAATGAGGCGTTAAAAGAAGATTTCCTCAACCCTGAACGAATGAGAGGTCTAGTTGCAGAATTAGGGGAGAATACCTACGGTGTTAAAACCCGCTTTGGGCGAATGTGGATTCCTTGATATGGGAATCTACGTGGGCGAATTATGGACAAAGCTCATAAAACTCGATACTCCATTCATCCTGGAGCTACCAAGATGTATCATGACATGAAGAAAGACTACTGGTCGCCGGGTATGAAACGTGACGTGGCAGAGTATGTAAGTAAGTGCCTTACTTGCTTGCAAGTAAAGGCAGAACATCAGAAACCATATGGGAAGATTCAACCGTTGGATATACCCGAGTGGAAGTGGGAGCACATCACTATGGATTTTATCACGAAGCTACCCCGTACTGCAAGGGGGTACGATGCTATTTGGGTGATAGTTGATCGGTTGACAAATAGTGCTCACTTCCTACCGATCCGCAAGACGTATTCATCTGAGAAATTGGCGGATCTGTTCATCAACGAGATTGTAGCTCGTCATGGTGTGCCGGTGTCTATCGTGTCGGATCGTGACACCTGGTTCACGTCGAAGTTCTGGAAGAGATTTCATGATGCCATGGGGACGAGGCTACACATTAGCACGGCTTACCATCCTCAGACAGATGGTCAGTCCGAGCGGACGATTCAGACGCTCGAAGATATGCTTTGTGCTTGCGTGATCGACTTTGGGGGAAATTGGGATGATCACTTACCGTTAGCAGAGTTCTCGTACAACAACAGTTATCATGCCAGCATTGGTATGCCACCGTATGAGATGCTATACGGTAAAAGGTGTAGAATGCCCGTGTGTTGGGGAGACATTGGGCAGAAAGAATTGGGAAGCATCGAAGTGATTGAGGCTACGACTGAGAAGCTGGAGAAGATCAAAGCCTTTATGAAGGCAGCCAAAGATAGGCAGAAGTCGTATGCCGACAAGAGGCATAGACCGATTGAATTCAACGTGGGTGATAAAGTCGTTAAAGGTCTCGTGTTGGAAAGGGATCATTCGATTCCGGAAGAGGGGCAAGTTGACTCCAAGATACATAGGGCCTTTCCGAATCGTTTCACGAGTAGGATATGTGGCCTACCGTCTAGAATTGCCCGATGAGTTAAGTGGGATTCACCCGACATTCCATGTATCTCATCTAAGAAAATGCTTAGCCGACGAAGATATGATTGTACCATTGGATGATATTGTAGTGGATGAACGGCTCAATTATGTGGAGCAACTAGTGGCAATCATCGACCGAAAGGAGAAGAGGTTGAGAAATAAAGTGGTTCCACTTGTGCGGGTAAAGTGGAAACATCGAAAGGGTTCCGAGTCTACGTGGGAGACCGAAGAAGAAATGAGGCAGCACTACCCTCAGTTATTTGAAGAATGACAGGTTTCGGGGACGAAACCTCTTTAAGGGGGGTAGACTTGTAACACCCGAATTTTTATAAAGGCTAAAGTTGAAGGGTGAAAAGTGTAAAATAGTACAAAAGTCAAAAGTGGGTGTATAAAGAGCATGGACGCCCATGCTCTTTCTGCTGCTGCCTTCCGAAGAAGAAAAGAAAGAAAGAAAGATGGGTTTTTGTGTTCTCTCTCGGTCGAATTGTGAAGAAGAAGAAGAATCTTCAAGGTTAGTAGGTTTTGTGATTTATTTGGTTCGGTTTCTTTGAGGTTTTAACCTTACAAGCTGATTTCTATGTGTTCTAGGTGTTTGTTTTGGCTTGTTCTAGGTGTTTGAACTCTTGTGCACGCAAGTTGGGAGGAGATTCACTTGTTTGCTGTTATAGGTGAGTTCTAGGACCCCGATTCTATGTTTTTAAACTTCTTTGGGGCTGAAAATACATTTAAAATATTTTACAATCGTCGTGAATGTTAACTGTGTATGTATGTGTATGAATTTCTATGTTTTATGAGGTTGTAAGCTTGTTCTAAGAGTTTAGCATGATAGATCTATGTTAAGAATGTATGAGAATGAGATTTTGGAACTGGTTATAGAGTAAGTCTACCTTGCAGGTTAGATAGTTCATCTGCATTTAAACTGTGAAAGTTGCATAAGTGTTTTGTTCATGAGCATTTGCTACAGTGTTCCTCCGCATTTAAAGTGTTCATCCGCATTTACACTGTGATAATTGCCTAAGTGTTTTGTTCACCCGCATTCACTTTTGTTCGCCCGCATTTGCCTAAATTTAGCCTAAGTGTCCATCAGCATTTCTTTTGTATATGCGCATTTGTAAGTTGTTCATCCGCATTTGCAAGTTGTTCACCCGCATTAGTTTTTGTTCACCATCATTAGTTTTGTTCACCCGCATTGGTTTTGCTCATCCGTATTTCTTTAAGACTTAAGGAAATTTTCTGGAATTTTGAAAGATCAGAATTAGGGTTTGACCATGGTTGACTTGATGCTTGTACCTGATTATCTTATGCATGTTTTGAGTTGTCCTTATGTGCCTATTATGATATTATCATGTGACTTATTATGGATTGCCTATGATCATAAAGTATTATTATTAATCAAGTGAAAGATTAATATTAACGAAAAGTGAAACATAAGAAATGAAAAGACTTGCAAGTAAAATTTTACAAGAGGTGCACGACCATGTTGTCGTTAGCTCAACTGTGTACGGTTTAGCTAACCCAAAGGATGTACACAGGGTCAATCTTTAAGATTGAGGGGACCACTGTTTTTGCCCCGGTACTGGAGTCAGCATATGTGCACCACGGATGGAGTCTATTTATAGACTTCAAGGCCCAGTACCAGGTTCATGCACATTATATGGGGGTATAGCACTTTGGTCCATATCGACAGTGAAAGATAATAATAATAAGCAAGAAAGAGAATGGTAATGAAGTTATGGATATGATTTGTATGTATGATGTGTGATCACATTCGAAAGAAAGATAAGATATTTTCTTTAAGAAGTATTTTGTATACAAATCTATCAAGATATTTTTATGATTTTAAAACTAGAACTCACTCAGCAAAGCTGACTTTTATGCTTTTTCAGTTGGCAGGTAATTTGCTGAGGATGGCACTCGGGGAGGCTACTCGCCGGGATTTGGCTGACATCCATTCATGATCTATAACATTGTTGTTTTGTAATGCAAATTAAGGGTCTTTTGTAACTATTAACAAACCTGTATTGCTTAGCAACAGTGTTTACAAATTAATAAATGGCTTTTGATGTTTAATTCCAGTGTATTGTGTTAATCAATTATGAAATGTTTTATGAATAGTGTTGTGAATGTCTAACTGTGAGGTCTCCGGGAACGGGGCCTTACAACTATATTGCTACATTTATTGCTAAAACGTTTGTTTTGTTTAAAAAAATAGTTTATATAATTCAATTCGTTAGGTCCAGGGGCTTTCTTTTTCCAGCTCGTCCAGGGTACTAAAATCTTCAGCTTCTTCGTCCCTGTGTATTTATTCCCATTGTAACAATACAATTAACCTTACTGGGTTTCTACTATTCTATATGGTACATGGTTTTAATGTATGTTAGATTTAAGTTGATCTCTTTAAGAAGAAGAAATATATGGATCTTGTTCAGCTTCATCAATTTCAACCACACCAACCTAAAACCAACAATAAGACACGATACGGTTATCACCTAGACTTGCATCTATCCAATGTTTTAATTATGAATTTTAAACACCCAAGTATAATGGTGGAGCTTGAACAAATATATAAAGGGTGTTAAAAGTCACGAGACCTCTAATTTTTTTTTCTTATCGTTACATCAGGAGAGCCGGACTCCAAAATGCTCCACCCATGCGGATGTATGTTTAAAAAACTAGCGTATTTTTTAGTAGTAATCAACGTGGACTTAATTAATACTTTAGTAATTAATCCCTTGATTTTTGTTTATATATAAAATTCCTACATTATTTAAATGCTAATCAATCTATAATTCGTGACTACTGGTTTATTAAAATGAATTAAAAATAGTATCCGTTCACACATCAATTTGTACTTATGAGTTATGAGATGTGGCATTTTAGTTTACACATTAAGATGTGACCTATGTTGAACATGTGGCCACATTAGGGTTTGATCGTGTCATCCTTATATTGACTTATCAGATTATCATGGTATTTTCAAACTTTATCAGTGATTGGTATGTCTATTTGTCAAATATTCGAACCAAGTCTTTCATATTATCTATCCTGATTTTTGAACCATCTTTTATAATAATATAAGTAAATTTTAAGATATTTCTTATAAGTTTTTAGGTTTATTTATTTAAAGAAAGTCTTTGGATGTATTGATCTTTTTACAATTTGGTATTTGTGGCATACTAGAATTGAGAGAAGGTCGACTCCTGACAACTCAAGCGTAACACCATGCATCTTAGTTTTTTACATGAGAGGTAAATGAATGTAAAAGTGTTGCCCACTCACATGGTTATGAGGGTGATCGTTGAGTCCCTGTGGATCCTCAGAGGACATCATAAGTAAATCACATATCTTTGATTGGATGGTGGGTGCAAACCTCATTGAGAAAGAGGAGTTCATAAGGAGTGTGATTGTAACAATGTGTTTGTGGGCCCTTTGAACGTGAATGATAGAACTTCACAATTAAATGTATTTGGGTGGTGGTAATCCAAAAATAAATAACTTCCTATGAATTTTTCATCCGAACAAACAAAAACAAATACTTGAGTTTTACTTGAGCAGAATGGATAATATTTATGATATGAGACGTTGGATATTACAACTCCAACGACTTTTAAATATGACAAGAGAACAACCTAATTGTCATTTGAGGTTTTTCACAATATTATAAGGGACATCATAATCATTAGACTAATAAGTGAATGTGGTTATTGTTATCGCTTATGAGGCATAAGGTTTCATCCTTAATGTATTTGATTGGTAACTCAAGGAAAAAAAAATCTTTTATGTTTTTTCATTCTGTGTTTACTTTTAACTCCAATCTCATTAAGAAGAAATATATGATTTTATTCGACTTCACCGATATCAACCCACTAGCCTGATACAACAAGAGAACACGATAGGATTATCACCTATACTCGCGTCTATGAAATTGATAAATTATGAACTTTTACAGCCTATGCGTCATTTCTTTATTTTATTTTTCTTTTTTCTGTCTCGTACGAAGCTATGGGGGGCAAGCTATGACGGCAGGGTATGCTTTTTTTTTTTTTACTTGGAAATCGCTATACGTTTAAAAAAGAAATTCAATTTTAATAATCCAAACTATTTACTATTGACCAATATTAATCCCAACAAATAATTTAACCAATATTAATTAACTTTTGATTTTTCTACTAATAAAAATCTCAGTCTAAATGTTCGTTAACTCCGTTAGTTTTTATGATGTATCATATGACGGGGCTTGTAACGTGACATATAACATAGTTTTAATCAAAACTATAAATATATTAGTCAATTCTTTTTTATAAAAATTATTTTCTGAAGTTATTCAACGTAACTCTTGTGTCTCTGATTGAGTAGTTTGGAGACAAAAAGACACAAAAATTAAGGGATATATTTATATTTTTACTTTAATTATGAAATACGTCAGTCATATGTCACGTCACGTGTCACGTCATAAAAAACTAGCAGAGTTAACATATAACTAGACTGAAACTGTTATACGTAATAAATCAAAAGTTCAGATTAATATTAGTCAGATTGTTAGTTATGATTAATACTGATCAATAAACAATAATTTGGATTATTAGAATCTAATTTTCTTTTAAACAACCATCGTATTTTATAACCTAATCAACTTGGAGTTAACTAACACTTTAATTATCAATCATATTATTCGTATCTATTAGTTTATTAAAATGAATGGAAAAGTAGTATTCCTTGAGGCATCAATTTGTATGTATTCTACTTTAAACTTAATGAGAGGTGCCATTTTTGTTCACATGTTAAGATGAATCTATGTTGAACATGTGGCCACACTAGGAATGGATCACACCATTCTTTTATAATTTTATTGACTTGTTACATCATCTTGGTAGTTTTAAACATTATCAATAGTTGGTATGTCTATTTGTGAAATATACAAACTAATTCCATTATATTATCTATACTTATAATAATATGTATTACTCTATGATATTATCTATAAGTTTGTCAGGTTTATTTATTAAAAGGAAGTCCGTGAATGTATCTATGTTTTTACCATTTTCATATGTATGTATGTGCAAACCAGAAAAGATGGTTGAATTCTATGTTTTTACAACCTAGTCTTAACATTATCACAAGAGAGGTAAATGAACGTAAAAGAGTTGTCCGCTCACAGGGTTGTCTAATTAAATTGATGTAAGTAGTGGCGGATCCAGAAATTATTTTTATAGGTGGCGGAAATTTTTAAGGGTCGTTTGGCTATAATAATATAATATATTTTTGATCCGGTTCGAGTGAAATCAGGTCAGATCCGGTTCATTGCAAAAAAATATTTTTAAAAAAGTCCCCAAAGTTTTGTCTTTGCATATATATCAAAAACCATATTAAAGCAATTATACCCATAAAAATGGTTATATGTGATGTTTAAAATAATTACACTCATAAAAGAGATGATATGTAATATGTTTAAATCAATTATACTAATCGTTAAATTTGTTCCCATACCTTTTGATGCTGATGATGTTCAACATGTTTGAAAACAATATCGGCCAGTAAATATAACATTTAAACCTCTTATATTTTGAAACCAATATAAATTTAGTTTGTTTAATAGTCAAAAACATTTATCTCGATATAAAGTTTTATTTTCTTCTTCCTAATAACTGATTGATTATTTGAGGATGAAAGTACTAAAAAATCTACTTGAGTTAGTACCCCAGTTAGTGAGAAAAAGTGATTCCCTGGACTGTGAGTCAATTCTAGTTCCACCCTCAACAATGTGTTTGTGACAATGTTGCTCTTTCTTTTGCTTCAAAAGTTTAAGGGGACGATTGTAAAATTTTATAAGAGGCGGTCAGGATTTTCACATGTATATAACACTGAAAATTTTTTTTAGTCTGGGCGGCAGCCCCCTACCTCATAAGGTAGGTATGCCCATGTGTGAGAGTGTACGAAATTTTTTTGGGGTATTTTGATATACCATCCTCTAAATTATAAGATTATACATTTTCTTAAATTATGTTTCAAGACCATTATAGTTTAAATATTGAAAACTTATGATTTGTAAAAATATGTAATATTGTAATTTTACAAGGGGATATATGTAATTCCCCCTTCGTAGTGTTTTCGGAACATAGAATCAATCCAATTATGCTTATTTGAACCAATAGAGTAGTCGAACTGATGAATAGAACTGGACGGCCGGATGAAATTCAAAAAAAAATTTAACCATTCTTTATTTTATTGTTAAGAAACATCATTCTTTATGAATTTAGTACTCCAGAAACTATATTATATTTAACTAAATCTTCATATTTATTAATATTATAAATCACATAGTAATTTTCATATTTTGTTATAACTCAAATATATATAATAGTTTTAATATTTTCATCATTTTTTATGTATGGCGTCATATGTTTCTTCGATCTGATTCAACCGGTCCAACCGGTTCGACAACTGACCGTCAAGAAGCCGATTTGTTGTTTGGTCTAGTTTTAAAAACACTGGATTTTCTACAAATTAGGACTATCCTTGGTAGTGTTGAGGATTGAATCTCAATTATTTTTAAAATAACCCAACTTAAGACTAAAGGTGTTCATTATTTGAATCGGACTCGAAAAATCATAATTCAAACAATAGCAAATGCAAATTAGGGATTTGAATCGAATTTGAATATATGAATTTTGAGCCTAACCAACTAGTTTATTTGAAGTCAAATCATATAATTTCTACCTCATATTAAGATACATGTATTTTTATTTATTTTAATTCGGGTGAATTTGAATAAACTAGAATTCAAATTAGTTTTGAACTATTAATTGGTTTGAATTCATTGTCAAACCCAAATAACCAGATTTTAATAATCTGAAACCTAATCTTAAGAACACCTCTACTTGAAAACAGATGTGGCTATACGCTAGAGCTTTATGTTCAAACTCGATTAATCTTGATATCAAATGATTCCAACATGATGATGGTGAATTTTTGACAACACTAACTCTATTCATAACAACCTAGTAATCAACTAAGATTAAAAGAATTTGTAACTTGATCAAACCAATCTTAATCTTTATTCAATATCGATATTACTATCAAACATATAACCTTCACGAGATAGTTTAATGGTAATGTTATGAATTGTCTCACAAGAGACTTATATAAACCTTCATTTAACAAACATTTTAAATGACAACCACTGTTACGTAAAAAAAGAACTACGAACATATACGTTAAAAATATTATAAATGAGACAAGTTTACAGAGAAAATGAAAAATTAAAAGTTTTAATCACCCAAAATTTATTTCATACATGATGCATACGGGTTTTTGTTTATGTATAAACACTCAACTAAACTTATATCAATCCAAAAATAATAAAACAAAAACACACAAAAATCGATCAAAAAAACCCCCCAAACACATAATCAACTCTTCAATTTTCTGTTTCAAATCAATAATAAATCCCCCACATAGCAATAATAACCGTT
>CM046426.1:12581770-12939270 GCA_025506505.1 Flaveria sonorensis
AATATTTTTATATTACATATGTGCCGCATATATGTAGTATATCAAACTACATATATGCATTACATTATATTATATTTGTAATGTATTGTAATACTACATATATATAATATTGACGTATTCATGTAAGAACTAGTTTCAATTTGAGACTTGGGAACTCATCACATTTGTCTTTAAACGCCTATAAATCTTTGATATGTTACTATTTTTTAAAAAAGACTGGATCATAAGATGAAGAATTGTTTTATCTTTCATCTGAGTATAATATTTTTATATTACGTTTGGGCTGCATATATGTAGTATATCAAACTACGTATGTGCAGTATATCATATTATATGTATGTTGTATCGTAATATTACATATATATATATATATATATATATAGTATTGACATTTTTTTCCTTTTTGACATATCAATATTACTTTCTCAATATCAAAATCACTTCTCTTCACCCCTTACGTAGAAGAACAAGATAGAGATTCTTCTTTTTCTTGCTCCCGCTTCCTCATCTGCGCTCATCAAGCCAACTTTGCTCTTTGGGAGTTTAAAGAGCTCTTATAAGGTAAGCGGGTCCAATCAAAGGGTACATTTCATATGCTTTTTTTATACTTTGTACCTTCTTTCTAAGACCATAGCGAGTTCCTTTGGTATAACCATTCAATGCGGGAAGTCATTAGCCTGGCCCAAACTGAGCTGACTTTCCCTACGGGTGTAAGACATGCAACTTTCATGTTAGAAGGTCTGAACCGAGAGGAAAGCTAGATGAGTATGATAGTTCCATCATTTTAATTTTTATGTTTCTAGTTGCCCTCACTTAGCCTTTCTCTTCATGGTGATGATATTGTATTCCCAACTAACTCTAGCTGGTGTTGCCTCCTCGAAGTAGCTCCCTTTCGGGCGTTTGAACTAAAAGACTCCGTGTTTCCCTTCTTGGCTCCTTGGAGAGTAGTACCACCAAGCAAACAACTTTGCCAAACGACTTCATCAAGTAAATGACTACGTATCCTTGAATTTAATGATTGACCCTCTGTGTCCAATCTTAAAGGCGCGAAATTAGCATTGAATCTTGTCTAAGCTGCAAACGGATCACAGGGAGGGTTATAGTGCATACAGTCAGTTATGAGAAATAAAAACATATGATAAATAAAATAATAATAATAATAATAATAATAATAATAATAATAATAATAATAATAATAATGATAATAATAGATAAATAAAATAAAAATGATTGACTTTTTAGTTTTAGAGCGGTAAAGGGCCTTACTCTCTTCTAGAAAGTAAAAACCACGTGATCAACTTTGTCGATCTACTTCAAACTCGTCACTTAAATGTCTCGTCCAGGTCGGGGGTGAATTGGGCCCTCTGAATGAATGCTTTATTTTGGGAAAGCTCATGGCCGCGTGTGAATTCTTTCAAGGTAATGGGAAGCATGATTCAACATTATTGTCTACTCTGATTTGGTCAAGGTGGTTTTCACCAGCGCATAGGTGATCTAAGTTCCTATGACCGAGTCTTTTTGGCCCTTGTGACATCTTTTCTTAGTTTATTAAAGAGGTCCTCTTTAACCATAGAAGTTGGATGTCCACTACCGGCCATTCTAGGCTCGGCTCTGATAACGTGATTCTGGGAGGAGTTAGTAGTTATGAGTTGGATCACTTCTAACCTGGAGAACGCGTGCGCTCAATCTGGGTTTGGTGAACAAACAGGTCGCTCCTCTAGTTGAAGTCTCGGGCCCCTAATTTGTTGCCATGGAACAGTTGGGATCTCCAAGGCTGCCAAGGTGTCTTGGGACATGGTCTACCTCCTAAGAGAGGATGGAGGGCTTGGCCTCAAGCTCAAGAAAGTTCATGATTGAAGGCCAACGCAAAGCGGCCTTTCATTCTCTTGTTTCGTCATAGCACGCCCCTCCCATAAGCACTAAAAATTGAAACTAAAAGTACAAAAGGATCGATCGAGCTTTTGCATTTTCATGTCTGAAAACCGCTTCTATGGACTCTATTTGTGTTTTATTTCATTGTGTTTTTTTTTGTGCCTTTTTCCCCATCCTTGTCTAGTGACATGCTTTAACTTGGAGCTCTTTATTTTTATCTGAACATAGTTCATATAATGCTCAAGGACGCCCAAGGACTTGAACCGCATCATTTGTTGTTTCCACTCTTTGAAGTGATTGTTACGACCATGAAGAAACGACAAATGCCAACTACGGATATGTATAAGAGCTAGAACTGCTACGCAAATTAAAGATAAAAACATTTGTGAATTAATGGTGTAATTTTTTATAAAAAACAATAAAATATGAAAAAAGTTAGAGGCGTCTTAATTTAAAAAAAGAAAGTTCTCAAATTAGAACTAGTTCTCAAGTGAATCTTAGTTTTAATTTGAAAACTAACCTCAATTTTTCTTTAAACACCTATAATTTTTTCATTCGATATTATATTTTTAAAAAATTACACCATAATATCAAGAATTGTTTTTATATGTAATGTACGTATAAGATTCCTAGATTACATATGTATCGCATATATGTAGCATATCAAACTAAGTATGTGCAGTACATACTATTATTATATTATGTTGTATAGTAACACTACATATACGTAGTATTGACGTTTAATTTTTTTATTTTTGATACAGCAATATTATACTCAAATTAAAGACAAAAATTTTGTGATTTAATCGTGTAAAAATTATAAAAAAATAATAACGTACGAAAAAGTTATAGGCATTTAAATTAAAAAAAGAAGTTCTCAAGTTCTCAAATTAAAATTGATTATCAAGTAAACCCTACCCTATATATAGGGTTATCTTAAGAACCATCATTTTATTTAGAACTTTAGGAACCAATATGAGTGACATATTTCTTATCACATACAAGTCACATGTCATTTCTATCTTTTTTTAAACGTTCATAACTTTTTTTTCATGAAATCATTATTTTTCAAATAAAATTCACCATTAGTTTTAGTATTTTTTATCTTTTCAACGCATAGCATATTGATATACTTTTAAAAAAAATCGCCCACCTATTATTTACACATATGTAAATCCTGTTATAGACATGTGTAAATCCGGTTTTACATTTGTGTAAATTTGGTTTTAGATATGTGTAATTCCGGTATTGCATGTGTAAAATGAAATTTGCAAAAAACACAAGATTTTTTATTTTTTATACTTTTTTTTAATTTTTTATGAAAGAGGAAAACGAGAGAAATATTTTTGTGTATTTTTTTTATTTTTACGTTATTTTTTATTTAAATTTTTTTTTTTATTTTTTCGTTAGTTACCATTTTGCTATTGAAAACTAGTAGCACACCTTGGTTTCTAGAGTTCTCATTTGATCCCTCCCATATATATATATATATATATATATATATATATATATATATATATATATATATATATATATACATATATATATATATACATATATATATATATGTATATATGTATATACATATATATATATATGTATATATGTATATATATGTATATATGTATATATATACATATATATATATATATGTATATATAATTATTTACTAAAAAGAAAGTGGCCCCCGTATATGTTATATATTATGTATATTTTCTCTTTTAGTATAGGGGTAAATAGTCTTTTTGCACTCATTTAACAGATATAAAAAGTTAATAGAAGTTGATGTTAAAGACTAAAAGTGTTACACTTCAGCAAATAATTGGGACCAATAGTAATTTTATAAGAGTTAGGACAAATCATGTAATATAGACATACCACTGGGACCAACCATGTAATTAACTCTCTCTCTCTATATATATATATATATATACACACACACAGAGGTATTCAATTAAAAAAACATATTATAATTAAAAACTATAAAAACCACATTTAAACTATTGATAAATGTTAATCAATGGTAAAAACTAAAGATGATAGTTTTGTAATTTTTGCTTAATTATATATGACTAGTATTAATAATTAATGGTTAATAGGTAAAGACCATTTTAGTTTTTCGAATCATGCCTAAAAAAATAACTATCGTTCACTCTCTCTCATATATTATTCTTTATAAAACTAAATAATTTTATTATATCTTATACGGTGCCAATTTTTAAATGGATCAAAATTAAGTAATTACGATGGTTTTCTAGAGTGCACATATGTATCATTAGAACTACATATATGTAACATCGTATGTTACAACAAAAAACATTGAAAATATGTATGTAAACAATAAGATCTATCCACGATACGCATATGTAACGAAGAAAATTACATATACGTAAGCAATGAACTTACACACGCGTATAGTTTTATTACATAATCGTTGGAACGACAAAGTCACGAACATTTAACAATAGTACATATAAGTAACACAGTGTTACGTATGCGTAAGAACAGTGTTACGTATATGTAACAACAACAACATCCCTTACTTCTTCTAATTTGTCATTTTTCATTCTTGATGTTCAACCTTTGTTGATGTCTAGGTTTATAACAATTTCCCTTGCTCCTTTTAGTTTGTCATTTTCATTTGAGATCCTCAACATTTGTTAATGTCTAGGTGGTGGATTTTAAAGAAAGAAAGATAGAGAGAAATATATTTGAATAAACAGAGAATCAAGTACATGTAAAATTATAGATAACAACCACATAAAAGACATGTTAAAATTACTTAACTGACCTTCTAGCTAAAAAGAAAAATTCAAAAAAGAAAAACAAATTGGTTGGTTATAGTAGTTTTCATGGTTTTTAATTATTAAGTTGATTTTCATTTAATTATATGTCATTTTGGAAAGCGAGAGGAATACGAAGAGACAACGATGAGAAGGCGTGAGTCGAGTTCTCTAGCCGGACTTCGGTCCGTGTTGCTACGGCCATCGTTATTGTCTCTGCTACCACACATGTGTATTCGATGTCTTTGATTGGAAACCATATTTGGTGGTTGCTTAAGGCACTAATGACAAATAGATAGTAATACTTTTTAACATATTACATTTACCATGTTGTATTGTTTATAAACAAAAAGATAATTGTGGTCGTGCTTTCTTCTTGCCATCATTAGTTTTTGAGAGGAGCATCCTTCTTGCCATCTCCATCTCTAGTTTCTCAAATCGATATGCGAAAACGAATATGGTGTTGTAGTGTTTATTGGATAACATACACGGATTTAACGAAGACATTATTAAACCCGATGAGGCAGAACTTGACTTTCACTTGTGGAAAAAGTTCTTAACACTACAAGGAAAATGCTTTTGTCGATGAAACTTTTTTTACCCATTGTGACTGAAGTACTCGGTCTAACCAATTGCGACAAAAGGTAGCCACACATGTTTCGTCGCCATTTCTCACTCGTATTAAGTCTATATTTTTGTCTCTATACCTGTCATCGTTATATATTAACCTATAGCAACGAATTGTTGTTGTAACAAATCTATCGTTAAAGATATTTCTTTGATTAATAATAATCTTTAATTTTATATAACTAATACCAATTGCGATGAAAAGTAGTTGCTATAGATAATTTTAATTAAAATTCATAACACCTATAACGACTAAATTTTGTCGCAATAAGTATGATTTTATATTTTAGGATGATTTTTCACATTCTTAAAACAATAAATCTACAAAATCCAGAATACATAACTATAAGTTTTGAACCAAACTTCATTCAATTCTAATATAATTAAGAGTAAATTACCCTTTTCGTCCTTTATGTGTATATCAAATTTTAGATTTTGTCCTTACACTAAGAAAATTACAGTAAAAGTCTGTTATGTTTAAAAAAGTTAATAGTTTCCATCCTTTTCATTAATGACTATTAATTTTTTCCGCTAAGTATAATCATGTACCTTGCACATGAGGACAATTTAGTTATTTTAACCCATATGAATATTAAAAAAAAATATATGAATCAGTTAAAACACAAAAATATAATCATACCATGATAATCCACAACATAACCATTTTCACCATTCGATCATCACATGTTTTATTTTTTTAAAAGCGCTTAAACATAAACCTCATGATGAAATCCCACCAGAATACGAGCAAAAAACATTCATGTTTAAGAATTCAAAGAAAAACCTAAGATTTCATCAACCAGTTTTAATGGAGGTCACATTGAGGCACTCCATGCTCATAACTCCACTAGAAAACCTAAAATTCAAAAACTAGGATTCAGAAGATGCAAGAAAGAATATTATAATCATGGAAAGTGAAAACAAAGGGGCTATTATGAACGTAACTCCTTTTAGCGACATAAAGCTTGCTTTTGGTCACAACACTGTCATCATCAGACACAAACCTACCACATCGAATGATGGTGGTCGGCTGGTTGGTGAAGGTGGAGACTCATGATTCCTAATGATTTACAGGTTGGGGAAGGTGAAGACTCACGATTCCTCACGCCTTTTTTGTCACCATCATTTACACAAACCTTAGATGTGAAGAACTCTCTAATTTTCAAAATCATAGATCTAATAGAATGTATGACAGTTTATGGTGATGGAGGTGACGATGGCAGTGGTTTATGGTGATACATATGGGATGATGGAGGTGTTTATGGTGCTGAAGATGGTGGTTTAGAGATGTCAGGTGGTGTTGGTCGCCATAGATATCAGTCATCAGAGATGGTTAAGAGATGTAGGGTGGTGTTGGCGATGGAGATGGGGGTAATGGAGGTGGTTTTGGTGATGCAGATGGGTTCTATAATTTGTTTAAATTTAACGTCAAAAATAGACAACCATTTGTGAAAAGGACGAAACATGTAAACTTTGGTGAACATAAATTAGGTATATTGTAATATCCTTAGTTTATTGATGGAATCTGAAATATGCTATAAATTTAAAGGATGACAAGTGTAATTTAGTCAATAATTAAATATAGAAATCAAATTATTAAGGATGTATATCATATTATGCATATACATTTATTCAAATAGAAACAAACTAACTAATCAAATAGATCATTATCTTGATATATTCTTCTTAAATACATTGACAGGACGAGTCGAGAAGTTGTGTTTTGGTTAATAGTGGCATTTGATTCATTTTTTCTTACAAAAGCACATTTGGTTATTACAACTCCGCTATAGATTGATCTTGTCTTTCAAGGCGTTCGTTTGCTTGTTGATGCTCTTGAAGCTCTTTAACAATACCAAAGCTCATACGTGTGTCATCCCCATCGGAGCTCGACATTGATTTATTCTATTGTTCACTATTTTTTCCTATATCAAATAATAAAATATATATGAATTAAATGTTTTACTAAAATTTGATAGTTGTAATATAGATAACTAACCTATTATAAATAATAAATAGTAAGAATTTTTAATTTCCAATGACCCAAACCCACATTCAATAAACTTAATATATCAAACAAAAACTTAAAATAGGTAGAAATGTTCAAAACCCACATACAATAAACTTAATATATCTAACAAATAGTTGAAACGGGTCAAATGATCCAAACCCACTTGCAATAAACTTAATACTTCTAACAAGAATTTGAAAGAAGTTCAAATGAAAGCTATTGCAGCGAAAAAAGAAAGCAGTGGAAGCGACAATTGGTCGCGTCACACCCCGACTGACGGCGGAATCATCGTGGCGAACGAATGTGAATCGATTGCTCATAGCACATGATAGTAAATGCGTTGAAATAATATTAAATGTCATTTTCATTGAATAAAACTAATCAAATAATACATTACAATTAAATCGAAATTCAAGTAAACATAATGAAATTGTCTTTAATTTTTACTAAATCCAAGCCCTAAATGTGCATATAGAAGTCCACTAATCTACATTCCAGAAATCATGTGAAAAAGTAACGAGTCAGCTAACAAATTAGCCGACGAGTAAACATAAGTTTAAATACATATATAGATTGATTAAAATAATTGAAAACAATTCAATTCATATGGCAATGTCAAGACTTATAATGCAATAGTATAACATAAAAAACAAACCAACACAATCAAACAAAAAGACTGAATTGACTAAGTCCGCAGACGAAGCCTTACAGAATAAATGATTCCGGTTTCAATCACCACACGACTAAACAAATGGGGTGGGTTTGTCAAACCAATAGATCTATCATTGTTACCGTGGTTGCATGAATTAATGATTGTGTTAACACAAGTTTATCTAAATATGAACATATAAATGCAAGTGATAACATAGCATGTCTTGAATTGAATTTAGAATGTAATAAAATAACAATGAGTATCAATAATTGAATATTGAATCACATAATTTTCCTAAAATATAAAACACATAAAAAGGACAATAAATACTCACATTGTGTAATGATGCTAAAATTCTAGATTAGATACCAATGGATTCCTCACGATTTTAACCTAAGTAAACTTGTCCTAAATTAGAATAAATAATGATTTAAAGTATAGACGTCGATTAGGGTTTTCAATTGGGATTTAGGGTTTACTAATAATTTAAAATAATATATTTGATTTTCTTTGATTTGATAAAAAAGAATAAGTTAATTTAAATTTAAAAATAATGATTGGTAATAACTGAAATAAAGTAATTAAATATAATTAAAACATTTAGTGTAAAGCATTTGAATAAATATTAAAGTATAGAAAAGAAATAATTAATTATTTAAACTAATGGTTAAAGTAATTAATTGAATAATTATTTAAAAGATTCGCAAAACATTGATTTAAAATGATTTAAAATAATTATATGTTTAATTTGCTATTATTTTTATAAAATGTAAAACTTATAAATGAGTTTTTAACGTTTTATAACATTTATATTCATTAAAAATATAAAGTGTGAAGTTTAAAACTTCTAGAATTTTCATAAATTAAATAGGAATTTCTGAAATAGATTTGATTAACAAAAATAACATTTATATTAATTTTATAATATATTAATATATTTTATAAAAATTTAAAAAAAATTTATTTAGAAAAATGTGAGGGAGGCCTGGTTTGAACCCGGGTCACCTTTGCAATTAAAGATTGTCTTAACCAGTTGGGCTAGAGCCCAGATCTGGTTAAAGTCTATTGAAATTTTTTTAAACTATTTTCTTAGAGAAACCTCAATTCATACATAAACCCTAGATTATATTGATCCATATTGAACACCCAATCGAGGATAATATTGATATCAACCTTAGGGCTTTTGATCCCTAAGTGAAACCGAGTGTGTGTGATGATTTAATTACCTGGATTGATGCACAATCGGTGGAAACAAGAAGAAACTAGGTCATGACTGAGAAGAAGATTAAATCCTCCGAAATGATGTTGTATTGATGAAATTGATCACACGAGAAGCTTCAAAAGGCCATAATGATCAAAAGCCCTCTGTCAATTTGAGCTAATAATGTATCGAAGCTGGTGTTCAACTAGATTGCAGGTCACGATGGATGTGGTGATCAATTGTGATGTGTGTGTGTTTGATGAGTGCAATTGGGAGTTTAGATAGCTTAGGGGTATTGAGTAGAGGGTTTACCATCGCTTATAAAGGTTTGATTTCTTCAATTTCGAGTCAAATGGCTTCGATGTTTTGAATGTGGGTTTGGTTTCGAGTACACTACCATAACCGTCGAATAAACTCAATTGAAACGGGTCTTTGGGTTCGAAACAGGCTTTCGATATTATTTTGAAAAGAATCGGGGGTTTACGGGCTCGCAAAAGTTTGGTCGGAATAGTGGTCGAAAAACAAGGGGAAGGTAGGCGGTGGCGGGTTGGGTTTTAAAACAATTACACTTTGGTCCCTGGTGTTTTATGGTATTGTTATTTATATTTAAAACTACAAATTTAAGTAAGTTTGTAAATTTGTTAAACTTTAAAATTTAATTCTTTATTTCAGTTAAATAGTTAAACTCATAAATAAATAAAACTCTATAAATTTATAAAAATTTATATAATAAATAAAAATTGAATAATATAATTTACAAAATTAAATAACACATTTATTGCTTTTGAATAAATAAATTAAAAAAAATTCCGGAAATATCACAATGGGTTCGGGTTTCTAGGTTTAAAATGGTCGGATGTTACAGCTCGCAATATCCACCCTAAGCAAATTAAAAATAAATAAAAATTAATGCTCGACCTATGTCGACTAAATGTCGTCGCTATAGGTTATTTTCTAAAAAGTTTTTTTTTCCTATTTATCTTACCATCTCCTATATAAAAGTGATAAAATATTATGTGACAAAATTTCGTCGCTATAGAAATTTCCCAAAGCGCCAGTTCTCCCTCCAGCCAGGCAAATAAGGGTGTTTATCGGATCGGATAACAGATTAGTCGGATTTGAAAATTTCAGGTACCTATCCGAAATCTGATCCGATCCGAATAAGGATATTTCTATCCGATCTGAATCTATCCGAATTCAATTCGGATCGGATTCGGATATATCCGAATAATCCGAACAAAATAACATTTTTTTTTCTATTTATTTTTTTGATAATTTTTTATTTTTAACATTTTATAAGTTTAAAATCACAATAAAATATATAAAACCAGAAAATACAAATTTGACTTGAACACAAATTCAAAATTAAACACATAATAGGTAATTGTATAGAACCTGAATATTAAAATCTCTAATTTAAAACTGCAGTCGATTATTGCACAATTGTTTACGATTAGAGGACCAGAATGTGTCAAAATTCTTGAGTATTGAGTTGAAAACATAAAAGATAGTTGAGTAATGAGTATTGGCCTAGAAATATAGTTGAATTCTTGTTTGGATTAATCGGATATACTCTCCCACACTACAACAACAAGATGCCTCTCACCAAGATGATCTGAATGTCTCAAATCTTGATGTGTCCATTGCTAGTGATTTGATTCCAATTACCAGGACACACAAGAATCATCCAGTGTCCAACATTATTGGTGATTTAGACGAGCGGGTGACACGAAGCAAGTCAAGTATTGCAAAAATTTGTTTGTTTTCTTGTTTTATGTGTCAAACTGTACCCAAAAACATTAAAGAGGCTCTTCAAGACAATAGCTGGATTGAGGTAATGCAGGAAGAATTGCTACAATTCAAGAAACAGGAAGTATGGCAGCTGGTGGAACTTCCTGAAGGTCAATACCCTATCGGCACCAGATGGCTGTACCGAAACAAGACTGATGACAGAGGGATCGTCATCAGAAACAAAGCAAGATTGGTATCACAGGGCTATACATAAGAAGAAGGAATAGATTATGACGAGGTGTTTGCTCCTGTTGCTAGACTAGAAGCCATACGACTCTTTCTTGCGTACTCTGCATCCATGAAATTCATAGTTTATCAAATGGATGTAAAGTGTGCATTTTTATATGGAAAGATCTCTGAAGAAGTCTACGTGAGTCAACCTCCAGGATTTGAGGATCCTGATTTCCCTCACAGGGTATACAAGCTTGATAAAGCTTTGTATGGCTTACATCAAGCCCCTCGAAAATGGTATGAGACTTTGTCATCCTTTCTTCTTGACCATGGTTATGAAAGAGGGAAAATTGACCAGACTTTATTCAGAAAGAGAAAAGGAAATGAGATGCTGCTTGTCCAGATTTATGTGGATGGTATTATATTTGGCTCCACCAATAAACAACTATGCAAAGACTTTGAAGATCTTATGCATTTAAAATTTCAGATGAGTGCTATGGGAGAACTCACATTCTTTCTAGGTCTTCAAGTACACAAACATCCAGTGGAATCTTCATTAACCAGTCAAAATATGTGGAATCAATGTTGAAGAAGTTTCACTTTACAGACTGTCAGTCCATCAGAACACCGGTTGATACAAAAGTGAAGATTGGCCCAGACACAGAAGAAGTTAGATACTTACATGCTCTGAGATGATGTATTCACATTTGAATGTGATCTTTAGTTTATCACAACATTTACCTTCTGTTCCAAGTTGAGCCTACCCACATATCAGGTAAGTCATGTCAGACTTTCAAGATATTGAATTAAGCACAGTGAATGATATAAGGACTGTAATTATATCATTTCCCTATATGTACAAAACAAGGACTTCAACAAAAATTGATTTCTTTTTGTAATTTTGTGAAATTTTTGATGTTTTTGTAAATTTTTGATTTTTTTTACTCAAGGTTAATCATGCCGATTGATTGGACTAAGAATTCAAACCGACTTGGGTCAAATGCCTTAGTAAACAAATCAGCTAGCTGATTGTCTGTGTTAACCTGATTCAGCTTGATTAAACCTTTTTCAGCACAGTCTCTCAAAAAATGATATCTAATTTCAATATGTTTCGTTTTTGAGTGCTGAACTGGATTGTTTGTTATGAAGACTGCAGCAGTGTTGTCAATATGAATTGGTGTGTGCAAGAAATTGAAACCATAATCAAGCATCTGGTTTTGAATCCAGAGAACTTAAGAGCAACAAGCTGATGCTGCTATGTACTCAGCTTCAGCCGTCGATACAGAAACATTGGTCTGTTTCTTGCACTGCCATGACACCAGTCTGGGACCAAGAAATTGACAACCGCCAGAAGTGGATTTTCTATTGAAATTGCATCCCCAGTAGTCACTGTCGGTGTATGCATAGAGATTGAAGTCTCCATCCTTTGGATACCATAGTCCAAGAGCAGGTTTCCCTTAAGATATCTGAATATCCTCTTGACTGCATTCACGTGAGATTCCTTGGGATTTGCTTGATACCTGGCACATACACAAACACCAAACATAACATCAGGTCTACTGGCTGTTAAATACATAAGAGAACAAATCATGGATCGATAAAGAGTCTGATCCACAGATTTTCCTTCTGTGTCTGGGCCAATCTTCACTTTTGTATCAACCGGTGTTCTGATGGACTGACAGTCTGCAAAGTGAAACTTCTTCAACATTGATTCCATATATTTTAACTGGTTGATGAAGATTCCATTGGATGTTTGTTGTACTTGAAGACCTAGAAAGAATGTGAGTTCTCCCATAGCACTCATCAAAAATTTTAAATGCATAAGATCTTCAAAGTCTTTGCATAGTTGTTTGTTGGTGGAGCCAAATATGATATCATCCACATAAATCTGGACAAGCAGCATCTCATTCCCTTTTCTCTTTCTGAATAAAGTCTGGTCAATTTTCCCTCTTTCATAACCATGGTCAAGAAGAAAGGATGACAGAGTCTCATACTATTTTCGAGGGGCTTGATGTAAGCCATACAAAGCTTTATCAAGCTTGTATACCCTGTGAGGGAAATCAGGATCCTCAAATCCTGGAGGTTGACTCACGTAGACTTCTTTAGAGATCTTTCCATATAAAAATGCACACTTTACATCCATTTGATAAACTGTGAATTTCATGGATGCAGAGTACGCAAGAAAGAGTGGTATGGCTTCTAGTCTAGCAACAGGAGCAAATGCCTCGTCATAATATATTCCTTCTTATTATGTATAGCCCTGTGCTACCAATCTTGCTTTGTTTCTGATGACGATCCCTCTGTCATCAGTCTTGTTTCGGTACAGCCATCTGGTGCCGATAGGGTATTGACCTTCAGGAAGTTCTACCAGCTACCATACTTCCTGTTTCTTGAATTGTAGCAATTCTTCATGCATTGCCTTAATCCAGCTATTGTCTTGAAGAGCCTCTTTAATGTTTTTGGGTACAGTTTGACACATAAAACAAGAAAACAAACAGATGTTTGCAATACTTGACTTGCTTCGTGTCACCCGCTCGTCTAAATCACCAATAATGTTGGACACTGGATGATTCTTGTGTGTCCTGGTAATTGGAATCAAATCACTAGCAATGGACACATCAAGATTGGAGACATTCAGATCATCTTAGTGAGAGGCATCTTGTTGTTGTAGTGTGGGAGAGTGATGATCAGAATTAGAGGGAACAACATCTTCAGCTTCAGCAGCACTCTGAATACTCTCATCATTTTCATCTCTGTTAGTATCAGCTGGTGCACGAGTTGGTTCTAAATGTCTCACTTCAGTTGAAGGTTCAGCCGAAGGAGATGGCATTGAACTGCGACCAGCATCTGTTGAGATACTTTCATTTTGTGTAACTTGCCGGATAGGATCAGCTTGTAAGGACACTTCTTCATTGTCTTGATCGGTAGAAGGAGGAATCATTGGGAAGTCTATTCTTTTTTCAACTGACCCTGATGTTCCTACATTTGACAACTTGAACTGATCAAAGGATCTTGTAAATGAATCAATATCAAACAACCAGTCAGGACCATTTGATGATTTGGGAAACGAATGCTCATTGAATTGAATATTTTTTGTTCATAAATGATGTTTAATCTTGGATTAAACACCCTAAAAGCCTTAGATACTGAGGAATATCCCATGAAGAATCCCTCGTCAGACTTAGGAGCAAACTTTCCTAAATGGTCTCTGGTGTTCAATATTGAGACAGGACAACCAAATGACTTCAAAAATCCAATGAATGGTTTTCTGTGAAAAAGAAGTTCATAAGGAGTTTTATTGTATTCTTTTATTATCAGAGTTCGATTTTGCACAAAACATAAAGTGTTAACTGCTTCTGCCCAAAATGTAATTGGCAGTTTTGCATCAGCAAGCATTGTTCTTGCTGCTTCAATCAGTGTTCTATTCCTTCTTTCAGCAACTCCATTTTGTTGTGAAGTACGAGCTGCACTGAACTGATGAACAATGCCTTTTGTTGTGCAAAATGAACTCATGCTTTCATTTTTAAATTCCGTCCCATTGTCACTTCTAATAGATTTTACCTTTAAATCAAGTTGATTTTCAATTTTGGTTATAAAATCTATATTGATTTGGGATGCCTCATTCTTATAAAGTAGGAAGAAGACCCATGTGAATCGAGTAAAGTCATCAATGATCACTAAACAATAATGCTTCTTGCCAATACTCATGACGTGACTCGGTCCGAAGAGATCCATATGAAGTAACTTCAATAGACAATTGTTAGTGTTCACAAGTTTTGGCTTATGAGAAGATTTATGTTGTTTTTCTTTGAGACACGCGGTACAGTGGTCAACAAAATGAAATTCCTTTTGAGGAAGACCAATTACATGATTTCCTTTGACCAATCTATTCATATTTTTAAAATTCGTGTGTCCTAAACGTCTATGCCAAAGTTGTGATTCATCAAATGATGCTTTAGACAATAGACATGTCTCTTCTGATGGAAGAGCAGAATTAAGGTTCAAGACATATGTATTATTCTTCCTTGGTGTCTTCAAGACAACCCATTCTTCAGGAATGTAAAATCCTGGTTTCAAGATGTAGCAATGAGTGTCGGTGAAATGAGTAGAATATTTCTTGCCACAAATCTAGGATACACTGAGCAGATTGAAGTTCAGCTGCTCGCAGTAATTGACTTTGTCAAAGCTCAGAATCCCATTCGTCACTGAACCTTCTCTAGTAATTCTACCACCCTGTGAATCTCCGCCAAATGCCACAGAAATGTGCTTGAAGTCATGAAGGAGGGAACTATCTCCTGTCATGTGTCGGGAGCATCCACTGTCCATGTACCATAAGCTATTTGACCTGTATGAATGACCCTACAAGCACAAAAAGAACTAGTTAGAATGAGGAACCCAAGCCATAATGGTCTTGGGTTGTCCTTTGGCATCTATCCTATTACTTCTTGATACTTTCCTCTTGTGTGTGTTTTAGAGGAGGATGATTTCAGCGCTTTTCTTTTGTTTCTTTGAGGTTTCAATTCATCAATTTCATCTGATGTGTCAGAGGAGTATACAAACCTTTCCTTTTGATTTTTGTGCAAAGGATGAACAGATTTTTGTTTTTCAGAAATCACTTTGATTTTATACTTTTGATGAGAATTTGGTGATTTGTTTAGGTTTGTTGGACTTTTGTGTCTGACCTTGTCAGTTGGAACCGATGAAATGGGCTTGAGTTATGAATTCTTCAATCCTTTTTTATTAAAGTAACAATCAATTGTATTGTGATTGGTCATATCACACAATGAACAATATTTGTTAAAATAACAGTTTTTTGTTGAGTGATTGTTCATGTCACAGATAGAGCAGTACTCAGTGAAATAGCACTCATCTGTTTTGTGATTGGTCATATCACAGAATTCATAATACATTTGATTGTCCTTTAATTTTAAAACAGAAGTCATATCAGTCTTTGGAGTGCCAACAGATTATTTCATAATTCTGACTTGCTTTGTTTTTGTGGACTGATGATGCTTCTTTCTGTATTCCCTTATTTCCTTATCGAATTGTTCTACTTGTTCTTTGTTGAAGATATCAAACCCACTTCCTTGTTTGATATTTGATGAAGATGGTGAATCAGATTTCACTTTAGATTTTTGAACAAAAGTGGTTTTTCCTTTGGTAACTACAGGAACTTTGGTTTTATCCTTAAAGTTCAATGAAACCCTGTCTGATTTGCTTGAATTTTTTAGAGATATGATCTTATAATCAGATCTGCTTTCAGCAGATGGTTTTACTGAGCATTCAGCATTGTGCTTCAATTTAAAATTTTGTGGAACAAATTTTACAAAAGGCACAATAGTTTTGACTGGGCTCTTTGGTTTCTTGATAACCACAGGTTTGTCTGAGCACTCTTTGATTTTGATAGGATGACCCAATCTGATTTTATCCTCACCAGTTTTAATGTAAACACCTGGTTTGTTTTGAGGATTTGTTGTTTGAGAAATCATTGCTTCGGTTTCAATAATTTTAGATTCTTTTGTATCTGATTGAGTGAGTGACTCAGGCATAACAGTGTAGTTATCATTATATGGAAGAGGACAAGTTTTGTAGCCTATTCCATTCATATCTTTAGCCCCCTTTTGAGACACAAGTAACTCTTGCAGCTTGACAGATGAGAGCTGAACCTTTTCAAGTTTCATTTCAGTAGCTGATTGCTTAGCTTTTGATTTGGTCAACAATTCAGTTAACCTCTCATTTTCAGCTACAAGTGTGTACTTTTCACCATGGAGTGTTTCCATGTCAGACAACAGAGATTTGATTTTAACTTCATAAATTCTCATTTCTTGTTTTAACATCTCTGATTTCACCTTTTCTTCTCTTATTTTATTAGCCAATTTGTGATTGTGTTCCCTGTACCCCTGTACTTCTAGAACACATTTTTTAGAACATAGATTGGATTTTACCTCAGAAGGCATTGGAGTTGGTCCATCATTAATATGTGCCATAAGTGCATGATTCTGAAACTGTGGTTGAACTTCCTCAGCATACACGCTCCAATCACAAACTCCATCTTGTCTGATGACAAGTGCATTTGAAGTTTGTTGATTACTTCCTTGAGATTGATGAGTCAGCAGAGGTTGTCTTTGCTGATTTTGTTGTTGCTGAATTGGCTGCTGCTGATTTTGTTGTTGGTGTGAATAAGAGTTGCTTGGCTGAAAGTTGGTGTTGTGTTGAGAAGCATGCTGGCCATGTGAGGGTCTTTGAAAATTGTTGTTGCTTCTCTTTGGAGAGTTACATTCTCGAGAGAAATGACCACTCAATCCACAGTTAAAACACTTAACTTTGGATTTGTCATAGCCCAGCTTTGTATTCTCATTGAGACTCAGTTTCTTCCCTTTTCAAAAGAATTTCTTTGCTCTTATAGAAATCATGGCCATTTGCCATTGCAAATCCATTTCTTCAACATCATCAGGATCCATTTCTTCTAGATCTTCTTGAATCAGATGAGCTGATGTGAGTCTCCCTCCAAGGTAGGCTTCAAAGCTAGCAACAAAGGTATTGTAAGTTGCCTTTTGTTCTTTAGATTTTTGCTCATCATGCATGTTGTTAGGAGATACAGTGGGTTGGGCAAAAGATGGTTGTTTTTGAGGTTGTGGAGCAGCACAAAATCCTGTTGTTCTTGTTTGATCTCTTGATGATAGAAAGTCTTCTTCTTCAGTAACAAATGCATTTTCAACAGAATGAGTTTCAGATGGAAACTTGTAAGCCTCAATGACTTGAGGTCCACTCAGATTTCTACTCCTTTCATCAAGTTCAAGAGCCTCAATTTTTGCAATCATGATATCCAAGCTAGTACTCTCCAAATCAAGAGTATTCTTTAACATTGTAACATTCTGTTTCCAGCTTTCAGGCAAGCTGTGCAGCATTTTCTTGTTTAGTTCCTTTTCCTTGTAAGTGACCCCCATAATTTCAAGGTCATTTACAAGTTGCACAAATCTGTGAAGCTGTCTGGAGATAGACTCTCCTTTGGTATGATGAAATGTCTCATACTGATTTATCAACTTGTCTTTGTTAATTTCTGTAACTTCACTGCTTCCCTCACACATAATTTGTAGAGCATCCCAGACACCCTTAGCTGTTCCATATTTTTCTAATCTTTTCAGAACATCCATTTTTAGTGCTTGAGTAAGGATGGAATAAGCTCTAAGATCAATCTGAATTTTCTTATATTCTTCATCATCAAGAGTTAAGTTTGGATCCTCAATGGGAATTCTTGCAGTTTTGTACTGAGCAGCTTGATCAGCATTTAGAGACAGTGGAATGTAGGGACCTTTGCAAACAGATATACAGTAGTCAGGATCTACACCTGTAATGTAGTTTCTGAAATGAATTTTCCACTGCTTAAACTCAGATTTGTGTTTATAAGCATAGGAGGTTTGGATGCATGACCAATTTCAGAATGATTATAGGAATCCATGTTAGGTAAACTGATTTTAACTTGTTGAATGCTGTTTTAAGTTGATTTTAAGTTCGAACAGTGTGTTTTTCTTCAAATCTTCTGATTTCGGTCAAGAACAGGTCTGTTAAGTTTATATCTGTCGATATGAAGGAGTTCTAAGTTCTTGATTTTGTGTAGTTGGGTTCGACAGCAACAGATCTGAAGCTTTTGTACTTTGTGGTGTTCTATTACAGTATGTTTGTTTATCAGAAGAGTATATCTTGCTGATGAACAACTCAGTCTACAGTTCAATCAATTTTCACCCAAAATCCAAGATGATTCTGTGATGAATTCAAGAGCCAAGGCTCTGATACCAATTGACTGGGTTTGAGAATGATATTCTAGGTTGATATGACTCAACCTAGGATCGAATATGTGGACTGAGTCAATAATATAGCAGCGGAATTACTATATCAAAGAACATTAATAGCTGTAGTAAATGCTTGAATGTAAGAGAATCAAGAACCGTAGTAAATGTTGTATAATATTGTCAATATTACTGCTGAAGTTAACAACCTTACAAAGTTAGGGTATGTGATCCTATTTATAGGCGAATACATTGCATGTATAAAAGACTAAACTAACCCTTTTCTATACAAGAGAATCGAGTCTAAGTACAAAATAAATGTGTAAGTTGTTCATCCGCATTAGTTCATGCTGGTGAACAAGTCTTCATCAGCATTTGTGTTTGCTCACCCGCATTAGTTCATGCGGGTGAACAAGTCTTCATCAGCATTTGTGTTTGCTCACCCGCATTAGTTCATGCGGGTGAACAAGTCTTCATCAGCATTTGCTGTTGTTCATCCGCATGGACTAATGTGGGTGAACACTTATTGTCAGCATTTCTTCAGTTCATCCGCATGGACTAATGCGGATGAACACTTTTGTTCAGCATTAGTTGTCTTGATCCGCATATGTTAATGCGGGTGAACAAACACTTTTCCGCATTTGTTCACTAGTCATCCGCATTAACAAATGCGGGTGCTCTATACTTGGTCTTTTCTTGTCTTCTATTTTCTTGTGTTGATGATGTCTGCTGCGTTTATTCTGTAAATAATGTGCTCCAACCAGAACAACCTCCAACCACTTCTTGAGTTGTCAAGTATGATCCTTTTAGGGTCTAACAATACTCCCCCTAAGGATTATACTGCCTAGGTTCCTCAAGAGTGTGATGGTGGTGGTGGTTGTGAAGATTCTGGTCGGTCTTGATGTGATGTCTTCTATTGGACTGTTGTTGGAGAGATTGATGCTGCATCTTCATGATGTACCTCAGGTTCTGCGAGGGAAGGATTTAGGATTGCCTTTATCATGTTTGAAAAATCCCTAGCTTCCTTCATTTTTTCTCTACTAAGCACATGAATCTTCATCTCACTCATTGTATGAATAGCAGCAATGGGTATTTGTTTCAAAGAGATGGGTTCCCAAACTGAAATAGAAGATAACCCATCTCTATGAATCACCAGTGAACCATCAGCATCAACTTCCAACTTGACTATGTTGCCCATCTGCATAGGTAGCCTTTTCTTCTTCCTTTGTTCTCTCTTGTTGTTAATTCTATCAAAAGCCAGCTTCAATATCTTCACACACTTCAAAATAAACTCTAAATCATTTTCTGCAGCTTTGTTTTTAAGAGCTCTGAAGTGTCTGGTAAAGATGTAATGAATGTAAGACTCATCTAGCAATCTAACCTCATACCCACTGAAGATTCTTATTTTAGGAGCTTTCTTTCCTTCCCATTTTCTTTCAATTACTAGCTCAAAGGTGTCTTCATCATAATACACATTTGATATAGGCTTTGTTTTATGAGTACCAGCAATCATTTTCCTCTTCAAACTTTCTGTTGGCTTAACATGTAGTTCAGGAAACATAATCTCTTCTGCTTCTCTATTTCTTCTTTGTTCAAGGGGATTTCTGAAAGATTTATCTTTTCTAGTACAGATGGCTTTTAGAGACTTGAAGTTGTTGGTTCTCTTAAACATCTTCAGAATATCCTCAAATTCATAACCTCTATACATTCCATCATAGTTGATTAGATCTAACTTAGCCAATTCTTGTAAGTCATGGACCTTCATAGCATTGACTAAGGCTGTATATTCTGTAAAGAATTGCACCAGGCCTGAGATTCTCTTGACCATGAACATATTCCAGCTACTATCATACTTCCAGGCAATGATTTTTACATCTGTTTTACCTTTGGGAGTAGATACCCCTCTAATCATCTCAGCAGTGGTTAAACCCTCTTGAAGTTTCAGTTGTGAAGGTTCAATGAACCACTCTGGGTTTTTGTGTAGAATGGGGGCCAGAACATCTTTGTCTTTTGTAGTCAATTGTACATCTTGTGCAGAAGATCTTGTTCTGGGCTTCTGGGCAATTACTTCTTCTTCAATTGCTTTCATTCTATCTTTCTTTTCATTGATCATTCTTAACATAGCAGCCCGAAGTGAATTAGTTTTCATGTTTCCTAACTTTCTTTTTGTAAATCCCTGTTTGTTGAGATAATCCTTCATTTCCCTATCTGACATGTTATAGGGATAAGGAAAAACAAACTGTTGGTCATCTTTCTTTGCTGTTTTAGAGATACTTTTGACTGATTTAGTAGTTTCCTTTTCTTTTTCATATTCAGTCACAAAGGTTGGATCAAGAAGCTTCTCCATCTTTCTCACTTCTTCTACCATACCTTCATAAGTCATGCTAAAGACTATATCAGCATCATATCCATGGTTGATCAGGAACATGGCATGAATCATAAGATCATTAGTCATAGCCTTCTCTATCATACTTTCAACAGATGGCTCAATGATTGATGGACTCCTCATGTCATCATGTTTCTTTGTTTGTTCATCTTCAGTTTCTCCTTCTTCCAATATAATCACTTCCAAAGTATGTTGCAACTCCTTCTCAGCTTGTTCATATTCATCTAAGAATTCAGCAATTGCTGCCAAACTTCTTGGATCATCTTTTGCTTTCTTCTTAGACTGTTCTTCCTCAACCATAAAAAGTTTTCCTTTTGCTTTTTCAGTCAAGTATTTCCTTTTTCTTTTGTATGTGATCACTCTTGGTCCTGATGTTGAAGCTGCATCAGTTTTGGCCTGTTGTTTTTCTTCAACAGCCTTAAGTTCAGCAGTGATTCTTTGTTGTTCAGCTTCTTGTCTGTTCAATTCAGCTGTTTCCTTTTCTTTGAATTCATCACAAAGTCTATTGATTAAACTTTGTTGATCATCAGTCAATACAACAGCAGGAACAAGCTACATTCTCAGTTCTTCTTTTATTGACACAGGTTGTGATGAACTATAGACTCAGAGGGGGATTTGGTGTTTTTGATGTAATCCCAGAATTCTTCATCTATAAAGAATTCACTTGAAGAGAATCTGTCCATGTCATCTATTAGTTCTTTCATCATGGCCTCTTTTTCAGTAGATGGATCAGAATGTACTACCATCTCCCAGCTATCATCATCCCTAACACCACTGGTTTCTTGCTGTTGTGAATGAACTTCCTTATCTGTTTCTTTAGCTTCATGTTCTGTTGCTTTTCTTTCAAATTCAGCCTTTAATTGAGCAATCAGTTCCAATTCATTAATTCTTTTCTTCAAAGCCTCATTTTGTTTGTTCAGATCAGCAATAACTTCTGTTTGTATCTCCAACATGTGCTCTTGATCTTCCATAGCTACAGTTTGAATAGCCACAGTGTCCACATGACCACTGATTTCTTCTCTTGACATCTTTAAAGAAGCTTTGAGCTTTTTGATCTCATCATCCTTTTCTTTCATATCAGCTTCATACTTGGCTTTTAATTCATTTAATTCTTTTTCCTTTTCATCAAGTTCCTGAATTCTGTCATTTATGATTCCTGCCCTTCTATCCAGAGTCTTTTCCATTTTAGCAACTTTGTGCATCAGATCAGATATCATCTTGTCTTTCTCATCTGGTCTGTTTATCTCAGATTCAGCAAAACTTTCTGAGGGACCCTCCTCTGAGATCATTTGTCTCTCCGGTAGTGGTGCAAATTATTGATTATCCTCCTCATCACTAGATGATTCAGATGATGAGCTGGTAGATTCACTAGATCCATCAGAAGCATCAGCAGCTTCATGTGAGGGGCTGTTGGAGGGTTCTTTATGAGTGTGCATGTGAAAAGATGGAGAGAATATAATGGGATCAACACCAAAAAGGGAATGAATCTCAGCATCATAAGTTGAAGGCCCAATGTGAAGATCACCACCTACATCAACATGTGGTGACATTTGCGTCAATGCTTCTTCATTTAATTCTTCATGCTCATTAACAGTGGGGTGTTCCTCAATTGTTTGATCATCTCTTTGTTGAGCAACATCAGCAACATCATCATGATCAGTAGCCTCTTCATGAACAAGTTCCTCAGTAGGAACATCATGTTGTACTTGTTCTTGTATAACATGTTCTTCTTCTTGTTGTTGTAATTGTTCCTCATCCATTGGCACACCATTTTGGGGATTTATTTGTTGTTGCATCCAAGGTAAAAGTGGAAAGAAAGTACCACTATAGAAATTTCTTGGATCTCTCTTCTTGATGTACTTCAAAGATTTTGCATTATAATGAGGAATTTCAAGAATGGGACCTTCTAAAACCAGATCAAGAAAGGCTTCATTAATAAGACACTAAATGAATCTGGGGTACATTAAGAACATGTTCCTTCTCCCCTCTTGAATGTTTGCCATCATTCCACTAAAGACATAGGCTGAAAAGTTATAGGGTCTGTTAGAGTAGAGAGCACAAACAAGTGATGATGTAGTCAAGGGTATATCATTCCATCCAGTCTTCCTTTTGGATAAGCAGTGTTGCACATAATAAATGAGGAATCTCCATTGCAAATCAACCAACCCTTTGACTATCTGTTTATCCTCAAAACCACCCTCATATCCAATGTCAGAAAAGAATGACATGATATCTTCTTCATTAAATTCAGTTGGTGAATCAGGTTCATCTTCAAATCTCAAGCATTGTCTTATTGTTCGCTCAGAGATAATCAGTGTATGGTCAGCAGTTATTCTTCCTGAAATTACTTTTTCTCCATCATTGTCTACTACTTCTGCATTACCCCAAAATGATCTGATATAGTTCTTAAAGATCACTGGTCTAACTGTAATGGCATAGGCTACTCTGGTAGTGGCAATAAATCTGATCATGTCTCTGAGACCTTCTGCTTCAGGAACATCTGGATTGAGAAAACCACTGACATTGTGGAGCTTGCTCCAAGTCAGGTTAGCCATTATGTAATCTGCACACAAAGAGGATGAATTAGTGAGAATTGTGTGAGATTTGTATAGTTTTGACTTTTTAGGTCAAAATGAATTCTGCTTGTTACCGTTACATTTGGTTATTTGAACTGATTTTGATTTTTCATGAAGAACAGTTCAAAATTTTGTTTCTTAGTGTTGGGATATACAAATTTTGATTGTGTTTTAACAGTTTGTGATGTTAACATTGTTATACACCAGTATCCCCTGTTCATCGATGTTTTATGTGTTCTTAGAACCACATGAAATCTTTGAAGTTTACACCGATCATTGGTTTTAGTGAACTCTGTCATTCATCTAAATCCAGTGTTCTTGAGTGTATTTGAATCATTTCACAAGATTAGGGTTCCATTTCAAGAAATTTTGTTCGACAGTCGAAGTTTTTCAGTATCAGATGATCACCTTGTGGTTGATAATACTTCGATTTAACAGACAATGTTGTTTGTTTTGATGTTGGATTTGAACAAAATGAAGCTTGATTAGTGTAGATTCGAACTCCGAAGAAGAACGGTTTTCTGGCACTCGACTCGCTATAAAAGTTAACTCAAAAATTTGAAAAATAATAAATGACTCACATTAAATAAGTATTTATAATACATTTCATAATTTTCACAAAATTTTACAAGTGTAGAAAATTTTATTACTGTAGCAAATGCGGGATAGAAGAAACAAAAATAATGTCTAAAATCAACCTTGATTTTCCATAAAGAAATCTAACTTACCTGACGAAATCTTCTCTTACTCATAATCATGATCGTCCGTTTTTTCCATAGGCCCGTCCTCTTGAATGTAGACTTTTAGTGGTGACATTTTTAGCAACGAAATGAAGTCGTTGCTATAATGTCATCTATTGCAACGAAAAATAGTGGCTAATACTTTTTTAGAATTTAGTGTTTTATCATGAGTTATAGTGACGAAATGCAGTCTCTATAGCATTTGATAGTAGGGGTGTTCAAAAAATACGATATCCGAAAATATCCAAAATCCGATCCGTATCCGAATCTGAATAAACCGTTCCGAATCCTTATTTGGATATTCGGATCAGATGTCATCAGAATCCGAATTCCTTATTCGGATTTCAGATCGGATTTCGGATATCATAATTTTTTTATTCGGATAGCTTTTGGTTTATTCTAGCGATCTAGATAGCCATCTAGATAGTCTATTTTTACTTCTTTTTTCAAGAAAAAAAAACACAGATGTCTAGTTTTTCTTGTTTTTAATTCTCTTTCGATTCAAATACTGGGCAACAAGCTTTTACCTTATTGTGTGTGCATGTTACCCCATCAACGATTAAAAAGTTCAAATTTGGATAATCACATGACCGAATATATATTAACATTATAGCAATAATTACATGATGAAGTAATAACAGCCTTAGTCTTGTATACAGACAAAAAAAATATCAAATATGTTTGATACAACAAGGCTGTGAATATCATATCAATGGTAGCAATGTAGCATAATTGTAAACCTTTAGAACACATGGACTCTTTCTGATTCAAAGCGTTGAAGTTTAAGAAAGCTAGGACGATACGCCATTCCGCTGAAATATCGGTCTAAAATATCTATCTCTTCTACTGTTTTCCTCTGTGGACAATATTTGATCAGCACGTCCTCATAATAAACCATCAAGATACTTCCATCCTTTAAACCCTCTACCAAATGCACACGCTCCCACATCATCCAGTCAAGATCAGGGCTAATACTCAGCTTGATCACCACCTGTTTACTCCAAGACGCCTTGATCCCGTATTCCTTCATCACCCATATCACGAATTCAGAATCGCACGTATAAGACTGACATAAACAACCATTTATGACTCCCAAACTTTGGAAACGGATAGCACTATTTGCTACCCCTTCAGAAGGAGGAGATGGAAACAAGTGAAATGTCTCCTTGTCGAAATCGAAAGTACAAAGCTTTTCGGGGGGATCATTGTCAACAACGATCCAGTGAGCGTTGCCATTTAGAAATGGCCCATGGAACCCACAGAGCCAGTATGGGACACGCCCAAGACTCCTCCATTGGCCCGTGCCAAGGGTGTAAACCTCGGCTTCTAGTACACTTGGGCGCTCTCTTAGGTCTTGTTTTGGTGGATTATCACCTTGGAATGTTCGTACCACTTTGTATTCATTCGTGAGTGAACCGACGCCTAATCCATAAACGATTAAGGCAGGACCTTCTTCCGTATAGTATTGCTGCCTAGGGAGGATCATGTATTCTCTAGTGATGGGATTGCATATGTAAGTGTAATCACATTTATGACCAAACTCCCACAAGCAAATCAAACCATTCACTGAGCCCACCTGGAGTAGTTTAACATCTTGAAAAACAGGTGCAAGACCGAGATCAAGGCTCATGACGGGGTCGTGGTGCAACCATTGGTGATCATCAAGCTCGTCTTTGATCTCGACCCATTTCAAGACGCCTGGTTTATTGGGACTGGTCAACATACCTTGCTCTTCCTCGTGGTGAATCATGATGCCTGCAGGTGATCTTGATAAGTGGATGTTAGCAAAGTCGGGGGAGTCCGAAACTAGATCGCGCCAGCTCGTGCATACGCTCTTGCAGTGGATGATGGTCTTGACCGGAAGTCTTGAGAGAATATCAACCATGATGTGTGGTGGTAAGTCCTCCATTGATAGTGCTTGTGTGTGTTTGTGTGTATCTATGTGTAGATATTTATGTTATTTATGTGGTGTCTTGTAGTGGAAAGTTCATAGAAGTCCTCTGCTTGGAAGATATGTAAAATTATGTTCACAAACCTTGTTCAGATAAGGTGTGTTATCTTTGACCATTTCGTGAGGCGAAGATCTAATTTGTTTAGTTGGTGACAAACGCATGCATTCCCTAAAAGCTACTTCAAAAATCTATCCATTCATTATTTTGTGGGAGTTAAACCCATAATAATTTGATGAAAATAAACACCGGGTGATGGTATTTGCCGCTATCATGTAAAATCCAATTTTTAATCGATTCATATATTATTTACCTATATATGAAAAAAGTAAAAAACCAAGGTGATGAACAATATAACCGAGGGTGTCGGTGTGAAACTATGTTGTTGATATTTGGGGGTTTTTTGAGTTCTTGCTTCTGATCTATATCTTATCTGATTTCTTTAGTTCGATTTGAAAATTCCGTGGCTATGATGTATAGCTGACCATGCAGATGAGATGTGCGATAAAAATGTTTGAAGATTACCTTTGGAGCCATGGTTGTTATGTTTGTAAACCTTATTTTTTGAGGGTTTTATTGTTGGCTTTGCTTACTGGTATGTTTACATCTAATCCCATTTTTGGGTATGAATGATATTTTTGAAAATGTGAAGGCTATGATACGTTGGTTAGCCTCAAAGGCAGTGATTGTCGCATGAGCTCTTTGTTGGAAATATGTGTTGCCTTAGAAACCTGCACATCAGAAAGTGACTTTGAGACAAGCAGTCATGCCTCCTTGACTATCTAATCTTTATGTAACTTTGATGTGATTAAAGTGTGCCTTTTATGTTCAAAAAGTTTGGTTGTAAACCGTAGCCAAGGTTTTTTTGGTGGTTCTATTGTTTGGATTGGTGTCTGGGATGGCTTTGCACAGGAAACCGCACCTCTCTGAGTATGAGCCTGAGTTTTATTATAAATTTACCTATATATATGAAAAACGAAGGTGATGATCAGTATAGATGGTAACTTTGTCATTTCAACAACATGTGAGGTGCACATTTTGTATTTGCCCTTACATACACACATTGTTGTTTGGGGCATAACAGTGTGTTAAGGAAATGATGATAAAGGACTCCAAATGGTTATTGTTATGGCGTGGCAAACATTTTGTTTGCATCCACAATAACCTGTCTTTATTGAGCTTCATGTTAAGTTGGATTTAGGTTGCAATGACACGTTACAAAAAGAAAGATAATATCAAAGAAACATATTAGATGTGTTTAACGTCATGTTATAAAGTTACATATTATGTATTCGATCAACTTTTTATCAAAACGCAATTTGAGTTTAACATATGTAATTTGATTGTTAAAATTATATCAAATGGTTATTAGGAGGGTGTGGATTATAATGAAATGGATCTTAAGGTTTTGCTAGGGTATCTTAGACATCGGTTATAACGTGTTTTGGATTACCCGTGCAACGCACGTGGTGTTAAGACCTAGTTAATTATAAATATAGTTGATTTTTCTATTTATCAAGTATATATTTAATTAGAAAAATATTTATTATAGGAAATAACTAACATGTTTGTTTATGTTGTAAGATAGATAATTCTTTTGAAACAATAGAAATGAACGTATGTAAGTAATTAACATGTTCCTAGAATGGGTTTTCTTTTTAATAAATTAACACAAAATGTTATTTGCCATAACTACTAATAATGTTAAGGGATGGGCCGGGTTCATAAGTTCGTTGGGTTGTCACGTCAGCGTCATATCAGACTTTTTTATTTTCCTTACTTTTCTCTCGTTTTTTCTCATTTTGCACGGACTTATTCCAATTTTCCATGTTTCCCGGTTTGTATTTAAGTTTGCTGGAAAAGAGTGGCGACGCAACCGATGAAGCCCAATAAATATTCACTAGTTCAGTGAGTGGTTTTCAGAGCCAGGTTCGAGAGGGGGCTGTTCCCACTCAGGGCGAGATTTACCCACCTTTCCCGGTTTAAATTCAAGAGTAACATGCTAAAAAAACAAAACTAACCAAACTAACTCTAAATTAAGTTTTTTTATTTTTCATAGGTTCTGATTTGACCAAATAGGTTAAAAATGAAAATTTGAGATTTTTTACGTGACCTCTCGGATATTTGTTAATTGACGGTTGTTTTTCGTTACCTCTTGTAATCGTTATTTATGTCATTAATGGAACTATGGGAGTTCTTTTGCAAATTTTAATAAACCCAATACATCTACTTTGTAATTTTAATTATACTTATTTAAAACTTATAACTTAATAAGCTAATAAATAAATAAACTAATAAAATTCTATGTGTAAATTTATAAATGTTCATATTAATATATATATATATATATATATATATATATATATATATATATATATATATGGTTAATTAGGAACTGATTTGTTAAAAATACAAAATAATAATAATAATAAAAATAATAATAATAAAGCATAATAAACATATTTTTATTTTTTATATATAGTTTGGGATTAAAATAATAAAAATTAAAACTTCAGGGACCCAAGTTGTAAATTTATAAAAAAACCCAAAGTTTTGGGCAAAAGATTAATAAAACTGAAATTTCTGGCCACCCTCCGACCACACCTCCGATTAACTCCGACGAGCCTCAAACGCCCAAAAATTAACATTTTAAACCCCAAATTCACCCCTTAACCTGTCGCGAACCGGTTTCGAACACAGGGGGGTGTTGAAATCGATCGGGATAGCTTTAAACACCAAATAACCGAACTCATTAAAAATCAAATACGTTTCCACACTTAAACCCTATTATTAATTCAATTAATTGTGTATACACGTTTGTATAATCAATTAGACATCATTAGTACAATTAATTTCACCTGAAACGACCAAATTACACCCCCAATCGATGATAACGGCCGAGGTTAATCCTATAGCCGTTGGACACTTAATCGACCAAATTGATACTATATAATTGAGGCAAAACATCCTATTCGAGCTTCTTAACCCCCCTGTAACCTCAATTTCTCGAAAAACACACACACACCAAATTCGTCATCGAGACCCGTCGACCTGTTCATCTTTTGGTTTTCACAAAATTCGATCAAAACCAGGTAATTAAACACACGTATGCACTCGATATTACATGGGAAACAAAAGCCCTATGATTAATTCTTTTAACATCAGCTAATTGATGATCGATTGGATCGATTTGGAAACTAGGGTTCATACGAATTTGGGGGTTTTTATTGCGTAACCTTATATGTAATAGCTATTGAATATGGACCGGGATTGAGGCCTTGGCCCACTGGTTTAGGCGCTGGGGAAATACACCGGGGACCCGGGTTCGAACCCGAGCCCCTACAACTTATATTTTTTTTACCGGTTTTATTAAATAAAAATATTCAGAAAATTCTGAAATAATATTTAATTAAAATAAAAATCATTTCTATAACTTATATTAAATTAGAAATATTTCTTTTAAATTTTTAGAAAATATAATTTTTCTATTATTAGTAATAAAATTTCTATAAAATATATTACAAGTTTGAACTTGTATATTTAATAATTGATTTTAATACCACATCATTTACTATAAATTGGTATTAAACTATAAATTAATTATTAAATCAAATAGTAATTCAATAAATTCTTTAATTATAAAATTTTAATTAATGAAATTATTTCTTATTTGGTTATTTAAATTTTAAAATAAAAATTTATTGGGTTTATTTTATAATTTATAATCGTTGGCTAAATGGTTTAGAAGTTTTTAAATAAAAATCATTATACGATTACCGTTGCCATCCAAAACCCCAAATTTCAAAGGAACCGTAGATTCCCGAGTAACCGTTAATAATTATGACTTAACTTTAAACGCCGTTCTCTAGGTTGAATTTTTACGAATCTTCGACGTTTAGTACAAGACTTCATATTTGTTCATCCTTATAACTCATGTGAGTTTTTCATACCTCATTTTATATTATTTCACACATTTGGGGTGAAACATGTAACCTAAACAAAAGCACACTTGTAACGACTTTTATACTCTTGTAACACTCGTGCAATTCGTCTTATATTTTGTCATGGTTATTTGGATTTCTTGTAATTATTATGGGATTAACACTTGTAGTATACAATCATTAACTATTACTAGCCTAGCGACATCATAGATCTATGGGCCTGACAAGCCTATTTGGTGCTAAAGCCGAGGTTATCTGGTGACGTATTCTTGATCACCATGGGAACCAAGTACACTTAGTTAATCGTATAATTTCATTGTGGCCATATTTGTCAAGGTTTGATTGTTACATTTGTTGTCCAATTTTTGCAATGTCCTTTAACCTATGACATGAATTGCCATCTTATTGTTTATATATATATGTATGTTCAACCTATGGGAAACTCACCAATATTATATGTTGACCGTATATTTTTAACATGTTTCAGGTAACGAACCCGCTTAGTATTGTTTTGAAGATATGATATCATCTAGGGATTTGGACCTAGAGAAAAATAAAGAGTATGCTATGAGAACTTTTATGTTGAATTCTTGTTATGTTATGTTTGTTTAACTTGAGACTTATATTATGACAATGTTGCCATGAAATGAATATTTTAATAATATTTACACCTTGTAATATTGTTGTGTGGCATGAACAATCTTAACCCTCACATCTCAACATTTCCGCCATTAAGGTTGGGGTGTGACAGATTGGTATCAGAGCCCATAACTATAGGGATTTAGGTTATTAGAAATGGTGGCCTAGACTATGGTTAATATAAGGACCTTTTTCATGAATATTCTTTATGATCTTGTAAGTTTGCTTATATGTCTATCACATGATGTTACATGTCGCATGATGAACCCCTTATGTGCTATTTGTCTTTACTTAGAAAATGGTGTCTTAGGTGTGTGACTTGAATCTTGTATACCCCAACTTTCTAATCCTCTTATTCTACCACGTCTAATCTTTTCTAAACTTATTCTCGACTATGTATGGAATCTTACACCTCACATCGAGTGGATAAATTCCTAAGACACTATGTTTAAATCTTGAAAATCTCATCGGGGTTTTAATTCTAAAAGCCTATAGGGAAGTGTGTGACACATAAACACCTGTATTCTGGATTTCCTGGCAAAAAGCCCTCGGGCTAAGGCAAGCATTTCGTATAAATCCCACTGTGGGACCTGTTATGCTTACCTGGGGATTTCCGGGATGAGTAATAAATTATCGTCAACATACACATTTTCCCCAAGGTAATTGGAATTAAGTTACCTCGACGTGTCAATGTTCCTATTGGTTATGTGGTACCAAATGGAACCATCCTGCTTACATTTATAAATTTTGAGATTCATGATTATTTGAACTGGTTTATCACCGAAATTCTAATATCTTTTCTACTTATATTTAATAGAATGTCTCGCCATCATGGAAAACGTGCTAGCTCCGACCGAAAACTCGCCGCTATGATTGCCCGACAAATGGCTGTTGTTCTCCCTACCATGGTTGCTGAACTAAATAGCACCCTACTGGCTAATAATAGCAACAACGTGAACAGGAATAATGGTGGGCTTGATAATAATGGCCATGGTGAAATAGCAATAATCAAGGAGGAAATCATCGAACTTGTACTTTCAAACACTTCAATTCATGCAAACCCACTAATTTTAGTGGTAAGGAGGGAGCCACTAGACTTCTCGAGTGGTTCGAGAGCATAGAGAACACTTTCATTAATAGTGAATGTCCCGAAGAGCTCAAGGTCCGCTATGCTGCGAGTGTCCTTCAACAACGGGCACTCACTTGGTGGAATAGTGAGAAGAGAAACCGAGGTATAGAAGTTGCATTGGCACTCACTTGGGAAGAATTCAAGAATGTCATGATCCAAAAGTTCTGTCCAAGGAGTGAGCTGCAAAAGCTGGAGGAAGAATTTTGAAACCTCAAGCAAGATAGTGGCAACCACTTGGCTTATTCCACCCGGCATCATGAATTGAGTATGCTTTTACCGCATATGGTGGATACGGTACCCCGCAACATTGAGAAATTTATCAAGGGGGTACCACCACAAATTCAAGATGCTGTTGTGGGAAGTAGGCCCACAACCTTGGAGGAAGCAATAAACATCACCGCGCAGCTCACCGAGAATCACATAAGGGCTGGTACTTTAACGGTGAAGGGTACAAAATCAGCAGCAAAGGCGACTCCCGAGGCAACTAAGGAGGTGAAGGTTGAACCTTCATTCAAGGGTAAGAAGCGTAAGTTCACACCTGCCCGTAATTTTGCTGTGACAGCACCTAATGCTCCACAAAAGCAAGCTGTTATTGCAAACCAAGCACCTGTGACAAGAGCTTACACCGGCCTACATCCGATGTGTAACACTTGCAAGTATCATCATGCGGGAAATAATCCATGCCGAATTTGTTCACTCTGCGGGAAATATGGGCATTTGGTGGCTACATGTCATCGTGCCCCAAACAACGCTGCTATGGTTGCTAACCGAGCCTGCTACAACTATGGCGAAACTGGTCATTTTCGTCCACAATGCCCTCGACTTGCGGGGAATGTCCCACCGGCTCGAGGATGGGCTTTCAACATCAATGCAAATCAAGCGCAAGCAAATAACAACGTGGTGAATGGTGCGTCATTCTTTTCCATTACTCGATCTTTTGTTGTGTAAAATTCATACTTGCTTTCCATATACCAATGATAGCCCTATATCTGAGCAGGTATGTATCTTGTAAATAATTGTTATGCGTCTGTACTTTTTGATTCGGGAGTGGATAAGAGTTTTGTGTCCTTAGAGTTTGAACCTACTCTTGCTAAGCCGCGTTATAAGTTAGAAAAATCCTTTACGGTTGACGTCGCTGATGGCAAATCTATCGTTATTGACGTCATCATTCGTGATTGTATCTTGAGCCTTAACGAGCACAAATTTCCTATTGACCTTATTCCTATGCAATTGGGGAGTTTCGACATCATTATTGACATGGATTGGTTAGCCAAACACTACGCAGAGATTATCTGTTTCGAGAAATGTATTCGTATTCCACTACCTTCGGGAGATACTGTAAAAGTCTTTGGGGAGAGATCATCTAAAAGACTCAAGCTTATGTCGTGTATCAAGGCCCGAAAGTGTTTGAGTAAGAATTACATAGCCTTTATGGCTTACGTAGTTAACACGAAAACCAAAGGTAAGGAACTTAAGGATATTAGACTTTCCCGATGTGTTTCCTGAGGATCTTAGTGGGTTACCTCCCATTCAGGAAGTTGAGTTCAAGATTGATCTGATTCCTGGTGCAAACCCTGTGGCTAAGTCACCTTATCGTCTTGCACCTTCAGAAATGCTAGATAGCCAGTCAACTGTAAGAATTGACTGATAAGGGTTTCATTCGTCCTAGCTTTTCACCATGGGGTGCACCTGTGCTATTCGTGAAGAAGAAAGATGGTTCGTTTCGCATGTGTATTGACTATCGGGAACTCAATAAACTCACCATCAAAAACCAATACCCTCTCCCTCGAATCGATGACCTTTTTGATCAACTCCAAGGAGCTACGCAATTCTCTAAGATCGATTTACGTTCTGGATATCATCAATTGCGAGTCCATGACAATGATATTCCAAAAACTGCTTTCCGAACTCGATATGGACATTGTGAGTTCATGGTTATGCCTTTTGGCTTGACTAATGCACCTGCTGTCTTCATGGATCTCATGAATCGAGTATGTAAACCGTATTTGGATAAATTCGTGATTGTGTTCATCGATGATATTCTCATCTATTCCAAGACAACAACTGATCACGAGTTGCATTTTTGACAAGTTCTTGAACTTTTGAAGAAGGAGCAACTGTACGCCAAGTTCTCTAAGTGCGAATTTTGGCTTGAAGAAGTTCAATTTCTAGGTCATGTGGTGAATAGCCAAGGAATTCATGTCGACCCTGCTAAAATAGAAGCCGTGAAAAACTGGTGTGTTCCCACGACTCCAACTGACGTATTCTTGATCACCATGGGAACCAAATACACTTAGCTAATCGTATAATTTCGTTGTGGCCATATTTTTCAAGGTTTGATTGTTACATTTGTTCTCCAATTTTTGCAATGTCCATTAACATATGACATGAATTGCCATCTTATTGTTTATATATATATATATGTATGTTCAACCTATGGGAAACTCACCAATATTATATGTTGACCGTATATTTTTAACATGTTTCAGGTAACGAACCCGCTTAGTATTGTTTTGAAGATATGATATCATCTAGGGATTTGGACCTAGAGAAAAATAAAGAGCATGCTATGAGAACTTTTATGTTGAATTCTTGTTATGTTATGTTTGTTTAACTTGAGACTTATATTATGACAATGTTGCCATGAAATGAATATTTTAATAATATTTACACCTTGTAATAGTGTTGTGTGGCATGAACAATCTTAACCCTCACATCTCAACGTTTTCGTGGTTAAGGTTGGGGTGTGACATTTTATAAATTATATATATATATATATATATATATATATATATATATATATTTATAAGGTTGAAATTTACTCAAATATACTTTAAAAAATTAAAAAATTAAATCAATTATGAATTATATGATTGGGTAGTGATGATTTTCACGGTTTTTAATTATAAATACGGTTTTCATTTGATCCCTCTCCTATACATATACGTATATACATGTATATGTATATATATATGTATATGTATGTATATGTATATATATGTATATATATATGTGTATATGTATATATATATATATAACCAACTAGGGTTGTGTTCAAATGAAAACTAAAATAAATTATGAAAACTAATAAATCAAATCTTCACCTTTGATATATTAAGATCAATTACTTTTTTTTAATAAAAAAAAATAAAAGTTTGTACTCTTGTGAGACTATAGTACTGTACTCTTGTGGGATCATGTATACAAAAAATCAAACAATATGATCTATTGATATTAATACATTAAATGTGGAGATTTGGTTTATTAGTTTTCACAATCTCTCTTGTTTTTCATTTGAACTTAACTATATATATATATATATATATATATATATATATATATATATATATATATAAAAGTTCAAATGAATTTTTACACACACACACATATATATACACACACATAAATAATCAACTTTGATATACATTATGAGTTATATAATATGCTTTATTGGGTTGTACCCACATTTTGTTTTTACTTTTAACCTTTAACTTTTTATTTTAACTTAATATTTTCACATCTTTATAATTTTACCATAAACTTTTTACTTTTAACTTTGGCCCTTATACTTTTTATATTTTACAAAGTTTTCATTTTACATTTCAGTATAGATTTTGCGAGTTAACACGCCGCAGCGTACGTGTGTAGTTCATTGCTATTAATCTTGTTTTCCTATTTAACGGCCCTATCGCAACGCACTACCCCTAGATTGACTTTATTATTTTATATGTTTTACGTTTCGTCTGCGTGATTTAACGTTTTTACTTCTACATTTCTTTCGGATTTATCTTTTTCGTTTTTTATTCGTTTTTAATATGAGTTTTTGGATGTTTGTGGTCACCGACGGTGGTATGCTACTAGTGTTACTTGACATGGCTTTACGCCTCCCGCTGCAATGCGAGAGACTTAATACTAGTATATATACTACTTACTAACTTGTATGTACATATTTTTATGCATATAGTACAACCATCTAATTCTTTTAATTTTGTTTATACCAAATACTTTTACATTTTTTAACTTTAGCCCATATAATTTTTCTCTTCCAACTTCGGTCCATAATACTTTTCATCATTCATAATTTTTCATTTTACAATTCAGCCTAAACTTTGAGAGTTAACATGCCGTAACGTGCGCATGTGGTTCAACGTTGTTACGTCTATATTTTCTCGTTTAACGGCCCCATCGCAAAGTGTGAGTCCTACATCGATTTAGTTATTGTTTTTAATGCTTTACGTCTCATGTGCGTGGTTCAACATTTTTACATCTACTTTACGTCCGGTTTTATTTTTTTTTTCATTTTTTTCTATTTAATACTAGCTTTTCCTGTTCTAGTGGTCTCTGATAGTGGTGTGACATTGATGCTACTTGTCATGGTTTTACGCGCGTGGTTCAACGACTTTAACGTCATATTCGGTTGATTTTCTACAACATTCGTTGTTTATATAAAATTATGTGTGTTATCAATGGTTTCAACATCCTCTTCAACGCGCAAATACCCAACAACATTTTGATGTCGTTTTTCTTATAGTTTTACGCCACTACAGCACGTTGGGTTACGACTACGTTTTGATATTAGTTTTAACATTATTTTACACCCCCACCGCAACACGTGGGTCATAATACTAGTTATATACTAATTATCAATTTGGTTATCTATCATGGGTTGTACCATGTGTTTGGTGGGTTGAACCCACCTTTTGCCCTTCTTTTTTCTTTAATCTTTAATTTTTTTATTTTAACCCAATGTTTTTACATCTTTTACAATTTAGCCTAATATTTTTTTTTTGTTTCAACTTTGGTCTCCTATACTTTTCATCTTTTATAAAATTCTAATTTTACGTTTCGGTATAAATTTTACGAGTTAATACACCGTGACGACATGTGCGTGTGGTTCAACGTTTTTATGCCTAATTTACGACTTTTTAGCGCCTTGATCAAAACAGGTGCAAAATTATTAACTGGAATAAAAAGTCACAAACTTAGTGACCCGGACAAGATTCGATAGTAAAAAGGTCACAAAGTTAGTGACCAGACAAGATCTGGTGGCAAACGATCGCGAAATATACGACTGTGCACGAGTGGTCGCAAAGCGGTCGCTTAAAAGTAAAAAAAGGGAATAAAGAAACAAAATAAAAAATTGAATATCGGTGGAAAAATGATCGCAAATAAAATAAAAAAAAAAGTTAAATAAATGTGGTGATTGATTGTCAACTATTTTTAACAATGTTTAGTTCCAATTATGAGACTTTAGCGTCAATTAAAAACACTTATGATGCTTGATGATGCTTTATGTTCCATCTAGCTCAATGGTAAAAGTTATAGAATCAACGTAACTTCTTTTAATATTTATTAAGTTATTAAATTACACTATTGGAAATACACATGCGTTGATGTGGATGCATATGTTTTGTCTTATATTCTTCGGTTCATTTATTTGATCCTTAATGTATAAAAAGTAAATATTTCTTAAAAATACGAGTGATATTCAAAAGTATAGACTTTACAAAAGGTGCTTACACTAAATTATCTTTAAATAAACTATAAAATAGTTTTCTTGACATTTTGTGAATAATCATTAACGTAAACACGCCTGCAATACTTGAAGATCAAAAGAAAAAACAGGCTTTGTTGAGGGAATATTTATATCAACATTTATAGAATAATTTTATATCTAGAAAAAATATATATATTTTGTATTTCTTTGACTTATTGTTTATTAGGTAGTTAATATTGAAAAGTTATTATGGGCAACAATTAAATATAACGGTATATCAAATTCAAAGGTTCATAATCTGTAAGGTAAGGTACACACTTGTTATGAGAAAATTATTATTAGTGCATATCAAAGTGTTAATTTTCAAGATAAAATGAAGTTTATCTACGGTAGGAAACTATCAAAGATGTTAATCTTGCACTCTTTTTTTTAAAGTACTATAATAATACATAATATTAGCAAATAAAAAGAAATTATGACCCCATAGGTTTCATAGTAGTTAAACAGAGGTGACAATAAGCAAGAAAAGGGCGTTAGGCATCCTATCTAATTCGAGTCAAACACTCAAACAACAAGAATAAAGGGAGATGGTACGCTTCTTATATGTATCATATCATAATCGTTGGCTCATCTTCATCCCTAAAGAAATATTAGAGGTGACAAATTGGACGTATTTGTCCGATTGGGTAATGGGTCAAAATGGGTTCGGTTAAAACAGTGTTACAAAAATATTTGAAATTAACAAAGATATTGATATTTAGGATTTACCAATGTATTTTTTTAAATTGTGTAGGTCACAAAAATGATTATTTATGTGTAGATGCTTTTTTCTAATGTTTGTACATTTAAAACATCATATTTTTATAAATTCTATGAATAATAATTTATATAATTCAAATAAAAATTTGTATAAAAAATACTTATATAATAATTTATAAATTCATTGTTATCAATCTTAAGAATATTTAAAGTTTACAATATTAATGAAATTGATTAAAATTATCAATAAATGCTTAATATGCTTAGACTAATTGTACATCCACTATAAGAAAACAGCTCTACCGCGACGACAAAAGTCGTCGCCATAGGTTATATTTGTCGTCGCTATAGCCTATGGCGACGACATGTCGTCGCCATAGGGTGAGTAGTCACAGCCTTGTCGTAATAGCTCAAAAATTGGTTGTAGCGATAGACGTAGTCGCCATAGAAGCCTGTCGCGACGACATGTTGTCGCGACAAACTCGTCGCAATAAATATTTTAATTCAAAATTAATAAAAAAAATGCACCATATGTCGTCGCCATAGGTAAGCAATTATTTTTATTTAATATTAAATTAATTAATAATTGTTTAATAAAAATTTATTAATTAATTATTTAATTTATCCTATGGCGACGACATGTCGTCGCCATATGGTATCTGGTTAAAAATTAAATTTTTAAAATTCTGTTTTTTTCCAGGTTTTTTTACCTAAAAACCAAACAAAATCCCAAATCAAATTCATAGAAATTCAAACTAACGTATCAAATATCTAAATGAAAATCAACTAATTTTAGTTAATTACATACCAAACTAATATATTTTAAGTTTTACAAACCAAACAAACAAACTATTTAATCGTCGTCGTTTTCATCATCTCCATCGTTATCGGGATGATGCTTTTGTCTTTCAAATTGATTCATTCTTTCTTGCATTTCTTGCATTTAGCGCTTTATTTCTTCCATTTCTTCATCCTGATGTGATGATGACCAGCTTGATGGCTCATAACGAGAGAGATTTTTTACTTTTCGTCCAACACCTCTCGTATGACCACGTCTTTGTCCTAATGCCAACTCTAAACATTGCACCTCATTAACGGGCGACTCACCCGCCTCCATTTGCATTTGGGCGTATTGATTTTCAATTCTTGCCTGCAATTATAAAGAATTAAAATGAAATGGTATTAGGATTTTTATGAAATTTTGACAGCATCACTATTATAAAATGAATACAAACCATGTTGTTTAATCATAAGAACTATACCATAAAATTCCCAATTATCATAAAATTTCTAAGTTTAAATTTATAAGCACAACTAACATAAAATTCCTAAGTTTCAATATATAAACTAACAACTCATCAAAACCAACAATTCTCAAATATGGATAGCATATAGATCATATTGGGTCAAATTCACCAAACACGATATATTATAAACATATGAACACATGATAATAGCATACTTAACATATTAAACTTACCCAATCTTCTTCTGCCCTCTGGTTCACCCATCCTGAACCTTCACTGTAATGCGCCCTCCTCCACGTTTCGATGTGACTTGGGGTCCCAGTTTGTTGCTCCTAAAAACATTAAAAATAATATTCATAATATTTGTAAAGAATTAATAATACATAGGATGTATAATATATGTTTTCTTATCTGAATATATCGTCTTTGAGCATATGATTGACTACCATGCAGACTTGGATAGAGCTGTTTAGCTCTATTAGTTATGCCTTTTTGAGAAAGACGTTTATGTTGTTCACTTGAGAACAACTCAACCACCTGCTCCCAAGACTCTTGACTTTGCCCTTCAGGTGGATTATTGATAGCCTGCTCAATATTATCATAGCCTCATTGATTTAAAAATGTTGTTTCATGTCATATCTCCTGTCTCTGAAAGCTCATTGGCAATCCATATGTATTCCAAGTTGTATACCTTGCCAGTGGTCTGAGCAACGATAAGCTTCCAGATCAAAATATTCCTGCAAAATAAAATAATTAGAAACATGTAAAAGTTATGATTATCAAATTACAAATAAAACACTACATAAATACTCGCCTCTAGAAAATTGAACAAGGATATCTTGAACGTATCAGGAATTTTATCCCAAGTGGGATAATGAAAAGGAGCAGTGGAAACATGATTGGATAAAGCTCGGACAAATAATTGACTGTTTTCTCCAACAGCTTTATATTGTTTTCCTGTATGATCAAATTGCACAGGAAGTGGTTGGCTGTTGTTTGCAGCCCATTTCTCATATAAGTTTAGATTTCTTCCTTTTGATCTTTTTTTTTTAGCTGATGCTATATTGATATAAAAAATTAAAAAGTTAGCAACATTTAAAATATATTCAATTAAAAGATATATATTTAAAACATTAACTTACATGATTGGCAAGTAGAAGAAAGAGTATATCCATGTCCCGTGGGGGTCCCGACCCCCACCGTCACCCCCGTGTGATCCTGCTACGTACGAAGACATAACATGCAATAATCAATTTGTGTTATCACTATAAAGATATTCATATGACATTTTAATAAGAAAAAGAATAAAGTGTTCTTAATACATACAATCAATCTGAATTATCACTATAAAGATATTCATCTTCATCTACAAGATCATCATCGCTCTCGTCCTTACTATCATTAATATCTAATGGATCTTCATCTTCTTCATCATCATTAATAAATTCTTCCTCATCCGAGAGATATGCATCTTCATCTTCTTCGTCATCATTAATAAAATCTTCATCTTGAACAAGCGGAGCAACAGGCAACCAACTTAAGTCTACGACTAATTCACAATTATCATGCGCATCTCTCTCATCATTTATAACTCGTGCACTTGATTCACCAACTTCAAAAATGCTATCGACAACCAAGTTATAATCAGATGATTGACTGTCGTGTAATACATCTATCTCATTAGCAACACTAATACTTGGATGATCCCAAAGTTTTCGATGGTGAACATCTTCCACAGCCCTCCAATTTCCAGTGGATTTAGACGGATCTTCAAGATAAAACACTTGTTGAGCTTGTGTTGCTAAAATGCAAGGTTGGTCACCAAACCATTCACGACTAACATCGATAACAACAATGTTATTCTTTTTAATTACGGACCCCTTCCGTGACGTGTCAAACCATTTACAACGAAATAGTACAACGCTGTAGCCATTTATATACTTCAACTCGTAGATGTCTTCTAATTGACAATAAAATTGTGTACCATCTTCTCCTACTGTAACAACACTGCTATTTTGTGTAGTGCTTCTGATATCACAGCTGTGTACCACAAATCTAACACCATTGACAATACAAGCTGTGTAAGAATATGTGCACACGGGGCCATGAGCCAATGCCTTGAGTTCTTTGTAAGGAGACGTATTGAACTTATAATTAAGCCATGAAGAAAATTCATTTTTTACATCGCTTCTAGGGAATTCAAGTTCAAATTCACTGTATGTGAAATATAATATTTATATTAATTTATCATTATTTTAGCTAAAATAAAACTAATAAGAATAATTTAAACTGAAAAACTTACGATATGTAGACTTTAAGTTCTTCACAGTTGTTCAGTACAAACCATTGAAATGATTTTTTAGAATTTTCACTGAGGGAAATGATTTTCTTCTTTGATATTGGTCGACACTGTGATGAAAAGACAGAGAAATTCCTCTTTGGAATGCCAGGATCTTCATTCCTATCAGGACGGTTAAATTTGGTTTGAATACCCTCCAGATACATAGAGCAAAATGTTAATGCTTCATCTGCAACATAACCCTCTGCTATTGATCCTTCAGGCTTGGCTTTGTTTCGAACATAAGCTTTCAGCTTTTTCATGTATCTTTCAAAAGGATACATCCGTCTCATATATACAGGCCCTCCAAGAATAGCTTCTTCAGGTAAGTGTAGAATTAGATGAACCATAATATCAAAAAATGCTAGAGGATATATTAGTTCCAAATTGCATAAAATATTAACCGCTTCTTTCTATGCTTTATACATGTCATCAACATCTAGCGATCGTGCACAAATCTTTTTAAATAATGTGCAAAGGTTAATAGTTGTTGTTGAAACATTATCTGGTAAACCTACACGAACCCCAATTGGTAGTAAACATTGCATAAGAATGTGACAATCATGAGACTTTAACCTGATGATATTTGAGTTATTAAGAATCACCTTATTTTTAAAGTTTGATCCAAAACCATCAGGTAGTCTCACTCTTTTAATGAACTGACAAAATTTAGATCGATCACTAGGTTTGAAAGAGTAAGAAGCTTGTGGCTGTATGGCCTTGTTGTTTTCACACTTAGCCATAAATCTGATCGTATTCCCAAATTTTTTAAGTCTTCTCTTGCTTTGTGTGTGTCTTTTGATTTTTCATTCATCAACAAGGTATCTAACAAGCTCTCACACACATTTTTCTCGATATGCATAAGATCAAGATTGTGTTTTAAATCAAGAGATGACCAATAATCCAGCTCAAAGAATATACTCTTTTTTGTCCAATTCAACTCTGACTCATCACGTTTTCTTTCATGCCACCGTGGTTGGGATGTTTACCTGGAAAACGATCGGGAATGCGGTTAAGTTGTTCTAATATTTTTGAATTAGTTAATGCTTTTGGATGCTTTCTTAACTCCATCTGACCGTTAAACAACAAACTTTCTCTCCATTTATTACTTCTAGGTAAGAATCTTCTGTGACTTGTAAATGATATCTTATTAGTTACACGACATGAAGGTGTGTCCATGTTACACGTCGCACATGCAAGATAACCTTGGCCACTCCATCCAGACAAGCTGCTACGAGCAGGATAATCATTAATGGTCCATAATAATGCCGCACGCATCGTGAATATAGTTTCTGTCGAGGCATCTCTATTTGTACTCCATCATTCCACAACTGCTTCAACTCATCTACCAGAGCCTTAGAAAAACATCTATGTCTTTTCCAGGTGATTTAGGACCGGGAATTAGCAGAGTTAACATGAAAGAAGACTCTTTCATACATAGCCACGGTGGTGTGTTATACGTTTTCAACACCACTGGCCACATACTGTAAGCTTGACTCATGTTACCAAATGGATTAAAGCCATCTGCAGCCAGACCCAAGCGAACATTCCTAGGCTCTTTGGCAAATTCAAAATGTCTTTTATCAAATTCTTTCCATGCCTTCCCATCTACCGGATGACGCATAATACCATCTGTTGAGCGTCCAGTGTGATGCCAAATCATATCTTTTGCTGTGAACCTGGAACTATACCTTCGTTTAAGCCGAGGAGTTAATGGAAAGTACCGCAATACTTTTTGTGGTATTTTTTTTCCTTTTGTGTTTTCATCAACCCATCTACTCTCCTTACAAACCGGACAATTTTGCAATTCTTCATTCTCTTTCCATAACAAAGCACAATCATTTATGCAAGCATGGATGGATTCATATCCTAACCCAATCTTTTTTAACTTCTTCTTCGCTTCATAGTGTGAGGATGGAATGTGATTTTCTTTTGGAAATGCAACCTTTAAAAACACTAAAAGTTGATCAAACGAACTATTTGTCCACTTGTTGATTACTTTAATATGCATCAGTTGGGCTAGAAAGTTTAAAGAAGACATCCAATTACAATCAGGGTATAACTCAGTGTTGATCTCATTATAGAGTTCATCAAATTCCGAGTCCAAACTATTTCCATCCTCATCTATGTTTTCTTCATTCTCTGCGATAACATCTTTGATTACATCAAACATCTTATTATTTGATGTATTACTTGCTGGATGAGCACGTGTTCTTGTAGCAAATTGTTTTGCAGCATCAGAAGAACTAGAGACCTCACCGTGATAAACCCATTTCGTATAATGTTGAGCAAAGCCACGATCATGTATGTGAGCATTATAGTTTTTTTTAAATCCTGTCGAAAAGCATTGACACAATCTCTACACGGGCATTTTGTTTTGCCATCACTGTCGACAAATTTCTTAACATACTCCATAAAGTTCTTAAGACCTTCTAAGAAAACCGGAGACGTTCGATTTTTTATTTAATCCAACTTTTATCAATTGTCATAACTGTTTCATACACATACATAAACATAACATATTATCATTCAACCAAAACAATCAAACATTATCTTATAAATCTAACAACCAACAACATCATTCAACCAAACATTATCATTCAACCAAAACAATCCAATTATACTTTGTAACATATAAATCTAACAACCTACAACTACATTCTACCAAAACAGCCATATTATTATTATTCTTATAAATCTAACAACCAACAACATCATTCAACCAAACATTCATTCAATCAAAACAATCCAATTATACTTTTTAACATATAAATCTAACAACCTACAACTACATTCTACCAAAACAGCCATATTATTATTATTCTTATAAATCTAACAACCAACAACATCATTCAACCAAACATCATTCAACCAAAACAATCCAATTATAGTTTTTAACATATAATTAACAACCTACAACTACATTCTACCCAAACAACCTATTATTATTCTTATAAATCTAACAACCAACAACATCATTCAACCAAACATTATCATTCAATCAAAACAATCCATTATAGTTTTTAACATATAAATCTAACAACTACAACTACATTCTACCCAAACAACCAAACATTATCTTATAAATCTAACAAACAACAAAATCATTCAACCAAAATTATCATTCAACCAAAACAATCTAATTACACTTTTTATCATATAAATCTAACAACATACAACTATATTCTACCAAAACAACCAAACATTATCTTATAAATCTAACAACCAACAACATCATTCAACCAAATCTAACAACCTACAACTTAATTCTACCCAAACAACCAAACATTAAACATTCATCTAACAACCAACAAAATTCAAAGCAAATCTTAAAAAATATATAATCAAACCTTAAAAGTTTAACAATGATGGTGGCTAGAACCCAAAAACGTTGTGTGGACTGCTAATCTTGGTGTTGGTGGCTGATTGAGCGGCGGTGGTCGCCTCCGTGGACTGCAAAAGAACCGATTATGGTGGTGGCTAGCTTCAATCTTGGGGTAGGAGGGTAACGAGACAAAAAAGGAGGTGCGATATGGTGGTGGACGGGTTCAACTTGAAGGATTGCAGCTTGGGGGTCGCCTGGACGTTTTAGAGAAGAAAATTAGGTGTTTGGGGGAAAGAGACGAAGCAGATCGGTTTTGTAAGGCTCGAATGCGTCTGAACCCTATGACGACATGTCGTCGCCATAGGGTCTTTTAATTTTTTTTTTTTGGCAATAATTGGGCGGGGGCGTACCCGCGGATCTAAAACCCTATGGCGACGACATGTCGTCGCCATAGGGTGTATTATTATTATTGTTTACTTATTTTATTATTATTATTATTATTATGGTTATTATTTTTATTTATTATTATTATTATTATTAGTATTATATTATTGTTTTTTATTATTAAAGATATTATTATATTATTATTATTTATTATTATTAGTGTTTTATTATAATTATTATGATGGTTATCATTATTTATTTATTTATTATTATTATTATTATATTATTATTATTGTTTTTTTATTATTAAAGATATTATTATATTATTATATTTATTATATTAGTCTTTTATTATAATGATGTTTATTATTTATTTATTATATTATTTTATTATTTATTATATTATTATTTTATATTATATATTATATTATTATTATATTATTATTATTATTATTACTGTTTTATTTTTTATTTATTATTATTATTTATTATTATTATTATATTATTATTATTGTTGTGTTGTTTTAATTATTATAAACAAACTTAAATTACCAATGATCATAATGGATCATAGTTAGCATTTGACGCATGCAATCCACCCTAACTATCATAACGAACTTATTTGACACTCATTGATGATAACTAAGTATAAATGAACTTACTCTACTATTAACAAGCAGAATTTTCTTTAAATTAATAAGCATCATTCCATAAATTACCATGCTACCATGGAATTATGCCAACTCAGTAAGTGAGCTTAAGAGGTGATGTGCAAATGGCCTTTAGATCCTGAAACTGCCTTCAATAGAGTGTCTGCCATATGTCTAGCATTGCTAGACTACATATCAGAGAAGAAGCTGCTAATCTACTAGTTAGACTCAAGAGACCTACGAGAGAGGATTATAGTATTGATCAGGTGTTGAATGGTTATTATAGTATTGTTATATTATTATTGGTATATGATTATTATTATTATTATATTATTAATAATATTTATAATTATAATTTAATTAAAAATATTTATAACTATAATTATAATTATAATAATAATAATTATTATTATTAATTATATTATTAATAATAATTAAAATTAATAAGTATATATAATAATTATTATAATAATAATATATTTATAATTAATTTAATTATTTTTAATTTTTTTAATTATTAATATTATAAATTTAAGAAAATCATAAAACTCTATAGCGACGACATGTTGTCGCCATAGAGTTTTTATATTGGCGGGACTATTTCCCTCCAACTTATTCGGGAAAAAAAAAAGGAAAAAAATATGTTTTTACCTATAGCGACGACATGTCGTCGCCATAGGGGTCACACATTATTTTAATCATTCTAGCATATTTTAAATAAATCAAAAAGAAAAAAAAGGACCTATGGCGACGACGTCGCCATAGGGGTTACACATTATTTAATCAGTCTAGCATATTTTAAATAAACCAAAAGAAAAAAAAGGACCTATGGCGACGACATGTCGTCTCCATAGTGGTAGAATAGTCAAAAGTCAAACTACCTCTTTGGCGACGACATGACCTATAGCGACAACAACTTGTCGTCGCCATAGATGTGGTCGCGACAGAGTGATTTTCTTGTAGTGATCATGCTTAGAGGGTAATATTTTACTATTATAAAAAAATTTACAATGAAATTCAATGTTTAAAAGTCTTAAGCTGTCTAAACTGTCAATTTTGTCCTTTCATTCTTATATAAGTAGAATAAATATAACCTATTATATAATTATTTTATTATATACCCAAAATAAATTCCATCCTATTTTTTTCTTATTTCCCCTTCTCATTCTTGTTCCCTTATCCTAACCTAATTCAGATCACTCTAGAGACTTCAAACGCCCCCCCTCCCTCCTCGGTTTTGCGATTCCAGTCTTAAAAAACCTTTCATTCTCACGAATTCTTCTCGATTTCATGCAATTTACCGTAGCTACTCGTATTTTAGTTTTGCTTTAAACAATTATGGTTTTAGAAGATTTAATTTTTATGGTTGTTAGAAAATTTGGTATGTAACGACATTAGATATGCTTTAAATTTATGCCTTGTAATTTATGCTTCGAAAATGAGAGTATGTAGTGATTTTAAAAATGGTGCTGCTCATTTAGTGCTAGGAAACGATAAAGGTCTAACTATTTCACACACCGCTTACACATCTCTACCCACTTCCACTTGTGCTTTAAATTTGTAAAATGTTTTCCTTGTCCCTCACTTCAGAAATAACCTTGTTTTCATTGCAAAACTTTGCAAATCTAACAACGTTCTCGTCGAATTTTTTCCCAATCATTTCTTTGTTAAAGATCTACGCACGAGGACACATTTAATGTAGGGAGTAATGTTAACGATGTCTACTATGCAACCACAAAATTACTACGCTATCTTCCTCAACTCAATTCCACAAACAAGTCAAACGAGTGGCTTACCTAATGGCATCATAATCTTGGACATCCATTAATTAAAATTTAAAAGTTTTACTAAAGAATTTAGGGCTTGATTATAATAAAATTTCAAATGTCATGTTTCATTGTGATGTTTGCTCAATCAATAAAAGTTACAATGTGTCTTTTGGTGAAAATTCATTTAACATTTTAAGCCAGTCGAGCTTGTTTATTCTGATGTTTGAGGACCGGTTCAAACTTCAAATGATGGGTATGCTTACTATGTCATCTTTGTTGAATTTTATTCCAAGTATCCATGGTTATGTCGAATGTAACGTAATCAAATGTCTCATCCTATTCTCACAATGTCGCATCCTTTATTCTAAGAACACTCTCTCTCTCGTCTCACATTTTGCAACAATGAATGCAAATATATCAGCCTCAATCCTACCTCTAAAAAAATGGCATATCTCTTTGTCTAAAAAACATTATACTACGTACCCACTTACCATTTCATAATGCTCCATCACATCCTAATATACGTAGCTACACCACCCTCTTACCATCTCATTATGCTTCATCACTCCCTCATACCCCACCTACACATCCCTATGGGAATGTAACCTCACCACGCATGAACACTACCATGCAGCAAACTGTGAACCCCATCTATCCAAACTTTTCACAGTCCACTCTCTCTCGCTCTACCAACCCCTTCTATACTCCTACTTCCACAAAAACATAGCCACTACTTACCTTAGTCAATAAGCTTCTCTCAAACCACCACTATCACCAATACCACATCCTCCTCAACCTTGCTACCCACTTTCTTCCAATCCTCAACCAATCCCAACTCATGCAAAAGCCAAAACTTAAATACTTCAAATATAATATAGTTAACACCGCTATTCTCCACCCTCTTCCACCTTCCCTTGAACCCATTACTACACTCAATCCTTCAAAGATCCATAATGGCGACATACTATGGTTTCGATGTTTAATACCATTCTTCTAAATAACACATGGGAACTTGTACTCTATCACTATCAAACACCAATTGGTTAAAATTAGGTGTTTCGTGTTCAATGAAATCCCGATTGCTCGATTGCAAAGTACAAGATTCATCTCATCGCAAAAAGATTTCACCAATAGTATACAAAAGATTGACTTGACACATGTAGCCTCGTCACAAAACCCACCACCATTCTAACCATTCTTTCATGAGCTCTGTTTAAAATAGCCATTACCTCAAGTTGACGTTAACAACGCCTTTCCCTATGATACACTTCACGAGCATGTCTTTATGATTCAACCACCGGGTTATGTTAACACAAAATTTTGTCATCATATTTTCAAGTTTAAAAAGTAATTATACGGTCTAAAATAAGCTCCTCAAGCTTGGTACATTAAGCTGACTACCTTTCTCCTTTAGTTTGTATTTTGTAAATCTTTAACCAATGCCTTTCTTCATCTACCAAAACCAAAATGTAACATGTTACTTTATAGTTTATGTTGATGATATCATTCTAATATAATAATACATAGTTTCTTAACAACTTCATCAAATCCTTAAGCTCCAAATTTTCGGTCAAGTATCTTGGCATGTCCATCATTTCCTTAGTGTGGATGTAATTCCTACATCAATTAGTCTTTTCTTGTCTCAACACGTTTACATCCAAGACATCCTAACTATTTTCACATTGATGACGTGTCGTTGGGGTCATGCAAAAACCTAATCAACCTATGTAGCTAGGGTAAGTCAGGTATCGTATCCACGGGGAGCATGTGGTTAGTCTTACACGATTCGTTTGATTATTTAATTATGTTACTTAACTAAAACTAAATTATTGAACTACTTATACTATTGCCTCTTGGCTGTGAAAATTAGATTTTAAAATAATTAACAAGTGAACTAGGAAAACAAATTGCAAATAATGAAAATTAATTAAGAAGACAATTATGAGAAATAGTAATCCACTCCGGGATCAAGGGTTGGTTTTCGGTAATTGTATAGTCCAACTTGGTTGAAAATCCTTAATGGGGATTCTATGCGTGTAATGATTAAGTGATATTGATATTCAAGACTTAATAGGTCTTAGTACACAATACCAATTCAATTAGTAACCAAAACTTGCAATCATATAATTTCCGGGCGATTAAATAATGTTCAAATACCATTTTTCCAAAATCATTGTTTAAATAACCAAAACACAAGTTAAACTTATAAAAGAACTTAATAGGTTCTAAAGTTTAATCCCAACAAAGTTAAACATAAACAAAAACCTAATCACACAAAACCTAATACCCAAAATAGATCACGAGAAGATTAGCCGCTCATTGTTCTTGAATGATCTTCAAAACCATTGTTGATTTGCATAATAGATTATTGCTTGTTGTTTGAGAGGGGTGGAATGGTGAATTAATGACCTAAGAACTACCAAAATTTGTCTCAAAACGGTCTAGGTCGAATAGGGGGCGAGTGGTGGGTGAAACCTAACAAAAACAAGGTTTTATAGGTGTTCCGAAGCGGCCCTGGCGTAGGCTACGCCAGCCAGCGTAGCCTACACTGGGGTATATTCTGCTGATTTTTTTCTTGAGCTGGCGTTGCCTACGGTGGCTACAGTAGGCTACGGTGGAAGCCTTTCTGCTCACTTTGAATCCTTTTTTCTTGACCTATCCACTGATTTGTTTCACCATGTAAGCTTTCAACTTGCTTGTTTTATCAACAAAATCACTTCCAACTTATAGTTAACCTATTCAACTTAATCACATGCATATAAACGAATAATTAAATGAAATATTTAACGTATAGACACTTAAAACACTATTCCAACACACTCGTATCACACATTGATGGTGCTAAAGACGTTGTCACTCCTCCCATTCCTACTAACCCTTTGTCCCCTACCAATTCTTCTCTCCCGGTTGATACCACTCCTTATCGTAAACTAGTTGGTTCGCTTTAATACCTAGCCTTTACTTGCCCTAAAATTTCACTTGTCATCAATAAACTCTCTCAACTCATGCATGCTCTTAGAAAATCTTACTGGCAAGCTCTTAAACAAGTTCGTCGTTACTGTCACACCCCAACCTTAACGGCGGAAACGTCAAGATGTGAGGGTTAAGATTGTTCACAGCCACATAACACTACCATAAATTGTAAATATAACTCTTCATAAGTTGAAATAAACATTAAAACCAAATGTCTCAACGAAATAAAGTAAACAAAGTTCAACTTTCAAGTTTCAAGATATTTTATTTATTTTTCCTAGGTCCAAATCCTAAGTGTAAGCATGCTTCAAAAGATAATCATCAACCTTGTGCATTTCCTGAAACATGTTAAAAATAAAGGTCAACTTTGAAAGTTGGTGAGTTTCCATGGGTTAAGCATACATATATATATAAAAGTTTACAAGTAGCAATTCATGTCAATGGTTACAAGTAAAGCAAGTTTATAGATAACATATAGCTACAATCAAACATTGACCAAGAATATCATTTACAAGTTATAACGATTAGCTAAGTGTACTTGGTTCCCATGATGAACAAGCGTACGTCATCAGGAGCCGGCAATAACCTCGGCTTTAGCACCAAATAGGCTTGTCAGGCCCATAGATCTATGACGTCGCCAGGCTAGCAATAGTTAATGATTGTCAACATATAATGTCCATCATATAAGACGCACAATATTACAAATAACCATGACAAAAAGTAAAGATGAATTGCATGTGCATTTACAAGTACCAAGATGTTTACAAGTGCAAGTTTATAAAGTTACCATTAGGCTAGGGTCGAACCCTTGTTAAGAGATGGTTCTTAAGTTTTAAAAAAAACAATTACAAAGAAACCCCCAAACCATATGAACCCTAGAACGATTTGAACCAAATTGAAGATCCATTCGTTATTATTAACGCTTATGATCATGGGCTTTTGTTTCCCATGTAAAATTGAGTATGTAGATGGGTTTAATTACCCGGTTGAAGTCGAACTGATGAGGAGACAGAAGACGAACAGGCCGCGACCGAAGCTTGATTCTGTTTGACGTGCAATTGGTGATGATAACCAAATTAACTTCGGGTGAAGCTTCAGATGATGTTCTTGATTCTAAGCCCTCAATCAATTGAGGTTCAGAATGCCCGGATGGTGATGATCTCTTGGTTGCAGGTCACGATGGAAGTGGGGATCGAATGCGGGGTTTGTGTGTTTCTCAGATAAAATTGCAAGTGGTGATAGATTAGGGATAGTTAAACGATTGTTCAAGTTTAATTAATTGGATTATTATTGAGTCTTGAATGCCGAACGACTCGATTGATAATGGCGACGGTTACTCGGGTCATTCGAGTTCATAACCGTTGTTTAAACGCGATTAAGGTTCTAAAACGGTTTCGAATCATGCACACGAACCGATTGAGATAGTTTGGTGTCGAAATACGAAGGATTTCAGGGGTTTTGGCCTTCGCCGGAGAGTCGGCCGAGGGGTGCCCGGAGTTGGCCGTCGGATTTACGGGGAAAGAGGGAAGGGGGGTTTGGGTTTTAGTATTTTACATAATTGGTCCCTCAACTTTAAATTCTTGTTATTTTATGCTAAAACTTTCATTTTAAGTTTTCAAATTGACATTAAGGCCCCCTAAACTTATTTAAAGTTATATATATATATATATATATATATATATATATATATATATATATATATATATTTTATATTAACTTACTTAACTTTTATAAATTATTCTTATTATTATTATTATTTTTTATTATCATTTAGGGTAGAAGTTATAATAATAAAAAAAGTTATAATTACAAGTATTATTATTATTATTATTATTATTATTATTATTATTATTATTATTATTATTATTATTATTATTATATATAACAATTTATTAACTTGTAAATTAATAAGAAATCAAACATAAATGGCCCACATAATTTCATAAATGACAGAAATGGTCCTTACAACTGCATAACAAAGTTAACTTTTATTTAACGAAAACACGAAAGGTTACAGTCTCCCCAACTTTTAAGAATTTCGTCCTGAAATTAAGAATGAACTAAACGAACAAATACGGGTATTTCTTCTGCATATGTTCCTCACGCTCTCAAGTAAATTCAGGTCCACGCTTATTCTCCCAACGAACCTTGACGATTGGGGTGGTAGTGGTCCTAGTCTTCTTCATAATGCGATCTATAACTTCGACGGGTTTCTCAACAAAATGTAATGACTCGTCGATCTGGATGTCATCCAACGGGACATGCAGACTTTCGTCAACCAAACACTTCCTCAGATTTGAGACATGGAAAACAGGATGAACTCCGCTAAGATCGGAAGGTAGTTCCAGTTTATAAGTCACTTTCCCGATCCTTTTCAGGATCTTGAAAGGTCCTACAAATCGTGGAGCTAGTTTACCCTTCTTTCCAAAGCGAACAACTCCCTTCCATGGTGAGACTTTAAGAAGAACCATATCCCCAACTTGGAATTCCAACGGCTTGCGTCGTTTATCGGCATAACTCTTTTGTCGACTTCTAGCCACTTTAAGGTTCTTGCGAATCATGGAGACTTTATCGGTCATTTCTTCTATGAGCTCAGGACCAGTGATGAAATTTTCACCAATGTCAGTCCAGCAGATCGGGGAACGATATTTATGACCATAAAGCGCTTCGAAAGGTGCCATCTTGATACTCGAGTGGTAACTATTATTATACGAAAATTCCGCGAGAGGTAAATGCGTATCCCAGTCACCACCAAAGTCAAAGACACAAAGACGTAGCAAATCCTCTAGGGTTTGAATGGTTCGTTCGGTTTGACCGTTCGTTTGAGGATGGTAAGCCGTGCTTAAATCCAGTTGAGTACCCAAGAGTTCTTCCATAGACGACCAAAAGTGCGAAGTGAAATGAGTGTCTCGGTCGGATATGATATGCAAAGGTACGCCATGACGACTCACAATCTCATCAATGTATATACGAGCTAACCTTGATGTTTTGTAAGTGTCACGTATGGGTATGAAATGTGCCGACTTGGTCAATCGGTCAACGATCACCCATATGCTATCATGATCACGAGAGGTGCGAGGTAGTTTGGTTATGAAGTCCATAGATATGTGTTTCCATTTCCACATAGGAATCTCGAGTTGTTCAAGCAATCCACTAGGACGTTGATGTTCAGCTTTAACCTTCGTACACGTAAGACACTTAGCTACGTAAGTTGCTATGTCTTTCTTCATTCCAGGCCACCAGTATTGATCACGCAGATCCATATACATCTTATCGGAACTAGGATGAATTGAGTAACGAGTTTGATGAGTTTCATTCATGATAAAGGTATGAAGATTATCACGGTTTGGAACCCAAATTCGATTCAAGAAATACATCAACCCATTGGGTTTCGTTTCCAGTTGAGCTCGAAGATTGTACTCCAATTCCTCTCCCATTTTACCTTCCTCTTGAACCGCTTGTTGAGCCTCCAAGATACAGGTCTCGATGTCATTCTCAATCCTCAATTTTTGCAGCAGCACCGTAGTCTCGTTAATATCCAGGCGAATCTCAGTATCAAATTCTCCCATGGTATCAAACCATTGTCGTCGATCGTTAATTTCTTGAACCGAGATCATCTTATTATGAATCTTATAACTTAGTGCATCGGCTACGACATTTGCCTTTCCAGGGTGGTAACGAATGTCACAGTCATAATCACTAATCAACTCGACCCAACATCATTGTCTCATGTTGAGATCCTTTTGATTGAAAACGTGTTGTAGGCTTTTATGATCGGTGTATACTATACATTGTGTGCCATAAAGGTAATGTCTCCAAATCTTTAGGGCAAAAACCATAGCACCAAGTTCAAGATCATGTGTCATGTAATTCACCTCATGGACCTTCAATTGTCTCGATGCATATGCTATGACCTTTCCTCGTTGCATGAGAACACAACCAATGCCTTGTTTAGATGCATCACAATACACGGTGAAATCATCGTTTCCATCGGGAAGGGTCAAGATAGGAGCATTACACAACTTGTGCTTTAATGCTTAAAAGGCTTCCTCTTGTTCAGACCCCCACTCGAATGGTTTATTCTTTTGAGTCAAGGAAGTAAGCGGCTTCGCGATTCTAGAGAAGTTGGCAATGAAAGGTCGATAATAGCCAGCAAGACCAAGGAAAGAACGAACTTCGGTTGGAGTTGTAGGAACACACCAATTTTTCACAGCTTCCACCTTTGCAGGGTCAACGTGAATTCCTCGGCTATTCACCACGTGTCCTAGAAATTGGACCTCCTCAAGCCAAAATTCGCACTTTGAGAACTTTGCGTACAGTTGTTCTTTCTTCAATAGCTCAAGAACTTGTCGCAAGTGAAGTTCGTGATCGGTTTTAGACTTGGAATAGATAAGTATGTCGTCAATAAAGACAATCACAAACTTGTCTAGATACGGCTTGCATACTCGATTCATGAGATCCATAAAGACAACAGGAGGATTTGTTAAACCAAAGGGCATAACCATGAACTCATAGTGTCCATATCGAGTACGGAACACAGTTTTTGGGATATCATCATCATGAACTCGTAATTGATGATAGCCAGAACGTAAGTCAATCTTTGAGAAAATAGCAGCTCCTTGAAGTTGGTTAAAAAGATCATCAATATGAGGAAGAGGGTAGCGGTTCTTGATGGTAAGTTTGTTAAGCTCACGATAATCGATGCACATACGAAACGATCCATCTTTCTTCTTCACGAACAGAAGGTGCACCCCAAGGCGATGAGCTAGGACGGATAAAGCCCTTGTCAGACAGTTCTTGAAGTTGACTAGCTAGCTCTTGCATTTCTGATGGTGCAAGTCAATATGGTGACTTAGCCACGGGGTTCGCTCCCGGAATCAAATCGATCTTAAACTCGACTTCTCACATGGGAGGTAAACCACTAAGGTCATCAGGAAACACTTCAGGAAAGTCTCGTACAATCGGGACATCCTTAAGGTCTTTCCCTTTGACTTTCGTGTTGACCACGTAGGCTAAGAAAGCCATGTAATTCTTGCTTAGACATTTTCGGGCTTGAGTACACGACATGAGTTTGAGTCCTTTGGAGGATTTTTCACCGAAACTTTCAGTGTATCCCCCGAAGGTAAAGGAATTCGAATGCACTTCTCGAAACAAATAATTTCCGCATGATGTTTGGCTAGCCAATTTATGCCAATGATAACGTCAAAGCTTCCAAGTTTCATAGGAATAAGATCGATAAAGAAATCATGCTCGTTTAGGCTCAAAATGCAATCACGAATAATGACATCAATGGTGATGGGTTCTCCATCGGCGACTTCGACAGTAAGAGGTCTTTCTAATTTCGTATGTGGCTTAGCAAGTATAGGCTCAAATTCTAACGAGACAAAACTCTTATCGGTTCCAGAGTCAAACAGAACGTAGGCATAAGAATTATTAATAAGAAACATACCGTTCACCACATCGTTGTTTGCTTGTGCTTGGTTTGCATTCATGTTGAAGGCACGTCCTCGGGCTTGTGGTACATTACCCGCAAGACGAGGGCATTGTGGGCGAAAATGACCAGGTTCCCCACAATTGTAGCAAGCACAATTAGCAACCAATGCGGCATTGTTTGGTGCACGGTGACAAGTAGCCACCAAGTGTCCATATTTACCGCACAGTGTACAGATACGACACTGGTTATTACCCGCATGATGATACCTACAGACATTGCACAATGGTAGAGGACCAGCATAGGCCCTAGCAGCAGGTGCTTGTGCAACAGGAACGGGTTGCCTTTATGGTACTTTGGGTGTAGCCACAGCAAAGTTTCGGGTCGGTGTGAACTTGCGCTTCTTTTTATCGTAGGATGGTTCATTCTTACTCTCCTTGGTTGCTTCAGGAACCGTTTTTTCAGTCTTTTTAGCACCTTTGACAGACAAGGTGCCCGCTCGAATGTGGTTTTCAGTGAGTTAAGCGGTGATGGTAATGGCATCCTCCAAAGTTGTGGGTCTACTACCCACCACAACATCTTGAATTTGGGGTGGCACCCCCTTAATGAACTTTTCAATGTTACGAGGAACAGTGTCGACCATATGGGGCAACAGAATGCTCAACTCGTGATGCCTAGTTGAGTAGGCCAAATGTTCTCCACCATCTTGCTTGAGATTCCAGAACTCTTTCTCCAGCTTTTGCAGTTCACTTCTTGGGCAGAACTTTTGAATGGCAATGTTCTTGAATTCATCCCAAGTCAGTGCCAACACCGCATCAGCACCATGGTTTCTTTTCTCACTATTCCACCACGTAAGTGCACTTTGTTGAAGAACACTTATGGCATAACGGACTTTGAGTGCCTCGGGACACTCACAGTTGATGAAGGTGTTCTCCATGCTTTCAAACCACTCGAGAAGTCCAGTGGCTCCTTCCTTCCCACTAAAGCTAGTGGGTTTGCACGAGTTGAAGTGCTTAAACATGCAGGTTTGGTTGTTTCTTCCTTGATTTTCACTATTCTCTCCTTGCCCATTGCCATTAGTGTTGTTACTAGCGTTGGCCATCAAGGTGCTACTCAGTTCGGCAACCATGGTCGGAATGACAGCAGCCATTTGACGGGCAATCATGCGACTAATTTGCGGTCGGAGCTACCACGCTTTCCATAATGACGAGACATGCTGGATACAAAGTAAGTTAGTCACAGAAATTTGGAGGTAGAAGATAATAAATCAAACAAAGATTATTCAAGACTTGTAAAACACACATGGAATGATTCCATTTGGTAACGCATTACCATTTGGAAACGTTGACACGTCAAGGTGAGTTAACTCTAATTGCCTTAGAAACTTGTGTATATTGACCATAGTTTATCACTCATCCCAGAATTCCCCAGGTAAGCATAACTAGTCCCATGGGATTTATGCGAAATGCTTACCTTAGCCCGAAGGCTTTTTGCCAGGAAATCCAGAATACAGGTGTCTATGTGTCACACAATATTTCTTTAGGTTCATGGAATTAAAACCTTGATGAGATTTTCATAGATTAGACATAAAGTCTAAAGATTTGAACCCTTCGATATAAAGCGTACGATCCCACGTGTCGTCGAGAATAAGTTTAAGAGATTTCATCATCGAGAGAATAAAGGATTAAGAATAAGTTTTAGGGGAGACAAGGCAACCAAGTTTCTCAATTACAAGGCAATCCTAACTAAAGGCATCAAGTTGCACATAAAGAGGCCTTCCTAAATAGGTAGCATCATGTAGCATGCAACAATATATATTACAAGATCATAAAGATTTTTCCTTATGAGGTTCATGCATCACTATAGTCTAGGTCATCATTTCTAATAACCTAAATCCCTATAGTTATGGGCTCTGATACCAATCTGTCACACCCCAACCTTAACGGAAACGTCGAGATGTGAGGGTTAAGATTGTTCACAGCCACATAACACTACCATAAATTGTAAATATAACTCTTCATAAGTTGAAATAAACATTACAACCAAATGTCTCAATGAAATAAAGTAAACAAAGTTCAACTTCCAAGTTTGAAGATATTTTATTTATTTTTCTTAGGTCCAAATCCTAAGTGTAAGCATGCTTCAAAAGATAATCATTAACCTTGTGCATTTCTTGAAACATGTTAAAAATAAAGGTCAACTTTGAAAGTTGGTGAGTTTCCATGGGTTAAGCATACATATATATATACAAGTTTACAAGTAGCAATTCATGTCAATGGTTACAAGTAAAGCAAGTTTATAGATAACATATAGCTACAATCAAATCTTGACCAAGAATATCATTTACAAGTTATAACGATTAGCTAAGTGTACTTGGTTCCCATGATGAACAAGCATACGTCATCAGGAGCCGGCAATAACCTCGGCTTTAACACCAAATAGGCTTGTCAGGCCCATAGATCTATGACGTCGCCAGGTTAGCAATAGTTAATAATTGTCAACATATAATGTCCATCATATAAGACTCACAATATTACAAATAACCATGACAAAAAGTAAAGATGAATTGCATGTGCATTTACAAGTACCAAGATGTTTACAAGTGCAAGTTTATAAAGTTAACATGTCTCACCCCAAAAGGTGTGAAATAAAGTAAAAGATGGGTATGAAAACTCACTTGATATATATAAGATGATAATAAGAAATTAAACGGTGCTCCAACGATTTCCTTTTACAAGTTACCTAACATATATATATTTCAATGATAAGTTTAGAGGTAATATTAACTATCAAACGTGTACTAGGGTTTCATTAGGAATTTGGGGTTGTTAAATAAATAAATAAAATATGTTTTAATCCAATAAAAAGAAATATACCATCTTGGTAATTTAATTTGGAGAGGAAATAAAATTATTTATAATGATTTGTAAAGTTTAATTATAAAATGTAAATAAATTTTATAATTATCATGATTAAACTATTATTAAAGGTAACGTGTTAACCAATAATAATTTAGTGATTTAAACTATTATTTAAAGTTTATTTTTATAAAAATAAACTAAGTATAACATTTGTTAAAAATATTTTATAAAAATATTAAAGTATTTAAAGTAATAAATTTACAGAAAATATTTAGGTGACTTTAAAAATAAATAAAGTTTACAAAACTGATTTTTATAATTTTTAGAAATTTTCTATAATTTTTTTTAAGGCTGAAAAGCCCTAAAAAAATGTTTGAGGTTGCCCGGGTTCGAACCCGGGACCTCTAGGTGGACATGAGTGTGGTTTACCATTAGGCTAGGGCCGAAGCATTGTTAAGAGATGGTTCTTAAGTTTTAAAAAACACAATTACAAAGAAACCCCCAAACCATATGAACCTTAGAACGATTTGAACCAAATTGAAGATCAATTCGTTATTATTAACGCTTATGATCATGGGCTTTTGTTCCCCATGTAAAATCGAGTATGTAGATGGGTTTAATTACCCGGTTGAAGTCGAACTGATGAGGAGACAGACGACGAACAGGCCGCGATCGAAGCTTGATTCTGTTTGACGTGCAATTGGTGATGATAACCAAATTAACTTTGGGTGAAGCCATGTCGGTTTACAACTGCATAACAAAGTTAACTTTTATTTAACGAAAACACGAAAGGTTATAGTTACCTAAAAGGCACTATCCATGTCGGTTTCTTTCTAAACCATCATTCTCCTTTCACTCTGTCGACCTTCTCAGACTCGAATTGGGGTGGCATTAATTATGTTGCCTTGTCATCAATAGCATGTATTCTTTACCTTGGCACCAACGTTGTCTCCGGAAAATCTACACACCAAAAGTTTGTATCATGCTCCTCTTCGGAGGCCGAGTATAAGGCCTTAGCAAATGCCTCAATGGAACTTGCAAGGCTCACGAACTTACTTCAGTAACCGGTCTACTACACACTCACCAACCTTATTTTGTCCCTTGCTTGCCAAATAATCTTTTATCCATTACAAAACTTTGGAAATCTAACAATATTGCAGTTGAAATTTTCACAATCATTTCTTTGTTAAGGATATTCGCACGGGGACACATCTAATGTAGGGAATAATGTTAATGATGTCTACTATGCTCTCACAAATTCACTACGCACTCTTCCTCAACTCAATTCCATAAACAAGTCAAATGAGTTGCTTATCTCATCGCATTAGGATCTTAGACATACATAAATCAAATTTTTAAAATTTTTACTAAAAAGTTTAGGACTTGATTATAATAAAATGTTACATGTCATGTTTCATTATGGTGCTTGCTCAATCAATAAAAGTCATAATATGTCTTTTGGTGAAAATTCATTTAACGTTCTAAGCCATTAGAGCTTGTTTATTCAAAATGTAAGGCCTCGCTCCCAGCAAGCCTCACAGTTGGTCATTCAGAGCATGTAAGCTTTCAACTTGCTTGTTTTACCTACAAAATCACTTCCAACTCATAGTTAACCTATTCAACTTAATCACATGCATATAAACGAATAATTTAACATAATATTTAACGTTTAGACACTTAAAACACTATTCAACACACTTGTATCACATTCCCCAACTTAAACGTTTTTCGTCCCGAAAAAGATATACAATGAGATCATAACTATTATGTTAATCTTGTAACACTAATTTCAAACATAAACATAATAATACATTAACCATAATTGTCAATATATCGTATCCATTTTAAACTCAGACCCATTTAATCCAGCTAATGCCTCGTGCTTTTTATATTATACAAAATTACCATAATGGTTTAACCGTCCCCACACCTAATGCCTTTAGCAAAAACCTAGCCAAACTCAAGATTTATTGAATGTTCACTAGAGCACAACCTTGAGGAACCATAGTACGCTATCATGACATATTATTTTTTTTCTTTTGTTTTTGTTTTTTTTATTTTTCTTGGGGTCGGGACTTTTCTCCCTTATTTTGCTCTTTTTCCCCAAATAGCTATATATATATATATTTTTTCATTTTTCCTTTTTTTTTCTTCTTCTTTAACTAGTATGTCATGTTAACAAAGATATGGCGTGTGCCAAAGCAATAAATTCTCAATCTATTTTTGTCAGGACTCAACTTTTAACTATTGGCACTAGAATGGAAAACACTAAACACATATTCATCTATTAGCATTCACATAAGATATTAGTGTTCGTATTCAGGTCGAGCCTATCAACATATCACAAGTTATATGTATTTTCTTTTCTAAAGATTCATTACATATATAAGTATCAACATACTAGTTTTTTCTTATTTCTCATAAATGCATAAATCTATTTCAACGGACATTGATCATTTTTTACAAGGGTATTATCACAATCGTTTCTTTTTTAAATTTTTTTTATTTTTAAGTTTAACATGTAAATGCAAACATGTACACATGACCTAACATGCAAAACTATAAATTTAATTATTTTCACAGAATTCATAAAAAGAACGAGTTCACCTCATTATTTCGGTGTGGTAGGATCCTCGTGATCGGTAACGATCTTCAAGTCTTATTCAACAACCTACAAAACTTTATACCAATCGTGTAGAAGCGAACTTCTCACGTCATGGTTAACATATAAAATTTTAAAAATTTTGTAAATTTTCATTTAATCCCAAAACCACAATTTTGAAATAAAAATGTACCCCCTTTCCCCAACTTAAAGCATTGCATTGTCCCCAATGCATCATTTAAGCTAAAATTCTATAAAAATAATAAAATTTTCAAAATTACAAAAATTAAGTCCTAAAATCACTTTCATAGAAATTATGATTGCATTTAGCATATGCAATAAGCCTTTTAAACCCCTCGGTAGGCCCGAGTGGACGAGTGAAGTCTCGTGAGGGTTTCTAGTGAACATACCCACAAAGTTCTTCGAGTTGCCTCCCGGAAAGCGCTAAGTTTAAGGTCTTCAGCCAGACCGTACCTGATATAGTTATGGTGGTTTAAGTGAATATTTGCCTACCAAATTCCCAATAAACGCTCGGTAGTTGACATTCCATTTCAATAATAGTTTCCCACTAATTGACATGTAAGCAAAGTAGTTATTGAGGAGCCACTTCTTGAAAACCCGTCCAATGTCTATTGATGTTATCTTCTTCATCTTTGTCTTCAAATCTTCTTCCCTAACTTTAGCGGTTGAAGTAGTCAGCATAGGAGAAGAGTCGGGATAAACTAGATCTACATTCAGCTTTGACTCCTCCAAAGAAGTTATGACTTCAACTAATTGTAAACAATTAGATTCAAGCTCAGGAAGACCCATAACTTCTTCACTATCAACCACGATATCACTAGCCAACTTGCCTTGCTCTCGTTTAAGTTTGGCCACATCGTCAGCAAGTTGGCCAACCTGCTTAACTAAAGACTCGAATATTTTGTCTATTAGCTTGTCCTCTTTCTTCATTTCCATCATCATGTTCATGATTGCATCAAGCTTAGAGTTTATTAAATCTTGAGTATTGTCGTATGCAGATTGAGGGTATTCATGATAGTAGTCGTCGTACTCCTCTTGATAAAATGAGAAATGTGGCATCCGAGGTTCATAGTTGGTAAAATTTCGTTCTTGGGCATAGTGGTAATCCATATCTACATGATAATATTCTTGATAATTTGATGATGGAAGTGGTTTAGAGTGTGAATAATATGACGATATCTCTTCATCTTAATAGTCTGCTCTCACATATCCCTTTTGTCGCCTATATTCAGAACATCCTCTCTCTGTGTTTTCATATTTGCTCTCGAACAATGGACAATCTTGAACCAAATGACAATGGCTCCCACAATAAATACATGGATCATAATCATTATCACAATCCCAATCCATGATTTTACTAAGCCTGCAAAGAAATTACCCTGCACAAACAACTACAATACCGAAGGTAAAGACGAATAAATAAAGCAAATAAAGAAAAAAATACTTTTGATTTTTTTCACTTATTTTTTATTTTTTATTTTTTTTACTTTTTTTGAAACTTAAACATATAATAACACGAAAACCAATCAAATCAAATAACACAAAGCGCACTAGCTTCCCAGCAACGGCGCCATTTTGATGACCTGTCGTTGGGGTCATGCAAAAACCTAATCAACCTATGTAGCTAGGGTAAGTCAGGTATCATATCCACAAGGAGCATGTGGTTAGTCTTACACGATACGTTTGATTATTTAATTATGTTACTTAACTAAAACTAAATTATTGAACTACTTATACTATTGCCTTTTGGCTGTGAAAATTAGATTTTGAAATAATTAACAAGTGAACTAGGAAAACAAATTGCAAATAATGAAAATTAATTAAGAAGATAATTATGAGAAATAGTAACCCACTCCGGGATCAAGGGTTGGTTTTCGGTAATTGTATAGTCCAACTTGGTTGAAAATCCTTAATGGGGATTCTATACGTGTAATGATCAAGTGATATTGATAATCAAGACTTAATGGGTCTTAGTACACAATACCAATTCAATTAGTAACCAAAACTTGCAATCATATAATTTCCGGAAGATTAAATGATGTTCAAATAACAGTTTTCCAAATTATCTTAAAACATTCTAGGTCGATGGGGGGGCGAGTGGTGGGTGAAACCTAACAAAAATGCGGTTTTATAGGTGTTCTGAGGTGGCCCTGGCGTAGGCTACGCCAGCCAATGTAGCCTACGCTGGGGTATATTCTGTTGATTTTTTTTCTTGAGCTGGCGTAGCCTACGGTGGCTACAGTAGGCTACGGTGGAAGCCTTTCTGCTACACTTTGAATCCTTTTTTCTTGATCTATCCACTAACTTGTTTCACCATGTAAGCTTTCAACTTGCTTGTTTAAACGTACAAACTTACTTCCAACTTATAGTTAACCTATTCAACTTAATCACATGCATATAAACGAATAATTAAATGAAATATTTAACGTTTAATCACTTAAAACACTATTCCAACACACTCGTATCACACATTGACGGTGCTAAAGACGTTGTCACTCCTCCTATTCCTACTGACCCTTTGTCCCCTACCAATTCTTCTCCCCCGGTTGATACCACTCCTTATCGTAAACTAGTTGGTTTGCTTCAATACCTAGCCTTTACTTGCCCTAAAATTTCACTTTTCATTAATAAACTGTCTCAACTCATGCATGCTCTTAGAAAATCTTATTGGCAAGCTCTTAAACAAGTTCGTCGTTACCTAAAGGGCACTATCCATGTCGGTTTCTTTCTAAACCATCATTCTCCTTTCACTCTGTCGACCTTCTTAGACTCTAATTGGGGAGGCATTAATTATGTTGCCTTGTCATCTATAGCATATATTCTTTACCTTGGCAGCAATGTTGTCTCCTGGAAATCTACACACCAAAAGTTTGTATCATGCTCTTCTTCGGAGGCCGAGTATCAGGCCTTAGCAAATGCCTCAATGGAACTTGCAAGGCTCACGAACTTACTTCAGTAACCGATCTACTACACACTCACCAACCTTATTTTGTCCCTTGCTTGCCAAATAATATTTTATCCATTACAAAACTTTGAAAATCTAACAATATTGCGGTTGAAATTTTCACAATCATTTCTTTGTAAAGGATCTTTGCACGGGGACACATCTAATGTAGGGTATAATGTCAATGATGTCTACTATGCTGTCACAAATTCACTACGCACTCTTCCTCAACTCAATTCCAAAAACAAGTCAAATGAGTTGCTTATCTCATCGCATTAGGATCTTAGACATACATAAATCAAAATTTTAAAATTTTTACTAAAAAGTTTAGGACTTGATTACAATAAAATGTTACATGTCATGTTTCATTATGGTGCTTGCTCAATCAATAAAAGTCACAATATGTCTTTTGGTGAAAATTCATCTAACGTTCTAAGACATTAGAGCTTGTTTATTCAAAATATAAGGCCTCGCTCCCAGCAAGCCTCACAGTTCGTCATTCATAGCATAAAACATAATATAATATGATGATATATAAAAACATTATAGCAGAATACTTTAAATCATTTGTCACATTCATAAATAAATGGTCAAATTACATGTTTAGGAATTGAAAACATTAATATTGTTCTTTACGAATCAAAACATAAGTTTAAACGTGTGGATGCCAAACTCCCATCGCCAATTTGCTTCGTCATTCATGCCATCCTTAGCAATCAACCTTACCCACTAACTATTAAGCATTCAAAGTCTGCGTTGCTGAGTAAATTCTAGTTTTGAGTATAATATAAAAATATATACTTTTAAAACTTCTCTTAACGAACACACAAATATCATTCATAACTATCAATCTGACTTTCATAACATTTCTTATCATCTTCATTTTGTTTCTTTCTTTCATTATCTTTCTTCTTTCATTAACTACAATTGCATAAAGCAAGAACCTACATCATATGGTTGGAAACAAATGTCGAACCCCTGTCAGTACATGTTTATCATGGTAGCTAACCCCTAACAATTGACTAACACTACTAGGCACGAAGCCTGTTCATGAATAAGGGTCCCATTTATTCATTGGTCAATAATAAGGATTAGACCCCAGATATGCATCCTCATGGGTTGAAACAGCTGCACATCAGTTTAGCTAACGATAACATGGTCGTGCACCTCCATTCATTTTGCTTGCAAGACTTTTCATCATCATTAGGGCTCGAGGGTAACATTCATTAGGTTCCACTGTCATCTTTTCAATCATTAATGTTCCACTTTAATCATAAGTAATACTTATAAGGTATTCTTTTATTATTATCATATAACAAGGAACATTAAATATTACATATAGGATAAACACATAATAACCCTTACAACAAAACCATAGCAATACTCTTGATAAAATATCCTAAGTAATACTTATGCAGGAAACAAGAGACTAATACGGGTAGCAGTATACTAATGTGGATGAGTAAACTAATGCTGATAGGTAAACTAGTGCGGTTAAAAATACTTTGGGCTTATACGTTCATTTGGGACCAATACGGGTGAAGAACTAATGCAGGTGAACAACACTTAGTCATTTTGAGCTTATAAACAAATGCTGGTGAGATATGCGGGCACCCAATGTGGGTGACCAACACTTGGTTAGTATTGGCTCAGCACAAATGCGGGCGAACAGTTATTATGGATAAGGACTAATACGGATGAGATAACTAATGCAGGTACCCAATGCAAGTGACCAACACTTGGTATTTATAAAGGTTATGAAACTAATGCAGGTAAGCTGAACTAATACGGCTGAGTAAACCTTCTGTCCAATTTTCAACTTAGGTATTTTACATCATAATCAAGTTGTACATGACCCTATCTCATAGATCTAGTCCTCAAATAGCTGGCGCTTATATCTAGAACACATCATGCATCAAACATTACCATAAACCTCTTTAAAACATGATATTTTACGCAAAAATACTACCTTTGTTTAGAAAACATAAGTTTATAAAATGTTTATCATAATAGTATGCATATCAGCCCCAAAAGATAGGAAACATACAAAAGTGTAGGTCTAGAACTCACCTTATCAAGCCTTGAAGCAAAAACCCTAGGATCAAATGTAGAACTCGAGATCTACACACAAGAACACGTAAAGATTCAAACCTTACACAAGGAAACATATAGAAAACTACTTAGAAACTTAAATCTAGCTTAGATGTAAGAGAAAGCACCATAAAAATCATAACTTTGATGAATTCTTTCGCTTTCTCTCTTTAGAACCGGTGGAAGCTTTCTCTCTCTAAGATATGGTTGATTTGAGGTGCATGGGAGTGAGGGATGGATGGCGATCTGTTGGAGTCAACAAGTGCATTAAGAATTAATGCATAGAAGTATGATGCTTGCCATATCAGACATATATCAAACAAAATGTGTTTTAACATACAAAACAATCATTTATAACACATTAACATTATTAACATTCATAACAATCATTAACATTTGTTTAAATTTCTTTTTCAGATTTGTAGATAAAATAAATTTTGACCAAGTGTTCGCAGCGGATGAAGAGTCTCCAAAGCGGATGAAGATCATCAGCAGCGGATAAAGAAAATTCATCTAAGTGTGTGCAGCGGATGAAAGAATCCCACAGCGGATGAAGAACATACAGCGGACAACATACAAGCAAACACACAACATTCCATAGCGGATGTTCATCCACAGCGGATGAACATTCCACATCGGATGTTCATCCATAGCGGCTGAACATCCACAGCGGATGAACAACCAAGTATGCACAGCGGATGAATAGTCTTCTCCACAGCGGATGAGAAAACCTCCACAGCGGATGACTTAATTCCACAGCGGATAGCTTAGACACTTAGGATTATTTATGTAATATTCGTTTACATAAGGGTAGTTCAGTAATTTTATATAGCTTTTGTGTATAGGCTATAAATAGCATTCTACCCTATTCCTTTGTAAGCTTTTGAACAATCAATCAAATAATCTGTTATTATTATTTTCGAGCATTCAAACACACACAAACACACACACACACACACACACACACACACACACTGATTTCATACACTTGAATCATGGGTTTCCGCACCATGGTTCTTGTTTGTTGATTATTGAGAGATATTGAAAAGATCCTTGGGGGAATCAACTTGTTCATGTTGCATATTGTTCTAATATGTCCATGTTCAACATGTTGTTGTAAAGTTGATTTCATCAGGTGGTATCAGAGCTTTGGCTCAATCATTCATTGATTTCGATTCTCTCATTCAACAACATTGATTTCAGTGGTTCATTAGCTTCAAAAACACACATTCAAGCATCAAACTCATCTTCTTCTTCTCATTAACATTTATTAAATGCAAACATCATGATTACTGAATCATTTTGTGCATTTTGAAGAACTGTTGTTGATTTTTGCTTGAACATCACACTACCACACAAGTTTTCAGTGGTTTTTGCAACAAACAATACACGGATATTGTTCATACATTGTTAAACAACCTTTAAACTGAAGGTTTTTTTTTTAACTTTTTACATCATTCAAACCTTAAAACCCTAATTGGATTTTAAGGGTTTTGTTTTTAAACACTGTTTCATTGATTTTTCTTTGAAACAAATCAGTATTTGAACATTCTGAACCGGTCAGATTGTTCATTATCATCACAAACTAGTGAAAATCTCACTAAAAACATATTTTGTTCATTGTTCAACCATCGGGTTGAATATTTTGAAAAAATCATCACCGCAACAAAACCCTAAGAAAACCCTAGGTTTTGCATCCACAATTCACGGGAATTGTGTTTGTTGTTTTTGATAAAACCATTGAAAACCAAATTGTCTTGTTTGAAAAGTTTCCGAATCAACTTTTTGATCCAAAAAGTTGTTTTACATAAGACAAAATCTGTTTTTAGGGTTTTTGCAAAAGGTATATTGATTTTTGCACTAAAAGACAAATATTCCCATCATCCACAATCTTTCTTGTCATCGTGACCTGGAAAACAACATTTCATAGAACATTAATTAATTAATTAATTAATTCCTTTATTTGGTAAACAATTAAAACAAATTAGTTTATCAAATTAACAAACAAATCCTAGAGACAATTAGGATTAATTAAAATTTTAGCACCGGACTAAAATTTTTATCAAACAAAATTTAACTTAAAAAAACTATTATTAAGTTAAAATCAAATCAAAAAAATAAAAACATGTCTGGTGATATGATGAGTTCAAACAGTGGACTAAAACCCTCAAAGTTGAAGAACAAATCAGATTTCAAGCAATGGAAAATCATGTTCAGGAATTGGATTTCATATCAAGATCCAGATCTATGGACATCAATCACTGAAGGTCCTTACATTCCAGTGACTTTAGGACCTGACTATAACATACAGAAACCAGTTAGTCTGAAAAGTGTAGCTGGTGATGACCTCAAGCGGGTCAAAACAGACATGAATGCATACAGTATTCTAGCTATGACTTTGCCTTTTAAAATTTTGACACGGGTCGAAAATTTCAAAACAGCTTATGAACTATGGAAGGTTCTTCACACAATGTGTGAAGGAAGTGAGGAAATTAGGGAAATCAAAAAGGAAAAACTGAGGACCCAATATGAAACCTTCCATCACATACATGGGGAGTCAATTCCTTAACAGTTGCATAGATATGTCCAACTTGTGAATGAAATGATAGTATATGGACTCAAATATGACACTGTTGAAATCAACAAGAAAATGTTGCATACATTGCCTGAGAGTTGGACTCAGTCAGTGTCTCTCATGAAAGCAACATTGGATTTGGAGGGACTATCCCTTGACTTACTTGTAGCCAATGTTGAAGCACTGGAAATGGATGAAAAATCCAGAAACAACAACCAAATCAGACATGTTGAGGCCTACAAGTTCAAAGAACCACAACACACACACACACTGATTTCATACACTTGAATCATGGGTTTCCCCACCATGGTTCTTGTTTGTTGATTATTGAGAGATATTGAAAAGATCCTTGGAGGAATCAACTTGTTCATGTTGCATATTGTTCTAATATGTTCATGTTCAACATGTTGTTGTAAAGTTGATTTCATCAGGTGGTATCAGAGCTGAAAAATTAACATTGACAGCTCAAGTCGAGCATCTCTCTATCTCATTAACTGAGTCAAAATCATTACAAGCTGAAACTGAAGTGAAACTTCCGAAGTTTCAGGTGAGCAATAAGAAGTTCGAAGAACTTCTTGCTCAACAAAGGGCTTTTAAGGACCCTTCAGGTTTAGGATATAATAAGGTAAGTCCACCTTATAATGATAATTATATTCCTTTACCTGACTTCATGACCAACAACAGGATGAATCTCATGATTCTCAAGAAAAGACTGATGACTCTAAACAATCATCATCATCATCATCAAAATCACTTTTAAAATCAAAATCACTCTTGATAAAGTTTGTTAAAAGTTCAACACCATCATCAATCAAATCAACTGACTTTTATCAAAGAGAAAATAATGAATTTGATAATCAAACAACAGATGATGATGAGGACGATTTATTAGATGATGAGTCTGATTAGCCAATTACTAAAGCTCAAAAGGTTTCAAGTGTGGCTGATACATCTAACAAAAATCGAAACAGATTCAAGGATTTGATATCTGTTCCGGTGGAAGGAAAGCTGTAACTTCCATTGCCCCTCCTAAACAGGTAAATAAAGGGAAAGGCAAAACCACAATTCAGCCAAAACAACAGTCAGTAACTTTTGAAGTTCCATTAAAATCTAATTTGAAATCAAAAGTTTTAGCAAACAAACAAAACAGAATTGCCATACTGTGAATGGTGTGATCAATTCACTCGTTCAACTGAAAAGTACAGATATGGCAAGTACTGCAAGTACAGTAAGATGATAATCACCAGAAACATTTGCTCATTTGTGAAAAAAACAATCAAGACGACAAATTGAGTCAGGAGAACTCCTAAACATACTCCTCATCATAAAATTGTTTTAGATAATGATAAAACCTTTTATGACAATTTTCAACACACATCAAGGAGACATAAGTCTCAGAACAGACAAACCACTGACACTAGCTCACAAAAGAGAAGAGCACAAAGCACTTCTCCAAAGAGCTAAATCAAAGCAAAGGAAATCTAGTGTGTCTAGAGTTCCAAAACCTTCAGACAATGCTGCCTTGGAAGAAATTTGCATTGTTGGAAAAGACGGAAAACCCAAGACCATCTTGGCTTGGGTTGCTCTAACTAACTGATTTCTTTTGTTTTACAGGGACATCTTAGAAGGACTGACAACATCTGGTATGTTGACAGTGGATGCTCCCATCATATGACAGGCAACTGTTCCCTCCTTTGAGATTTTAAGAACAAACATGGAGGCAATATAGCCTTTGGAGGAGATAAAACATGTGGGAAGATAACTGGCGAAGGAATAGTAACAAATGGGTTGATTAGCTTTGAGAACATCAACTACTGCTCCAATCTTTAGTTCAATCTTCTGAGTGTATCCCAAATCTGTGACAAGGGATATGTCACCTTATTTGACTCCAACAGCTGCTACATCCTTAAGACGGGTTTTCAAATTCCAGAAGATCATATCCTTTTGAAAACTCCTCGTCTAAACAACACATACATTGTTGATATGAACAATGTTTTAGCATCAACCCCTAAAACTTGTTTATTATCAAAAGCCACAGAAGATGTATCACAATTATGGCATAGACGATTAGGTCACACTAATTTTAACAGAATGAACAAACTTGTTAAAAATGATCTAGTCATAGGTCTGCCACAAAAGGAATTTTTCTGTTCAGACCACTGCACAGCATGTCTGAAAGGCAAACAACATAGAGTTTCTCATAAATCAAAATTGATTAACTCTAACAACACACCACTCAAATTGCTTCATATGGACCTTTTTGGCCCAACAAACATCCTAAGTATAGGAAAGAAACAATATTGTCTTGTCATAGTAGATGATTACTCCAGATTCACATGGGTTTTCTTTCTACTACACAAGACAGAAACAACACAAATCATTACATCCTTTATCACAAAGATTGAGAATCAACTTGATCTTAAAGTCAAATCTTTAAGAAGTGATAATGGCTCTGAATTTAAGAATGACTACATTTCTTCTTTTTATGCAGAAAAAGGAATAAGTCATCAATTCAGCGTAGCAAGAACTCCTCAGCAGAATGGAGTAACTGAAGGAAGGAACGGAACATTAATAGAAGCAGCTAGAACCATGCTAGCTGACTCTCTATTGCCCATATCCTTTTGGGCTGAAGCCATAAACACAGCATGCTACATACAAAACAGAACATTAATCATCAAAGAACATTCCAAAATGCCTTATGAATTAGTGTTTAAAAGAAAACCATATATAGGATTTCTTAAGGCCTTTGGATGTTCTGTTTCAATATTAAACACCAGAGAATAATTATCCTAATTTGCTCCAAAAGCAGATGATGGATTCTTTGTTGGATATTCTGGAAGCTCAAAAGCTTACAGAGTATTCAATCCAAGGCTAAATATAGTAGAAGAAACAACAGATGTTGTTTTCAATGAACATTCTTTCATTAAGAAAGTCATTGGATCTAACTGGTTATTTGATATTGATGCATTAACCAAATCATTTGACACAGCATATTTTGATGTTTCAGGTTCAAATGAGAACAATGAGTATCCAATGGTTCCACCATCAACCGTTGATGTTCCATTGACTGCTGATCCTCCAAGGAGAACCACTAACACACAATCAAGCACAACTGTGTCAACACCTCCTGATCAACCAAATACCTCAAAAGAAACATCATCAGACACTCCAGTATCTTCATCTCCTGTACCCACTCAATCACAAGATACCAACAAAACAAAACAACTTGAAGATGATGATGACTACCATTCTCTTCCAGACACACATCATGAAGATGAAATCCCAGATTTCTTTCATGATTCCCCTCAAACATTCACTGAACCTCCTCAATCAGACAATCATACATCACCCAATACTCTTGTTTAACCCTCATCACATGATCAGAAAATCACCAATCTTGATTCAACAATCCATGTTGATCAGATCACCACAACAAGAATTCACAAAGATCATCCCATCGAAAACATCATAGGTGATCTCAACACTAGATTGACTCGTAGTCAATCTGATATAGCAAACATTTGTTTGTATTCTTGTTTCGTATCCTTAACTGTACCCAAGAACATCACTGAAGCCTTAAAGAACAACAGTTGGATAGAAGCCATGCAAGAGGAACTACAGCAATTCAAGAAGCAAGAAGTTTGGAAGCTGGTAGATCTGCCTGAAGGTCAATATGTAATTGGCACAAGGTGGCTATTCAGAAACAAAGCAGATGACAGAGGGATTGTCATAAGAAACAAAGCAAGGCTTATAGCTCAAGGATATACTCAAGAGGAAGGCATTGATTATGATGATGTCTTTGCTCCTGTAGCTAGATTGGAAGCCATCCGAGTATTCCTTGCTTATGCCTCATCACAGAAGTTCACTGTCTACCAAATGGATGTCAAATGTGCATTCCTTTATGGTAAGATAGATGAAGAGGTGTATGTTGCTCAACCTCCAGGGTTTGAAGATCCAGATTTCCCTCACAGAGTATACAAGTTAGACAAAACTCTGTATGGTCTTCACCAAGCACCAAGAAAGTGGTATGAAACTCTATCAAAGTTTCTACTACAGAATGGTTACACCAGAGGTAAAATTGATGAGACATTGTTCTTAACAATAAAATAACAAGACTTGTTAGTAGTGCAAGTCTATGTAGATGACATAATATTTGGCTCTACAAACACACAGCTTTGCAAAGAGTTTGAAACTCTTATGCAATTAAAATTCCAGATGAGCTCAATGGGAGAACTCACATTCTTCCTAGGTCTACAAGTCCAACAATCAACAGATGGAATTTTCATCAATCAAAGTAAATATATGCATCAGATCCTCAAGAAGTATAACATGACTGATTGCAATTCAAGCAAGACACCATTTGCAACTGGATTGAAGTTTGGACCATATCCAGAAGGAACATCAGTTGACCAGAAACTTTACAGAGCTATGATAGGTTCTCTGATGTACTTAACAGCAAGCAGACCAGATATCATATATGCAGTATGCATGTGTGCAAGATATCAAGCAGATCCCAAGGAATCACACATAAATGCTGTAAAAAGAATCTTCCGATACTTGAAAGGCAAAACCAGCTCTTGGTTTGTGGTATCCTAAAGATGGAGACTTCTTTTTATGTGCATACACAGACAGTGATTATGGGGGATGCAATAACAACTAGAAATCAACCAGTGGAGGCTGCCAGTTTCTTGGATCAAGATTGATCTCTTGGCAATGCAAGAAACAGACAAATGCCTCTATGCCCACAGCCGAAGCAGAATATATAGCCGCTTCTGCATGCTGTTCTCAAGTGTTATGGATTCAAAACCAAATGCTTGATTATGGCTTTATTTTCTTCTTTTCAACCCACCCATACACATTGATAATTCTGCAGCCATGTTTATAACAGACAATCCTATTCAACTTTCAAAAACCAAACACATAGAGATCAAATATCATTTTCTGAGAGATTGCTTAGAAAAGGGTCTGATCAAGTTGATCAAGGTCCACACAGACAACCAATTGGCTGACCTTTTTACAAAACCATTTGATTCAACACGATTTGAATTTTTGGTTCAGTCACTTGGTATGATCAACTATGAAACAACAAATTAATATTTTCAAAACATTCAAATCAGACATACTTGATTTTGTCAAAGTCCATGATCAAGGTCCACACAGACAACCAATTGGCTGACCTTTTTACAAAACCATTTGATTCAACACGATTTGAATTTTTGGTTCAGTCACTTGGTATGATCAACTATGAAACAACAAATTAATATTTTCAAAACATTCAAATCAGACATACTTGATTTTGTCAAAGTCCATGATTACCATCAGCTTTCCTTTTTTTCAAAATCAAGATATCATGCAAATCATTCATTTTAATAATATTGAATCACACATACATTTCATGAGAAATGATAGTACACTAGCATAATTCTTCACTTGAGTCTTTTTCCATTACTAAAGACTGACAAACTTTGTTTGATATGTGGATAGGCTCAGCATGGGACACATAAAATCAGATACAACAATGAAGAACTAAATTCTCATGACTATATGGTTAACAACACATCTTGGTTTATGGTGAGTATTGATCTATCCAATATAGGTTGCTTTCAAAGTAACTACAATACACCAAGTGAAACAGTTTATAAATTGCTTTATCATACAAGTGTCTCCTTTGTTATGATAATCATAGACCTGGAGTACACCTAGGCATTCTTTGTTGTGCTAAGCACAGACCTGAATGACCTAAATCATGATCCAAAAAAGATTCCCAAAGAGGAACACATCCATCTTGGATGAATCATCAATAAAGTCTTTATGACTACATTCCTTATGAATGAATCAAAAGAATCCCAAAGAGTATCACCTTCCAAAGTGAAGTGAAAAAGAATCCCAATAAGTATCAAACATCATGGATCAAATTGAGCATTTATACTCCTAAGTAGCTAGGTTTGAAGTATTGAAAGTGCTTTCTAGAATATCTTGAGGAGGGTTATAGTAATCATATAATCAGATGTGGGGTACATACATCTTATGTCAATCAACTCAAAACATGATAATCACTCACTGTTTAAATCAACCATTAATACCATGCTTGAGTTTAAGTGGATCAATATATCTGCAATCAACATTGTACTTGTCTATGTCTATTCTCAAAACCATACAAACAACTCAGTGAGAACTATAGACTAGTATGATCTCATGGTATGTGCAAAAGATTCATGTGTAAAACATGATCAACATTCATTTTTAGTAAGATAATATATTCTCTTGCTAAATGATTAACAAACAAGCAAATTGGACTTTGATAATTTCAATATTAAAACATATAAATTTTTGTCATTTTATAAAAGATTTTTATAACTATGCAAAAATTTAGGGGGAGAAATTGAACATGGAATTATCAAAGGCAGCAGAATTGTGCATTGTCACACATTTCAAAACTTAAAATTTTCAAATTTTGAGTAATAAACAAAGCCAAAGTCAAGCCAACATTAACCAACAGCAGGTTGACACACATACATTTGTTTATTTTATTGCACAATATTGCTTATGAGTGATATCAAATCATCATATATTGAATATGTTAAAATTTAATATTTTAACATACATTTTAAATCAAATTTTAAACAAACATTTTGATTTAAACAAAATTTAACATTCAAAATCTTCTTTTGAAAGAAAAACAAACAAATTTGTTTTTAAAAGAAAACAAAATTTCCTTCGGAAGCAAAATATTTGCTTCGGAAGAAATGACTTCAAAACATACCAAATTTTTAAATTTTTAAAATTTTTGACACTGATCTCACAACGGATGAACAAATATAACATCCGCTGTGGCAACAGTACCACACAAAACATTACAAGTGTCCACAGCGCATGAACAAGGTTCATCCGCTATGAATATTCATTTATAAATTACCAAGTGTTCCACAGCGCATGAACATTGTTCATCCCCTGTGAACAAAGCATTCAATTCATTCAAAGTGTCCACAGCGCATGAATAAGGTTCATCCGCTGTGTATATTCATTCAAACATTCAGGTGTTCCACAGCGCATGACAGTTGTTCATCTGCTGTGAACATATCAAACATATGATCCAAGGATCTACAGCTCATGAACAAATGTTCATCCGCTGTGAATAATCAGTACAATGGACAAAGGGTATACAACGGATGAACAAATATAACATCCGCTGTGAAAAAAGTTATCATAAGTAGCATACAAGTTATGTGCACAGTACATACAGCAATGTAAACTGCACAGTGCATGACCACTGTTCATACAGCGGATGACCTAAATTTATTTCAAGTCAGTTTTGCACAGCGCATGACCATTGTTCATACAGCGGATAGTTTGCGCATAACCACTGTATCCACAGTGGATAGTTCATTGTCCCTGTATATTTAAACAACACTTGCACATTTTTACTTTTTCACCGGTAAAGAGAGAGAAAGTAAAACATTCAAAATTTCAAACCTTGTTCAACAAAACCCTTCGTAAACCCTTGTTACTTGTTTAAATCCAAACTCTAACAAATACCGATTTATCATCGTTTTGTTGATTCAAAAGGTATAATCATATGTTCGAAGCTTTAAATCTTCCATTTTGACTCCATTTAATCAATTTCAGACTCATACATTGTTCGACTCAGTCGAACTAAGAACCGTTAATCAACAATAAGTAATTTGATGTTAATAATCAAATTAAACATTGAAATGATGTGTTTAGGGCTTAGTCGAATGTACTTAGGTTGTTTATTTGGTGAAATTTGATTAAGTGTTCATAATGAACATGAACAGACAGGGTGTTCATGCCAAAATTGAACAAAAACACTGTTTGATCTTTGAAAATGTTCAAAAATGCTTATACTATGTTATAACTTGGTAAACATATTCAAAAGTTACTAACAACCACATAACAAACAATTATTTTGATAGAAACAACTCATACAAACATTGATTGCATATGTATTGAATGTGCATTAAATGTTATTTTGACTTCAAAAGGTTAATCTGAAGTTCAAAAATCAAACAGATATATTGAGCAATTTATGCATGTTCATGAACTTGTTAATCATGATATATCATCAAATCTAATCAGAATTCAGTTTTGAATCATAAAAGAGTACAACAAACAATTTTTAAACAATCAAAATCATTCAACAGTTGACTTGTAAAAGTCAAACTATTATTTTCATACAAAACACCCAAATAATTCATTTTTAATCAAACAACAAGTTCTAAGTATACATAAGTTATCAATATACAAACATACAAATGAACACTTAATCAAAATTTCATCATTTTAAGCAATTATACATATATCATAAAGAATCACTAACATTTGTCTTCTTTTATGCAGATATGGCAAACTTGGTGTTTGTAAGGGATCACAACATCTATGCATTCCTAGATCCTGACTCTTCTAAGTCAGAGAATTATAGAGACATGATCCAGGCCATTAGACAGACTAGACTGGTCCATGCAATGACTGCTAGACCAGACATCTGTGAAGATCATATAGTCCAGTTCTGGACCAATGCACACCTGGGAGAGTTTGATGATCAGCAAGTAGTAATATCTACTGTGCATAACCAAGAAATCATTATCACTGAGGAAGTTATAAGGAGGGTTCTGCAATTGGGAGATATTGATGCAGAAGGCCCTTTAGAATTTGATGAGAACTATATGCTACATGCATTTAGACTGATTGGATACACAGGCACTATTGAAAAGAAACAGATTAAGAAATCATACATGTGTGCTCAGTTCAGGTTTTTTATGCATACATATCAGAAAACTATGACCAATAGGAAAACAGGATGGGATGCTACATCTCTAAGAGCTTCATGTGCTATTGCTAGCATTATTGCAAGGAGACCATTCAACTTTGGTGCTCAGATCCTAAATGGGTTGGTTTACAACATCACAAAGGTGAGGAACAAGTTCTTAATGTTTCCAAGATTCTTGCAGATGATTATTGAAGATCTGCTACCAACCATTCCAAAAGAAGGAGCCATATTTCAGCCTGTTCACTTTAATGAACATGTATTTACCAGGATCAAATCAAGCCTCTATCAAGGAGATGAGGTATCTGTGCCTCCTCATATGATTGATCATGATCTCCCTGTTCCTGATGAGTTTATGAGGATACCAGGTGAAGATGAGCCTTTCATGCTATTCCAACATGCAATTCACTAAGCCCCTATCATACAGCCAGCACCAATCATCCATGCCCCAATCATACAACATGACTCAATCATTCCTCAACCAATCCAACTAGAACAACCACTTAGCCCACAACATCCACCTAGCCCTATACAATCACACAGCCTAATCCTCTCTGATCAACAAACACTATCATCTCTATTAAGAGATATAGATACAGCTCTTGAGCAACTTCCAAAAGAGCATAAAGAGGTTGGTATTTCTTTACATGAGCCAAAAACTGCTCAAACATTCACATCTACTGAAATGGGTGAACCAAGCAGTGAAACATTAACAGAAGAAGACATAGAGCATTCAAAGGTCTTTCTATTCACTGAGTACAATAAACTCATTAAAGATCAAACACAAGAACAAAGAAAAAAGAAAACTGAAGGAGAAAGATATAGAGATTGAAAAACTTAAAGCTAATGAAAATGCTCAAAAGCTGATTGTTAAGTTTATAGAACAACAGCTTGAACAAACTCAAAAAGATCTAAAAGTCAAGGATAATGAGCTTCAAATAGCTAATGCTGAAGTTGACTACTGGGCTAACCAATCAATATCAAGTGAAAATGAAATTGATAAACTGAAAAAGATAATTGAAGCCCAAGCTGAAGAAATAAAGAGGCTAAACAGAGAGCTTGAGCATACAGACTCTCAACTGAATTAAAAAGAACTTTCAAATGATATTGTTGAAGATTTGAGTGAGTCTGAAGGAGAAGAACCACAACAAACCCAATCAGAACAAGCTGAACTAGCATTGATCATTCCCGAAGAAACATACACAATGGATCAGCTGTTTAGTGAGGCTAATCCACATGAGAACATTTATTATTCTCCCATCCTGAAACAACATTTCCATACTCCTGATCCAGTCACAGAAGAAACAAACATAGTTCCTTACAATCCTTTCACTACAAAGCAAATGGAACTAATCAGACAATTTGCTGAATCAGCCTCTGTGCAACCTGAACAAGTTACAGCAGAAGCATCATCATCATCTCCTCAATTAATGACATATGAGAGGAAAAGGAAAAGAACATATTTAGGTTCTTCATCAAAGGGCAAAGAACGAGCAGTAGAGCCTGAATCACCAAAATCACATCCTTTCAAGCTACTTAAGGTAAAACAAGAAGAACCTGAGTATGCTGAGCAAACACAATTGGAAGAAGGTGAGATAGCACAAACTTCTGATCAACAACCAATTATAATCATATCAGACTCTGATGAGGAAAGAGAAGAAGATGATGAAGAAGATCAAATTCAAAACATTCAGGATCTATTCTCAGATGATCCTAAAACTCTCATGGGAATTGAGTTAATCTCAAGAGGTTTCCCATATGATGCATTCATGACCATGAACGTAACTGAAGTAAAGGATCAGCTCAAGGACTCTCAAGAAGTTTTGAAGAATGAAAGTGAGCAGACCTACAAGAGATATAAAGAAATCAAAGATCAACAAGAATTACAAAAGAATCTGCATAAGGATCCTCAAATTGACAAGATGACTTACCAACAAGTCAAGAGTTGGTTAAGTCACACAAGGACTCCTTACAGACCTTATGCTGGAAGATCTTTATCATAAATGAAAGATATGGCCAGGGAAATCTACAAGAATATGCTGTCAAATGCCCTGAAGCCACAAGTTTTCAAACCACATTCAACTGCTTCTCTCTTAACATATCACCAAGCACCTCCTGAACTGCATCCAATTAAAGAACCTAGAGAGTTCATGCCCCACAGGCTATGGCCTGAAGGAAATGAGGCCAGAGAGATGATCAGTGAGAAGACTAACTTTGTTAAATTATATGACAAAATCTCTCTGACAGCCGGGGTAAATGAAACAAAGACTGTGGCTTGGAAATATGACGAAGTCTGGGATGCTGTGCTCATCAAAAGAGTATCTGGACTTGTCCAGTACTTATCATACATATCCCAATTGGGCTCCCTCTCATATGAAGACAGACTGGACCTTCTCCAATTGAGAATGGTAAATCATACAAACAATCCAAGGGGAGCAGACTTCTTTCATATTCTAAGATCATACATGAATAGAAGGCATCATGAATTGAAGGCCAAAGCAGACAAAGAGGATAAACTGCATATAGAGAAATTAAGGAGAGAGCAGAGGGCAGCCAAAAAGGGGAAACAACCCAAACCAGACCAAACAGAACAAGTTGACACTGAACTACTTGAAAGAGTAGGATATCCTCTTAGACCTTCTGATCTTAAGTTGATAATGAAGGAGATAGAAGGAAATCAGTACACTCATCCTATCACCCGAAGGTATTATGATGAAAACCATTTTGAAGTGGTGTTGGAAAGAACAATGGAAGGAAAAGAAGCTGAGGACATAAGATTATTTGATCCAGTTGAGATTAAACTTCTTCACCCATCTTATGTCTCATTTTTAAAGACCAAATCATTTCCAAATATTCAAGATGTGATGTGTAAGGGTGACTGCTGCTATTTCATTCACATGCTAAGAATTCTTGGAATAGTATACATGAAAGCAGCCTTAAAACATAGATTAGAGACAAAACAACAGCCCCTTACTCATATTGAAGGAATAACAGGAATGAGGATTTTTGAACATAACAACCTGGAAATTCTTAAAGGAAAACATGTTGTCACCACCTTGGTGAGCAACACTGACATTCAAAGCCTCGATCAATCAACCATAGAGCAGATGGTTCATTTAACTATAGAAAGAAAGTATGATGATCAAAGGAGCACAGTTGACTATTTTGTTGAACATATAGTCAACTGCAGGAATGCATTCAAGATATCTGCTCTAAAAGATCAAGTTAAGGAAGCTGAAGCTGACCAAGCCATAGAACAAGACATTAAAGATACACTCAAGGCTATGGAAGAGGCTCAAAAACAAATAGAAGAAGCAGGACCATCTCATTCATGAGGTTTCTAAACAGACAACTGGGGAAACAAACAAACAAACATATTTCCTTGTCTCTTATTTTACAATCATACATCGATATTATCATACAATCATCCAATTATACAAACATACATACATATGCTTTTATGCATATGACATCATACAAACATTCATATATGTGTTTTCGTAAACACATAGATACATACAAACATTCATGCTTGTGTTATTTTGATAACACTAGAAATCAATCAATCATTATTAAACATGCAAACATTCAAGACAAACAACAAACAACTATCATTCATAATAAACACACAAACACACACATTATTAAACAAAAAATTTATCAAACAAACAGAAAACTGTGGCAACATCATACTTAGGGGGAGTATTGTTGGACTCAACAAGTGCATTAAGAATTAATGCATAAAAGTATGTTGCTTGCCATATCAGACATATATCAAACAAAATGTGTTTTAAGATACAAAACAATCATTTATAACACATTAACATTATTAACATTCATAAAAATCACTAACATTTGTTTAAATTTCTTTTTCAGATTTGTAGATAAAATAAATTTTGACCAAGTGTTCGCAGCGGATGAAGAGTCTCTACAGCGGATGAAGATCATCAGCAGCGGATGAAGAAAATTCATCTAAGTGTGTGCAGCGGATGAAAGAATCCCACAGTGGATGAAGAACATATAGCGGACAACAGACAAGCAAACACACAACTGTCCACAGCGGATGTTCAATCCACAGCGGATGAACATTCCACAGCGGATGTTCATCCATAGCGGATGAACATTCCACAGCGGATGTTCATCCACAGCGGATGAACAGTCTTCTCCATAGCGGATGAGAAAACCTCCACAGCGGATGACTTAATTCCACAGCGGATAGCTTAGACACTTAGGATTATTTATGTAATATTCGTTTACATAAGGGTAGTTCAGTAATTGTATATAGCTTTTGTGTATAGGCTATAAATAGCATTCTACCCTAATCCTTTGTAAGCTTTTGAACAATCAATCAAACAATCTGTTATTATTATTTTCGAGCATTCAAACACACACAAACACACACACACACTGATTTCATACACTTGAATCATGTGTTTCCGCACCATGGTTCTTGTTTGTTGATTATTGAGAAATATTAAAAAGATCCTTGGGGGAATCAACTTGTTCATGTTGCATATTGTTCTAATATGCTCATGTTCAACATGTTGTTGTAAAGTTGATTTCATCACCATCCACTTTAACCCCCACTCATGGGCTTATTTTTCCTTTAGCCTTCTTTTACCCCTTCCACTTAAATAAATCCTCCTTTTTATTCATTTTCTTTTCCTTTTAAGATTTTCGGGTGTTACACCAAACTTCAATGATGGCTATGCTTACTATGTCAACTATGTTGACTTTTATTCTTAGTATGCTTGGTTATAACCAATTAAATGCAAATCGGATGTCTCAACTCTATTCCCATAATTAAAGAAGTTGGTTGAAAATTTTTTTAACACTTCTCTTGTCTCACTTTTTTCCGACAACGGAGGCAAATATATCAGCCTCATCCCTACCTCCAACAAAATGCATATCCTACTTCACTATTCCCCCACATAACCAGGAACAAAATTGTGTTGTTGAAAGACCCCATCGCCACATTGTCTAAATAGGTCTATCTCTTCTAAATCATGCCAACTTACCTCTTATTTTTGGGGCTCATGCCTTCCAAACCATGGTTCATCTTAAAAACCATCTTCCTAAAAAAAATTTGAATTCAAAACCCCATATGAGCGATTATATACCACCTCATCCACTTATACAAAACTTAGAGTCTCTGGTTATTTGTGGCTTAGAGTCTTTGGTTGTTTGTGGTTTCCATAGTTGTGTCCCTACGCCTCATCTAAGCTACACCCACAATCAAACCAAATATATATTCCTTGGCTACTTTTCTTCCAAATCTGCGAATAAATCCTATGATACGTTCTCTCATTGTCTCTATCATTCTCGTCACGTTCAATTTGTGGAACACACTTTTTCATCACAATCAATACATATTTAACTTACCCCTACCTATACCCAAAACCGTTGTCTCAAAACCCACTAGACAACTCTACTTACGATTCCATAATGCTTCATCACTCCCTCATAACCCACCAATACATACCTATGCTAACATAACCTCACCACTCACCTACACTTCCATGCAGCAACCTATGAACCCCATCTATCCAAACGTCTTACAATCCACTCTCAATCTACCAACCCTTTCTCCATTATGTCTCCATCTCCTACTTCCACTACACATGCCCATCCTTTACCTTAGCCAACAAGTTCCTCTTAAACCACCACTACCACCATTACCACATTGTCCTTAACCTCGCTACCCTCTCCCTCGTTATCCTTAACCCGTACTCAATGTATACAAAATCCAAATCCAAAATACTTCAACTCTAATATAGTTAACACCAATATTCTCCACCCTCTTCCACCTTCCCTTGAACCCATCACTCACACTCAATCCTACAAAGATTCATAATGGTGACATGTTATGGATTAGAAGTTTAACACGCTCCTCCAAAATCAAACATGGGAACTTGTACCACATCACTCTCAAACACCAATTAGTTGCAAATGGGTGCATCATGTTAAAAGAAATCACGATGGCTTAATTGCAAAGTACAAGGCTCATCTCATCGTAAAAGGATTTCATTAATAATATGGGAAAGATTATTTTAACACATTCAGCCTAGTCACAAAACCCATCACCATTCTTACCATTCTTTCATGAGCTCTGTCCAAAAATTGGCCATTACATCAACTAGATGTTAATAATGTCTTTCTCTATGGCACACTTCATAAGGATATCTTTATGACCCAACCATCTGGTTATGTTAACTCTCAATTCCCTCATCACATTTGAAAGTTTAAAAGGGACTTATATGGTCTAAAACAAGCTCCTCGAGCTTTGTATATTGAGCTTACTACTTTCTTTCTTCGGTTTGTATTTCGCAAATCTTTAGCTAATGCCTCTCTCATTCTAACGGATTTATAGTTCCTTGACCATTTCATCAAAGCCTTAAGCACTAAATTTTCAGTTAAGGATCTTGACATGCTCCATTATTTCCTTGGTGTGGAAGTAATTCCTATATCAACCGTTCTTTGTTGACTTAATATGGTTACATGAAAGACATCCTAACCTATTTTCACATGGATGGTACTAAAGACGTCCCTCTTACCAATGCTACTGACTATTTCTCCTTACCAATTCTTCTCCCCCAAGATACCACTCCTTATCATACACTAGTTAGTTCACTTCAATAACTAGCCTTTACTCGCTGCAAAATTTCATGTTTCATAAATAAACTCTCATAATTCATGCATGCTCTTAGGAAATCCCATTGGCAAGCTCTTAAACAGGTTCTTCATTACGTAAAAGGCACCATCCCTCACAGTGTCTTTTTAAACCGTCATTCTCCTCTCACTCTGTCGACCTTCTCAGACTCAGATTGGGGTAGCGTTAATGATGTCGACCAATTAACTACAGCCTATATCATTTACCTTGGCACCAACATTGTCTCCTGGAAATCTACACGCCAAAAGTCTGTAACATGATCCTTAACAGAGGCCGAGTACAAGGCCTTGGCATATGTCTTAGCGTAATTTGCATGGCTCAAGAACTTACTTCAGAAATTGGGTATTTGTACTACACACTTGCCAACCTTATTTTGTGATGATACCAGTGCAACGTATGTTTGTGCAAATCCTTCTACTACTAAAAAATGAAGCACATTATACTTGGCTATCAGTTCATACAGGAACGAGTTTATATATGTGTTCTTCGCATCAGCTCGCAAGATCAACTTGCTAATATACTCACCAAACCGTTGTCAAGAGCACCATTTTTACGTACAGTAAGATTGGTGTATCCAACAGGTCTTCCATCTTACGAGGCATATAAAAAACAGCGTTATTACCAAGTCAACAAAGTCAAGACCATAAAAAGAATGTATGTTCACAATAATGTATTCAATCTTGTATGCTTTAATTTACTCCAGTAGTTAGTCTCATCTCTTTCCATGTATATTGCTAACATGTTTGTCTATAGTGAATATCGTTGATTCATAGCATATGCTTATACTTCTATATGAGATTCAGATTGAATATTATCCAGAGATCTAGATAATATTTATTTCTTTAATTATCTCTTTATCTATGCAGTTTCTTTGAATATCAAAACTTAATTTTTATTCAAATGGCAACAAAAACAATATTTATATGGTTCCCATCAAATAGCCAAAATAATAAACCAATATAAAATATAACAATAAACTAAATCGTCAAACTTAGATAACTTCAATTTGGATTCCAGTCCAGAACAGGTTTAACTCCTTGGTGGTCGCCCGCATATTTAGTTTTTGAGAGGAGTATCCTTCTCACCATTATCTCTATCTCCGATTCCTCGATCTATGAAAAAAAATCTGGTGTTGAGTGTTTATTGGAAGAAGCACCCAGATTTGACAAAGACACGATTAAACCCGATGAGTAGGCCGGCTCTTCCACGCTTACATCAATGATGTTTTAACTTTCTTCGATTTTATCAGTGAGCCCAAGTGTCATCAATTCAAGTTGATTGCTCATACCAACTGAAATTTACGCGTTAACAGTTGAGTATTCAACTCACAATGATTTTTTATTCAAGTTGACTTTGTGTGTTAACAATATGACTAATTGATTCAAATACATAAAAGTGCTTCAGCCGAATGAAACAGATTAATATGAACTCATGACTTAGGGAGTTTTCATTGTTCCTAATTTGAGGTATGCTAATTTGTATGTAATTACTAATCACACCACAATGACTATCTTGAAATATGTTGTCATGTTGTGTTAATATAGTTATTTGTTCCTATTAATCTAATTTTTAGTTTCTATTAATTTCTGAAGCTAGTTTGTTATTAAGAAACTATGTTTTTATAAACCTGATAGCGTTGTTGCAGATATAGAGTTAAATTCTAAATATTATGGATTTGGTAATCATGAGATGATTAATGAATGTATGTCTTTGATTGAATATCGAGACTCATGACTCAAATGATGTTCAACCCATTTGTTTATTAGTATTACACTGATAAACGATTACCCTTTTTCTATCAAGAACAAATGTTATGCAATAATTCAACTTAAGAATTAGAATCTGATTCATTAACAGTTAATGTTTGTGGTTCTTTGTAGTTGAATATATTTATACGAATATATCAAGCTTGTGCTATTGGTAACTTTTGTTGGTTATTTTAATCTTGACTTAGGTTAATTATTTAGGAAGTTTATTAATTAGTATTAGGTTTATTTTGTTTAGTGGTCATATGAAGTGAGTGGTGGAGAAGTGGTCTTGGTTTGACCGAATTGCATGGGATATGAATGTTGAGGGGATGCACATGATTGGAGTACACGTTGGAAAGGAACGAGTCATGCATATCCACCGGATCTTTAGTTGAATTAGTATTATTATATTGTTTTGATATTCCCACGTTTGTATGTCAGTATGGCTATATATAGCCTTGTATGTTCACATTTTAAAATAAGAAGTAGATCTCTTTGTATGTTCATATATACATACGTGAGTTTGTGTGTGTTTTGAGCGAGTGTTTGTGAGGGACCTGAACCAACATTGCCTATAACTAGCTTGGGTCGCAAGTCGTAATTAATTACTTGGATTAATTCCTTTTTGAAAAAAATAGTGAACATAATTAACTTTATATAAGTATTACTTATTTATTTATATATTAAGTTTACCCTCCTTTAAGTTAGACAAATTTGTTTTAGAAAATAATTTGCATGCTTATACAAGAACGTACGTAAATATATTTATACTTGTATATGTGCGTATGTATATAGAAAATAAAACTATTATTGGTAAAACGCGACATAGTAACATACTTCAGTTAATTATGAACTTGATATGTAGCAAGTCATTTTCTGTTGTTGCATGACTCAAAATGAAAGCAGAAATGATAAAATAAAAAGAAATAAGAAACTGTTGATGAACGAGACTATATTTTAGGGTAGTTCGGTTTGATGTCATGTGGTGGCTAGGAGATAAAGATAACATAATTAGTTTATTTTATTATTATTATTTAAGAGTCTAATAGTTAGTTCGGTTTGATGTCATGGGGTGGCTAGGAGATAAAGAATAGGTGTTCTAGTATTATGATTGAGATCTTGTAAGGGTAGCATATAAACAGAAGTAGTCAAGTCTTTTTAATGGGTCTGTTGAAGTTAAACTAAATATAAAGATAATTATAAGTTAGTGTGATGTATTGTATAATTAGGTTAATACAGGTAAAGTAGTTAAAGGTGGTTATGACGGTTATTTTACCCACCGGGTCATAAACAGGTTGGTGTCTTTACCCGTCAATTACTAACCTATAAATACTCTTGTAATCCTTCATTTAACACTTGATGAGATCATAAACACTAAAAATTTCTCTCCAAAGTGTGTGTTTTAGTGTGTGATTCACCCCTTTGATCCCAACAATTAGTATCAGAGCGGTTTTGAAGATCAAGAACAACAACATAGATCGTAGTGTTCGTTTACAAAAGAATTGAAACAGGAACAAGAAGAAATCGATCAAGGGAAGAAAGGAAGGGTTCGATCAAGAACATGGCTATTGGAATCGGAGATCGATAAGGGATTGACTATATATCACAATCAATCATGTGGAAGAATTTGTAATCATGAATCAATTGGCCTGTTATCATCTATGATTAATTAAATAGGAAAGGTGATCGAATACCGGGTTGTTTTATTTTTTCCGCAAGTAACTAGTGGTTGGAAATTTGATTAAGGAGTAAGTTGGTCAAACAGCGGATTAGCCGATTTTTTTGTCAAATCCAGGTGATTAAAAAACCGGGTTGTTCTTGCAAATATATGTGATTCAAACGAGCATGATTTGGTAGAAGCAAATGGCTTTGGATCAAACCTTGTTTTGCAGGTGCAAGAAAATGGTAGAAGCGAGTAGCTTTGTTTAATTTTCTTAGTCGATGATAGAAGGATAACAAAAATCTTAAATGTGTGCATTTTTGTTGAAGAGTTGTATTCTAGAAGAGGTCGGGGTCCAGAAAAAACAAGAATGGTGAACGGGTTCAATAGTATACAAGTCACATAAGATGATTTAAGAAAAACATAGCAATGAAGAAGAAAAGGAAGGTTAATTGTCTATCCAAAAGTTAAAGAAAATGAAGATCTTCTTCAACAAAATTTAATTTAAGGGGGAGTGTTGATGTTAAACGAAATTTATAGATTAATTATAGTTTATTATAAGTTAGTGTGACATATTGTATAATTAGGTCAATATAGGTAAGATAGTTATTTAACCCACTGGGTCATAAACTGGTTGGTGTTTTTACCCGTCAAATACTAACCTATAAATACTCTTGTAATCCTTCATTTAACACTTGATGAGATCATAAACACTAAACAAATTCTCTACAAAGTATGTGTATAATGTACGTGTTTTATTGTGTGATTCATCCCTTCGATCCCAACAGGGTCATTCGTGTATTGTTTTTTTATTTCTGTACAAGTTCTTCCACTAAAATAAAGTCACATTCTTTACTTTTTATGCAAACTTCTGTGTCTAAGTTGTGAAACTTAACAAGGGGCATCAAAGTCTAAATACGTGTAAGCTAGGCTACGAATGTCACTACCTCCGGTGTTACCTAATTGTCGATCAATTAAGAACCAAGTTGAAGAACTCGCAAGCTAGAGAATGAACTGCGCATAACAATGGCCGACTTCTTAACAATGGTCAACTTCTCAATAGTTGTAGGTATTTATCAAGGCTTGTCTACGTGTGTTGAGTCCTATCTACAAGGACAAGACCTTTGGAAAGTCGTGAAGATTTAAGAGATGCATATGCCAAGGAATGACACCAATAGGGAAAGCTATGTTTCTATTATAGGTGACAGTTAAAGAGGAAATGTTGGATCACTTTCAAGATGTTGGAACACAAAAACAGATTTATATGTCTTGGAAAAATGGATCTCTAAGAAAATTAACACCCGGTTATAACTTTTTTTAAAATGCATTGTTATCGGTTTCACAAAAGGTCATGCAAGCCCTAAAATACTTTCATAAAGTGAAGACACTTTGTAGAGAGATTGCTTTAGATAAACAATCGTAGATTGGGGATTCAGGAATGAAAAGGATAATTATACACAGGTTAAGGCTAGAATTTACATGTTCATATTTGCTATTCATGGTTGGCCAGCTCAACCTAAGACCTAAGTTATTAGAATTCAAGAATCTGTGGGACGCGATTCCCACATAAACAAAACAAGATAACAAAGCCATGTATGTTGGACAAGGCGAAAGTAAGTACAAACCAAGTGTGAACATACGTAAACTATTGATCCAAACCCAAATACCTTAAACAGGAACCGCGTCACTTAAACCACGAATATAAACATGTGTTAACAATCAAGGGAACATAGTTCTCAACAATCTGAACCAATGAAAAAGACATTCATATTGCATGGGTAACGGGGGCACCTACATAACAAACTTTCTGGGACCAGTGCCTACCGTCATGTATGTTCATCATTCATATATCATGAAGCCTCTAAATAACATGTAAAGGGGATGAAATTCCCATCCATAAATCTCTCTCAAACTCATTACTTTTCTTTGTGTTACATCTTTACATAAGGTTTTAACAAAACCAACTTAAAGGTATTTTATTAGATTAAGCATGAAAAAAATGTACCTCACATCTTGTTAGTTATAATTAAGGGGTGTTTAAAATCGGATATCTGGATTTCAATATCCGAATCTGTATCCGAAATTTTGGATATCCTGAATTTTGGATTCGGATTCAGATATCAGAGTTTTACAAAAATAAGTATTAGTTAACAATTTTAAAAAAAGTTAATAATTTTTATTAAAAAATACTTTCGGGTATCGGAATTTCTTATAAAAATATATGAAATGTACGAAACTATCCGAAATTTCTAACTCACATTATTACAGTTTCTTCTATTAAAGAATTTATATCCGATCAGGGATTAAAAAGTCCAGCTCGCAGGTGATCTTGATAAGTGGATGTTAGCAAATTGCGAGTCGGAAAGAAGATGGCGCCAGCTCGTGCATACGCACTTGCAGTGGATGATGGTCTTGACAGGAAGTCTTGAGAGGATATCAACCATGATGTGTGGTGGTAAGTCATCCATTGTGTGTGTTTGAGTGTGTTTGTATGTATGGATATGTAGATATATATAAGCGATTTTTGTGGTGTGTTGTAGTGGAGAAAGTCATATATAAAAGTCTTCTGCTAAGAAGATATATACGTAAAAGTATATATCTTGACAAGCACTTGTTTAATTAATAACGCGTTATCTTTGACAATCTTTTGAGTTGGAGATTAGACCTCCAATAACTAGTGTCGGGTAATTTACTTTTATTTAGTTTTTTAAAATAACTAGTGATTTTTTCACTCGCGCTTCACGGCGAGGCACACCAACTTAACAATTGAGTAAACCAAAGTGGGTCAGATGCATCCATTTTCATCATCATAGCCACTAAAAATTCAAAGCGTAAGCTGATTTAGATTTTATCAACACAAACGGTATATTGGGATGTATGAAATCACCATCTAGCCAGAAACCCACCTTATGTGCCTAGCCCTTCTTCTCTTCAATTTTTACTGCCACGTCACAAAATTTGAAAGAACCTGAGAATGCTAACAAAATAGATGAATGTGTTTAGCAATGAAACTAACAATGCTGAGGCCTAGAATTAAGATCTTATGGAGTGAAACTAATAACGTAAATATTAATGTTAAGTAATTAGAAACATATTCATGATCCATATAATCACAATATCATAGTACCATGCAAAGTGATCATATTAAAGTAGCAATACCCACACCTTGAAATTTGTCATGCAAATATCAACATCTTCAAAATATGATAATGAAGTGATGATATTAAAGTAGCAATACCCACACCTTGAAATTTGTCATGCAAATATCAACATCTTCAAAATATGATAATGAAGAAGCAATTTCCATACCTACCAGCATCAAAATAAAGAAACCCAACTATAAATCCTAAGCAATAAAGAAACACAACTATAAATCCTAAGCAATCAAGATACTTGCCTAATTTGATTTTAGTTCTTTCAGCTTCAACAATAACAACACCAACAATAGACTTAGAAGACATGCGCACTGTTATTAATGGTATGATGATGGTTGCCCATAAGCATGTCGGTGACGGTAAAGAAAGCTTAGTCCTATTAAGGATAATAATAATTATGTAAAATAATTGTTTCCATTTAAATTAGAATGTATATTTAGATAGGATCACAGTTGTTATTGACCATCGTAATTGTAGCCTAACAATGCTCCTTTCCTTTTGGATCTCTTGTTGTAGTCGGCTTATTTTAGCTTTGTATCTCATGATCAATGATAAGCTTTTTCATTCCATTATCAAGTTTTCATATGGTATCAAGAGCCTTCCACTCAAAAGAGTTCCGAGCCAAAGGAATCCTTGTGACTTTTATTGATAGAACACGAATTACAATGAAAATTGAGTAGATTAAAATGTAAACTTAAACAGTTGGCTATTTTCTTGAGAATCCGAATAGAATGATGCCCGAGTTTACGATGCCAATCAAGAGGCAATGTGGTGGAGACCGCATTTATTTGAGGTAATGATGGAAGACTTGCATAGTAGACATCAAGGTAATTCTCGCCCCGTATTAGACGTGCCCCCGTTCAAAGATCCTTGACAAAAAAATGAGTGGGAAAAAATTCCACAGAAACATGGTTAGTCTTACACAATTTTGCAATGGATATGAGTTTATTTTGAGGAACACACAAAACATCTTTTAAGAAAGTGAACCATTTGACGTATGAAGGTGTTTTTCACCAATATGAGTGATAGAAAGAGTGGTACCATTGCCAAGAACAATTTCATCCAGTCCACCATACTTGGATATAGTATGAAAGGACGCACAATCCGGATCGACATGGTGCGAAGCACCAGTGTCAAACATATAAGAGGATGTAGTGACATTAGCAGTTAGTGAAGCCTTGTTTTGAGGACGCACAATCCGGATCTACATGGTACGAAGCACCCGTGTCAAACATATAAGAGGATGTAGAGACATTAGCAGTTGGTGAAGCCTTGTTTTAAGTCACAGAAGGTACTGTGGTAACGTGATTCTCTCAAAGAAAACGAGCAAGCTGTCGATAATCTTTTTTATCATGTCATGCAAAATCACAAAAATTACAATAGGTGTTGTTACGGGTTTCACGGTTACTGCCTTTGAGGTTAGAACTACTGGACCATTTATTACGAGTAGGTTTGTTGTTGAAGTTGCCATGCACATATATGGAACTTACTCACCAAGTTTAAAATGGATGGTGCCAAATCTGTTACTACACCTCTTAGCTCTACCAAACCACTATCACTAGTTGACAGCTCGCCTAAAATAGATCCTACACCGTATCGCCAACTTGTTGGCTCCCTTCAGTATCTTGCGTTTACTAAACCCGATGTTTCCTTCGCTGTCAACAAGCTTTCTCAATACATGCATGAACCAACTCAACTTCATTGGCAAGCATTAGAACGAGTTCTTCGGTATCTAAAAGGCACCGTTCATCACGGGTTGTTTCTTAATCGTGGATCTCCTCTAAGCTCCAAGCCTTTACCGACTCTAATTGGGGTGGCATCGCCGATGGGGGGCGTTCCATGACTGCCTACATCGTTTATCTTGGGTCCAATATCCTTTCATGGCGCTCAGCGCATCAAAAATCCGTCTCCCGATCCTCCACCGAAGTGGAGTATAAGGCATTAGCAAATGGTGCGGCTGAACTTTCCTGGGTCCGAAATCTACTGTTGGAACTTGGATTATCCATGCCTAAATCACCTACATTATTCTGTGACAATGTGGGTGCTACCTATGTGTGTGCAAATCCGATCTACCATTCGCGTATGAAACACGTGTCACTTGACTATCATTTTGTTCCTGAGAAAATAGCAGATGGTTCATTAAAAGTTCAACACATTCACTCCGCTGATCAGCTCGCTGATGTTCTTACCAAACCTCTTGGTCGTGGACCCTTTCAACAAGTATGATCCAAGATTGGAGTCTCTGACGGATCCTCCATTGTGATCTTTCATATTTTTCATTAACAAATTGTTATTTTTCCGCTATCTTTTGTATGTGTTGTTTATGTCTACAATGTGACTATAGGAGTTCTTTTGGCAAATTTTAAAAAAAAAAATCCCAAGGTTCTTATTAATAACTAATCTTAACTATATTTAATTAAAATTTTATAACTTGATGATTATTAAATAAATAGATTATTATGAGTTTTTACAAGAATTATAAGCTACTTTCATAAAAGTTCGGGTTTAAATTGTAAATAATGAAACTTGATTAAAGGGTTTGGGCATAAAATAATAAACCAAGGACCAAATTGTAAATTTCTTTTAAAACCCACTCCCCCCCCCCCCCCCCCCGCCGTATTCCCGGCCACAAGTCAGGCCACCTCCGGCGGATCACCGGAAAAGCCAAGGAACACCCCAAATCGATCGTTTCCAGCCCCAATAACCGGTTCCCTAACCTCGCGAGTAAGTTTCAAACTCGCAACACAATTAAATCGAATTAAGGACTGCTATAACTATTCGTTTCAAAATCGAACACCTCATTCAAAGTTAAACCGTTTCTCCCCAATTATCAGACTAATTGATTAAATTAAAAGCTTGAAAACGTTCATCTAATAATTTCGAAATCAATAGCATGATCAATTTCATTTGAAACGATAGATTTCGCACTCAAATCAATTCGTAACACCCATGAACAAACTTGAAGTCGTTGGACATCTAATCGATCAAATTAAAACTACATAATAGGGGCAAACCATTCTATTTGACTTTCTTACACTTCCTACATGCTCAATTTCACCACAAACTCACACACGCATCGTATTAGGATCAAGACATAGTCGCGACCTCGTTCAAACCTATACCAGTCGATCCTACGATTGAAACTTTAGCCTTTGGGTATCGTCTTTTGACCTTATCGACTAAATTCTAAATCTTGGAACGCTCACTTTTAGGTCAATTGTGAAGACATCGTTAGAGTTACCTTATTCTTATTATTTTCCTTGTACGTCTTATACCATGTGAGTTTCCCATACTCCGTTTTACTTAATTCACACATCTGAGGGTGAAACATGTTACACGTATCATAATCACACTTGTAAAGACGTTTAAATACTTGTAATGCACGTGCAATTCATTTTACATTTTATCATAGTTATTTGAGACTTGTGCAAATATTATGTGATAGACTCTTGTAAAAACAATCATTAACTATTGCTAGCCTAGCGACGTCATAGATCTATGGGCTTGACAAGCCTACTTGGTGCTAAAGCCGAGGTTATTGCCGACTCCTGATGACGTATTCTTGATCATCAAGGGAACCAAGTACACTTAGTTAATCGTATATTTTTCGTTGTGGCCATATCTTTGTCAATGTTTGATTGTATCATTATGCTATCCATATATTTTGTCTTTTTCTTTAACTTATGACTTGAATTTCCTCTTTTAAAAGATTTTATATATGTATGTACAATCTATGGGAACTCACCAACATTATATGTTGACCGTATTTTCTAACATGTTTCAGGAAATGCTCAAGCTTAGTTGTTGACCTTGAAGATATGAAATCATCTAGGATTGGACCTAGAATAAAATAAAGAACTTACTTTGAAATTGGATGTTTAAATTTAACTTATGTTATGTTTGTTGATTTGAGACTTATGTTATGAATTGTATGACATGAATTGGGTATTTAATAATATTTACACTCTGAAGTAGCGTTGTGTGGCATAAACAATTTTAACCCTCACATCTCAACGTTTTCGCCGTTAAGGTTGGGGTGTGACATCCATCTTGCGGGGGCATATTAAGGATAGTAATAATTATGTAAAATAATTGTTTCCATTTAAATTAGAATGTATATTTAGATAGGATCACAGTTGTTATTGACCATCGTAATTGTAGCCTAACAATGCTCCTTTCCTTTTGGATCTCTTGTTGTAATCGGCTTATTTAAGCTTTGTATCTCATGATCAATGATAAGCTTTTTCATAACATTATCAAGTTTTCATAAGTCCCACCGGTTGTTAACTTAAATTAATTAAAAAGAAAGTTAACCAAATACATAAATAGATGAATGCAAATTTATAACAGTATAATCATCAAATCTTAATAGTGAAATCATAATTTGTTTCCTTTGATTTCTATTAGATAATAATGTACCCAAATTTGTAATCTCACATGAGTACATAATTACCTATAACTTAATACATTTTAATGAATTTTAGTAAGCACTAAAGATCACTCTTAAAACAAAACCCTTTTTGCATTTAGAACGAGGGTATTAGCTAAATTTATTAGCAATATTTTGCTTAAGCAAGATAATTCAATTAAATCTTAACCCTGGTAAATAGTTAAAAAATATCAAATGAAAAATCTTTTAAATTTCAAACAATTTAAATACTTTAAATCCTAATCAACAAACCAAGCACGTTAATCGTGTCCCTAAATCATCAAATACAATCTGTATACAGTTTGTATGTATAGTTACATGTGAAAATTCAAAGGAAGGAGAAAAAGGCTGATGTTAATTAGAAAAGAGGCTCACCTGGCATGCCACCCATATCTTTAACAGTCACTAATCTTTGCACTCAATCACAACTTAATCTGCCAAGAATACAATTTCTTGTCGGCCGTCTTCAATTCAATTGCTAAAGTGATATAATATCATTGGATGGATACAATCAAAACCAAAGAAACCACATACAAACCTAACCCCAAAAAAACCACATACGAACCTAACCCACACTCCAAATCAAAATAAAGAAACCCAATTAGGAATCTTATGAAATCAAGAAACTTACCTAGTTTCACATTACTTGTCTCAGCTTCAACAATGGTAGCACCAATAATAGACCTAGAAGACTTGCACATTGATTTTTATGGTATGGTAATTGTGAAGGTCCAGCAGCAAATCAGCGAAGGTGAAGATCGTTGAAATAGAGCAGGCTCTACAATCAATCGACGATCAAAGTCCACAAAAACATATGGCGTGGAGAGACACTGATACAAAACCAAACTTAATCTCAACCCTAAAATTATAAAGTTAACAAAAAGCAGTTATACACCGATTAGAAGCCCATGAACGACCCCTCGGTGACGAAGACGTTGAAATGGAGAAGATTGATGAACGACAAGTCTATACTATCGATCAATCTCACACCCTTCTTTCGCTCTCTCTCTATTCCTATATCTCTGAGTGTACGAAGTGAATTGCATTGTGTTTGGTGATCAATTTAAGAAAACAGAAACCTACACGTAGTGCTAAACCAACGGCCGACATACATGCAACTACCGTAGTGACTACCAGAAGCACCACCGACATATACGTTAGCCACCATCAACGCATGACAAATACAGCCGTCGACCGATAAACTGGTTGTTCCTTCTATGGCGGAGTTGGTGCAAATCGGAGAACAGTAAGCCAAGAAGTTATCGCAATGGTGATTTGGCTTATGCCACAATGGTGATTGACGACACACTTCACCGGAACCCTATAGCGGCCATGCCGCTGCTACCTTCGTGGAACTGCCACCTGATTTGCGTTAATCTACCTAGTTTGGCTTTCTCTCAGCAATTCTTCACCGAGAATATCTCTCTTCGTTTGATATCTACGATGCCACAAAAGTTGTCTTAGGGACACGTGTGATGCCACGAAAGTTGTCTCAGGGACACGTGTAAACCATAAAACAAGTTTTGTTTCCCATCGTTGGATAAAATTTAAACGGACTTGATTTCAAGATCTACTATTCATTGCTTTTTACTTTTAATAGTATGTAATAATATGTTTAGTTAAGGATCGTTAACTGAACATAAATTATTAATTTTTTTAAAGGAGAATGCAAGAACCTTAAATTCTAACTTTAAAGTTCACCTATTACTTATTATATATATATAACAATTAGAAAGTTGTATGAATAATAATGAGGTTTCAATTCTTTACGATTTAACTACGTACCTTTAAATCTTTACAATTTGACCATAAACTTTTAATCTTTTTAGTTTTGCCAATAACTTTCAATTTTTTAAGTTCGAACACAAACTTCAATTCAATATAATTTGAGCACAAAACATTTTTAGCATTTTTATAATACATTTATTTATTAACTAATCTTTATAGTTAATGTTATACATATTTTATCTTACTCTTGTAACTTCTACATAGTGTTTTATTTTATTAGAAAATATAGTTGCGACGTGTGTAGGAACAAATATATGTGGAAATAAACTTGCTACAAACATTCAATTCTTGAACTCCAACCAAACGTGCATGCATACAAGTAGCACATTCTAATATTCTATATCTGGATTTCCTAGCTGCATATTAACATCACACAAAACAATATTGGAAAGTGGACTTTTTGCAAGGTAAAAAACAAGTAATTAAAATAATGTACATTGTGGGGATTAAGAATAAACCAGAAGTTTAAATGTTTTTAAATGTTAATCAGGTAACTAATTCAACTTAAAAATCAAACAGAACCCATGTTGCTATAATTTTGTGCGACCCATATTCGTTTTGACCTGTTTTTCAAACAAAATAAAAAAAAGTAAATCAATAAACCTTGACACCAAACATATTCTTGGATTTGATCTTTGATGACAATAATATAACATTATTAAAAGTAGATCACCTGCCTCTTTATTATCTCCCTGATATACATACTCAAAACATTTCAATAATATAATACTAGTGGGAATGTCCACGCGTTGCTACGAGTGTCCATTTTGACCGACTCATTCATACGAAAATGGTCAAAGTCACCACCTATACACTCTCTATAAACCATAATTGGTTATAATATGTTTTGGCTGGTTACACAAAATCTTGTCACCTTTACCTCATAGAATAAAAAAGGTGATACCTACGTACAACTAAGCAATACTTAGATGTTATACCCTACTCGAGTTTTAAGCACGAAGCTCGAAAGGAACCTCGAGCTAGTTAGGACTGGCACAGCTAGACTACATGCCTACAACCCTACCTACAACGAAACAAGCTTGCCAAGAACTAGAAACAAGTAAGTTTTTACCATGCTATAAGTTGAACTGATTTTTAATACAATATTACTAATTTCATTTCTATAACAAGTATGCTTATTATAAATACTAATGAAACAACATATCACGAAATTCAGAAGCATTTAATCATATTTTCATATCAGAAGGTAATTAAAATCCTAACAAATATGCCCTCGCGTATTGTTGTGTTTGACTTAAATACTTTGCTTCCCCAAATGAGGCTTTCTTGAACACGTAAACCTACTCAAAATCACTGATTGGCACTCTTCGAGCCATGCATTTGCGATGGTTAAGTTATCAATTTAACATCTTTGTAACCTACACCTACCAATAACAATGCATAAATATTACTTTGTGCCCAAAACGCTAGCTGTGACATCCGTCACCAAAACAGGTACGTTGACTTTGGCATCATTTTGGATTTTGACTTTTGACTTTGACTTTTGTCATTTGGGCTTGGTCTTGATTTATGGTTCTTTTCTGGTTGGGCCCAAATCTTGGCTTAATGGGCCTACGTTCTTAAGATGGACCTAGAGTTTATATCATTATGTGACTATTGGACTTGTTATTGTATGAGGTCCTATGCATTGAGCCCAATCAAGGCTTTTCCTAAAAAGTAAAACACGAAGTTACACCGAAACCCAACTAATCTTACATCCATGGGCTTTGCCTAAAGTCTAGTAAATACACTTAATTGAAACTAAAAATATAAATTAAATGATTTATATGGCGTATAATAGTCCGTTGGAATCGTATTAACGCATAGAATTCAAAAAAAATAAAAATTAGTCGATACGCGGGCCGAGACGAGACGGAATAGACGAGACGGGCCAAGGGCCCAAAGGCCCTTGTCCTCCCTTCCATTCGGCCGAATTAGACAAAAGGGGGGTATTCCCCTTTGTTTTGTCCTCACTTTTGCAACTCAAGATTTTTCCTTGAAACCCTAGCCACCACAACACCAAAATCCTCTCTTCTTCTTTATCTAACCATCTAAAATTCTTAAGTACTAGAGCCATCCATTGAGTTTTTGATAATCAAGGCATCCAAGATCTTAAACTAGGCTTGAATCATTCATCTTCGAATCTATGGAAAGCAAAATCGTTTTTGATGATTTTATTTTTTTGTTCTACTCAAAAATCGATGTTGTTCATCATCTAAATGCAAAATCTTCATCTAATATTCTCTCATTCTTGGTTTTGGGTGCTAGATCATGAATATCTAGGTGTTTCGATTGTCGGAATCGTCATTTGATAAAAACCCTAATTCTTGGACTTGTATGGTAATCGAATCTATAATATTGGGTTGTAATCTTGGATGATCTGCTCTTAATTGACATTTTGGACCTATAAAACGTTTTGAAATAATTGAAATTGTTCCTTGAAGGAATTGACGTGTCGAAAGAATTGAAACAACGAATTTACCATTTACCGTGGCAAACCGGGAGACTAGGAAACTAACAAACTGTTTGGGACTGAAAATTTAAGTAAACAAAGATTTAATTGAAGTTTTGGATAACTAGAACCTGGAATGAAAGTTCTTATTATATTCGGGTTGTTAACGGGCACCTAATGGAACTTGGGACGTAAATGAACAAAGCTAATGAACTGGACAACTTGCTGTCAGGAAAAATAGGTCATCTTGTACAGGTAGTAACTTGGTCAAAAAGCGCCCAATTGGGGCAAACTCTGTGTCTGAGTTTAATCCCTATGAGTCCTCTAACTAATCCAAGTTGTATCACGTCGTTTCGACATCGTTTGGTCCTCCAAACGTAGCAAACAAAACTGAAGGTCAAAACTGACGAATCTGGGCAGCAGATTAGTTGGTATTCCTCGAGTCATAACTTTCTCATAATTTGTCGAATGGATGTGATTCTTTTTCTGGTGTTTAATTAAAAGTCTCCTCTTTCAAATTATACCTTTTATGCAACGATTCGTTATCGTTATGATCTCCTAACAGTCTATACAAGACTGATGCGCAATCAGATGTATATGCTGAATTATCTTGGTAACCTTAAAAGTAAGGGTTGGAACTAAATAATCTAAATTAAGACAAGTTTTGTGTATCAAATTTATTAAATATCTTTACAAAAGAATTAAATTAATAAGTATGACAATGGAAAACCTTGGTTAGCGTTAAAGGCTGGACTAAAAGGATTACACCCATTTTGTCCTTCTTGTTATGTTAATCCTTTTGTGTATTATGTTTATAGAGCTTGCTCTGCGTATTGAGGGATTTGAACTATAACTTTTCAAGGTGAGTTTTACGGTCCCTTTTCAATATATTTTACTTGAGGGAAAAGCATGCTCATGGTTTTGGACTATGTCGTGTTTTAAAAATCACTTTAGGACATTGCATGTGATTTGGGGTCATGGTTTGAGTCTTGATAGTCTTTCATGAGTGTGTACTTGTGCTTGTGTTTGTTGTTGGACTTGTTGGCTTGGACTTCATGGAGATGTATTGTTAGTACTAACGGGTTGACACCCCCACCCTTGTTGTCGGTATACTAGTTGAGACTGACTTGGCCTGGGCTTGCCCTTGGGTGAATATAATCTGGGTATATTGGACTTGGACTTATCTTGGACTTGGACTGAATTTGGACTTGTGTTGATATCTTGACTGCTATGTACTCTACTCGCATACAATTTTCTGTACATGTTATACACGGTAAACTATTTGTACTTTTAAACCTGTGAACTCACCAACGTATGTTGACTTTTTAGAGCATGTCTTTTCAGGTAACGAAGCCTAGGCGTTTGGCTGTGGACTTAGACGAGACCGCTCCTCTGGGAGCATTAGACTTTTCATGAGACTTTTGGGACATGTTTTGAATTGTTTGGTCTTATGGATTGTAATTTGATTGGTTTTGAATTTGGTATTGTTTGGCGATTGTGTTGAATTGTTCCCGAACGGGACTTTGGTTTATTTATGCATTTATGGTATGACGTTTTGGTATTGACTATACTTGACATATGTTCCTATGTGTCGGGCGACGTCATGACCCAGGAACGGAGAACACCTTTAGATATTCTCTTAAACCCCCAATGTGTTATGACAATCCCGTCCGTCGCATTCTCGTGTTTCCGCTTTAGTGAGGGTGTGACAGATTGGTATCAGAGCCATTGGTTATAGAGAATTAGGTAGATTATTCGACCTAGACTATAACCTAAGTACCCACATGAAGTATGCATCATAGGATTATGTGTGTACTGTTATACATGTGAACATTTATGTGCATTATCCGTTGTGTTGTGTTGCCTGCCTTATGTGTCATCTGTGATCTTCTTAGTTGGAGAACCTTGGTCATTGTATTATCTGTGTGTGTCTTTAGAAAGCATTAGGTAAGACTTCCTCTCGTTATACGCTTGATTATTATTTGGTCTGGATTGACAAGTGCAGCTATAAGGACTCTTTTAAAGGACTTTGTTTGTTAAGCCAACCTTTATTATGTGCGTCTGCTAGTGTTAGCTATGTTGTACGAGGCCTTATTTATAACTCGTGATTTGATTATTGGGAGATGGACATGCTAGCTTACATGACAACAACAGACAAGGGCCATGGCATATTCGGGTCAGAAGGCTGCTTTATTGGATCTCAAACTATACTAAATAGACTCTTTTGATGGTTCCTTACCCAAGTGAATGCTTTGTCGGTCGATTCCTCTGCACAAATTCGATTACTTAACCTTCGGTTAGTGACCATATCCTTGATTCTCCAATCTTAGATAACACTCTGTACTTAACAACACATGTTAACTCTAGTAGGAGGAGCTAGGGGTGACCATGCAATGCAAATTACCATTACGGGTGCACACGTAATCGTAATTTGCAGTGCATGAGAAATCTGGCAAACCCTTTCATGAGATAATAGTCATAGTTAGTACGAATCTTCCATCTTATTCATGGGATAGTGGGATTCCTGTTATTATGATAATCAACGGTGTGGAAACACCAATCCTATTTATCCTTGCATAAGTACAAATAGATCTAGAGCATTCATGGGAATCATACTGGGACATTTAGCCGGTTATCTATAAGACGTTTCTCTCGCTTTTATTCTATGATCATGGAAATTAATTACATGTTCAAAATGTACCTGGTCTTTGAAGAGTTAAAGTAGAAAGGTGAGACTCCTTGCACCTATGCTGCTTTGTTCAAACTGATCTTAATACTTGGAGCATTGGTTGTTGAGGCATTCTAGCATTATACTTGATGGAGTAAATGGATGTCATGTAACCAGTTTAGACGTCATCCTTGGTATATTATTGGTGTGGTGAGAACGTTGCGGGGAACCCCATACATAAACATCTTTGGTATGCTAAGGATATGCCTGAACTGGGCTATGTGATGATCCTAGAGGATTAGAGTTGGACATGGTGAGATTGACAACATGTAAGAAAATGGCACCAAAGTCAGGATTGGTTATACGTGCATGGAGTTCGTGACGTGCAAGCCAAAAGAGCATGATGGGAAGTTGGAACAGTAGCCCTAACCCGTTGCATTGAGAAAATGGAAATGAATGTGGACATCGAGATCGGTGCTAATAATCAAAAGGCAAAGAGTGTTATTTGGCCACTAGTGGGCAAAGCACTAACGTGGTGGAATATCCAAGTTCAAGTACAAAGTAGAAAAGATGTGATGGCTATGACTTAGGACGGGCTTAAAGCATTAGTGACTGAGGAGTACTACCTCATGGACAATATGCAAAATATAGATCATTAGTTTTGGAGTCAAGTTATGGTGGGATCAGGGCATACCGCCAATCTCTACCAACTTTATAAGCTGGCAAAGTTGGTGCCATGTTTTCTACACATAAAATAAAGTGGATGGAGAAGTATATTAGGGGGGCTAGTTCTATAGTTGTGGAAGGATGGGCATTGCTGCACCCCAACCATTTAGAGTGCAATACAAAAGACATGTACTTTAGTTGATGAGATGGTTCGTATTAAGACCCTCAAGAAAGCTAGTGAGATGTAGAAGGATGTTAGGGAATCGGGTGAGCTAGAACTGTTAAAATAGACAAGAAGGGCAACTTCATGAAAGGATATGTGGCTGCCGTGCTGGAAACGAAGAGCTATGCCGGCACTTTTCTAGAGAGTAATAACTGCAATCTGCACTAACCGACTATGATGTCATGACCTGTGTGTTTCAATTTCAAGCAATTGGAACGCTTAGCGAAGAGTTTTAACGTATTTGTGACCCCCAGTTGTGTGGAAACAAGCCATGTAGTTGGATTGGCTGACGGTAGCCTAGTAGAGACTAGAGATGTAATTCGGGACTATACCTTTATATTAGATGACTATGCTTTTAAAATAGCTCTTTTACCTTTTGGGATTGGGATTGGTTAACTAAGAATAGAGCCGAAATCATTTGCAACGAAAAGATTGTGCGCTTACCCTTACCAAGTGGCAAGACACTTGAAGTACATGGAGAGAAGCCAGAAGTGAATAAAGAATTCATAATGGGCATGAAAGTGGCGGAATTGAAGATCGAAGACATACCTATTGTGCGGGATTTCCTAGAGGTGTTTCTGGATGATTTGATAGGATTGCCACCACCAAGACAGATAGACTTCCGAATCGAATTGGTACCTGACGCAATGCCTGTGGCTAAGGTTCCTTATTGATTAGCTCCGTCATAGATGCAAGAACTATCTAGTCAACTCCTGGAGTTACTAGACAAGGGTTTCATACCACCCAGCCATTCGCCATGGGGCTCGCTGGTGCTCTTCGTCAAGAAAAAGGATGGATCCTTCAGAATGTGTATAGATTATTGAGAATTGAACAAGTTAATCATTAAGAATCGATATCCCTTACCAAGGATAGATGATTTATTTGATCAACTCCAAGGAGCGATGTATTTTTCAAAGATTCAGGATATCACCAATTAAGGGTGCACGTGGAAGATATACCAAAGACGGTTTTTAGGACATGATATGGGCATTGTGAATTCTTGGTCATGCCTTTTGGACTGACGAACGCACCCATAGTATTTATGGATCTAATGAATAGGGTGAGTAAACCGTACTTGGATAAATTTGTCATAATATTCATTGACGATATCTTGATTTATTCAAAGGCGAAAGAGGGTCATGAGGGACACTTGAGAATAATCTTGGAATTGTTAGGAAAGGAGAAGTTCTAAGCCAAATTCTCTAAGTGTGAGTTTTGGCTATGAGAGGTGAAATTCCTTGGACATGTGGTGAATGAGAAAGGAATTCACGTGGATCCTGGAAAGATTTAGGCAGTTAAAAACTATGAGGCGCCCAAAACGCCTTCAGAAATCAGACAATTCCTTGGACTAGCAGGATACTATCAGCGAATTATCGCCAACTTCTCAAGGGTTACGCAACCACTTACACAATTAATGCAAAAGGATAAAAAGTTTGAATGGGGTGCTAAGCAAGAGGATGCGTTTAATACTTTGAAAGACAAGTTGTGTAATACACCGATATTGGCACTCCCTAAGGGGTCAAGAGGATTTGTTGTGTATTGTCATGTGTCATATCAAGGTCTCGGTTATGTGCTTATGCAAAAGGATAAAGTGATAGCATACGCATCATGACAACTTAAGAATCACGAGAAGAATTACACCACCAATGACCTAGAGTTAGGCGCGGTGGTCTTCGCTTTTTATATCTGGAGGCACTACTTGTATGGTTCAAAGTGTGTAATTTATACTGATCACAAGAGCCTTCCCCATATTTTCGACAAAAAGGAATTGAATATGAGACAACGACGTTGAATTGAATTGCTCAGTGATTACGACTGTGAAATCCGGTATCACCCGGGTAAAGCAAACGTAGTAGCGGATGCATTGAGTTGAAAGGAAAGGGTCAAACCTCTATGCATTCGTGCCCTACGGATGACCATTCATTCAGATATTAAGACTCATATTATTGCTACTCAAGTTGATGCAATAAAGGAAACAAATGTACATGGAGAGGTGTTGAGAGGCCTGGACAGACAGTTTGCACAAAAGACGATGGAGGATTGTACTTTGTGGGAAGACTTTGGGTACCTGTTGTGGGGAATGTACGAGAGATGGTACTGAATGAGGCACACAATTCGAAGTATTCGGTACACCCTGGTGCGGATAAAATGAACCACAACCTTAGGGATTTATACTGGTAGCCTGGAAAGAAAAGAGATATAGTAGTCTATGTTAGTAAGTGCTTAACTCGTGCGAAGGTTAAGGCAGAACATCAGAGGCCATCAGGTTTATTATAGCAACCTAAAATCCCTGAAAGGAAATAGGAAAATATCACCATTGTAACACCCGGCCTCTCACACCACCAATATTGTCCGCTTTGCCCACGAGGAGCTCACGGATTTGCTTTTGGTTGCCAGGGTGAAAACTTCCCAGGGAGGTCACCCATCCCTGGATTGCTGCCACCTGAGCACGCTTAACTGTGGAGTTCTCTCATCCACAACCAATACGCCCAAAACGCGTTGGTGATATTAGAGACCGGACATTCCTTATGAACCAGGAATCTCTCCTGTCCACGGCCGATGTGGGATATATGTAGGGTGTCACAATCACCCCCCCCCCCTTTGGACTCATCATCCTCGATGAGCCCGAGAAGTCACCATCCTTGGTGAGGTATGTCCCACATCCCGAAAGGCACAGGAGTGGCTCTGATACCATTCTGTAACACCCGGCCTCTCACACCACCAATATTGTCCGCTTTGCCCACGAGGAGCTCACGGATTTGCTTTTGGTTGCCCGGGTGAAAACTTCCCAGGGAGGTCACCCATCCCTGAATTGCTGCCACCTGAGCACGCTTAACTGTGGAGTTCTCTCATCCACAGCCAATACGCCCAAAACGCGTTGGTGATATTAGAGACCGGACATTCCTTATGAACCAGGAATCTCTCCTGTCCACAGCCGATGTAGGATATATGTAGGGTGTCAATACCATGGAACGAAACTACCAAGGACTAGTAGTGGGCATGATACGATTTGGGTTATTGTGGATCGGATGACCAAATCTGCGCATTTCCTGGCTATACGCGAAGACTACAAAATGGAAAAGTTGGCAAGGATCTATATCAGTGAAGTTGTGTCTAGACATGGGGTACCTGTGTCAATCATCTCCGATCGGGACGCACGATTCACCTCCCGATTTTGGCAATCCTTGCAGAAGTCATTGGGGACACGTCTTGACATGAGTACTGCCTATCACCCTCAGACCGATGGTCAGAGTGAGCATACGATTCAGACCTTGAAGGACATGCTGAGGGCTTGCACGATTGACTTTGGTGGTAACTGGGACACTCACCTTCCATTGGTGGAGTTTTCATACAATAATAGTTACCATATGAGTATTGGATGTGCACCATTTGAGGCATTATATGGGCGTAAGTGTAGGTCGCCGGTGTGCTGGGCAGAGGTTGGGGAAAGCCAGATGACTGGACCCGAGATCATACAAGAGACTATCGACAAGGTGTTTCAGATCAGGGATAGGTTGAAGGCGGCCCAAGGTCGTCAGAAAAGCTATGCCGACAATTGAAGGAAGCCATTAGAGTTCACTGTTAGGGATAACATTCTATTGAAAGTGTCACCTTGGAAAGGCATTGTCCGTTTTGGCAAAAGAAGCAAGTTAGCACCAAGGTACGTTGGTCCGTTCAAGATTACTAAAAGAATTGGTCCTGTTGCATATCGACTGGAGTTACCGCAGGAGTTAAACGGCATACATGACACATTTCATGTCTCAAACCTCAAGAAGTGTCTCGCTGATGAGACATTGCATGTACCACTCGAGGAAATTCAAGTGAATGAAAAACTTCGATTCATTGAAGAACCGTTAGAGATCATGGACCGGGAAATGAAGACGTTGAAACGAAGCAAGATTCCGATTGTGTGGGTAAGATGGAACTCAAAGAGAGGCCCTGAGTTTACCTGGGAACGAGAAGACGGAATGAGGACTAAGTACCCCCACCTATTTGCGGATGGCAGTGCAGTTGATAACTCTAGTTGAATTTCGGGACGAAATTCTCTCAACTGGGGGATACTGTGACATCCGTCACCAAAATACGTACGTTGACTTTGGCATCATTTTGGATTTTGACTTTTGACTTTGACTTTTGTCATTTGGGCTTGGTCTTGATTTATGGTTCTTTACTGGTTGGGCCCAAATCTTGGCTTAATAGGCCTACGTTCTTAAGATGGACCTGGAGTTTATATCATTATGTGACTATTGGGCTTGTCATTGTATGAGGTCCTATGCATTGAGCCCAATCAAGGCTTTTCCTAAAAAGTAAAACACGAAGTTACACCGAAACCCAACTAATCTTACATCCATGGGCTTTTCCTAAAGTCTAGTAAATACACTTAATTCAAACTAAAAATATAATTTAAATGATTTATATGGCGTATAATAGTCCGTTGAAATCGTATTAACACATAGAATTCAAAAAAATAAAAATTAGTCGACGCGCGGGCCGAGACGAGATGGAATAGACGAGACGGGCCAAGGGCCCGAAGGCCCTTGTCCTCCCTTCCATTCGGTCGAATTAGACAAAAGGGGGGGTATTCCCCTTTGCTTTGGCCTCACTTTTGCAACTCAAGATTTTTCCTTGAAACCCTAGCCACCACAACACCAAAATCCTCTCTTCTTCTTCATCTAACCATAGAAAATTCTTAATTACTAGAGCCATCCATTGAGTTTTTGATAATCAAGGCATCCAAGATCTTAAACTAGGCTTGAATCAATCATCTTCGAATCTACGGAAAGCAAAATCGTTTTTGATGATTTTATTTTTTTGTTCTACTCAAAAATCGATGATGTTCATCATCTAAATGAAAAATCTTCATCTAATATTCTCTCATTCTTGGTTTTGGGTGCTAGATCGTGAATATCTAGGTGTTTCGATTGTCGGAATCGCCATTTGGTAAAAACCCTAATTCTTGGACTTGTATGGTAATCGAATCTATAATATTGGGTTGTAATCTTGGATGACCTGCTCTTAATTGAAATTTTGGACCTACAAAACGTTTTTTAATAATTGAAATTGTTCCTTGAAGGAATTGATGTGTCGAACGAATTGAAACAACGAATTTACCACTTACCGTGGCAAACCGGGGGACTAGGAAACTAACAAAGAGTTTGGGACTGAAAATTTAAGTAAACAAAGTATTTAACTGAAGTTTTGGACAACTAGAACCTGGAATGAAAGTTCTTATTATATTCAGGTTGTTAACGGGCACCTAATGGAACTTGGGACGTAAATGAACAAAGCTAATGAACTGGACAGCTTGCTGTCAGGAAAATGGGTCATCTTGTACAGGTCGTAACTTGGTCAAAACGCGCCCAATTGGGGAAAACTCTGGGTCTAAGTTTAATCCCTATGAGTCCTCTAACTAATCCAAGTTGTCTCGCGTCGTTTCGACATCGTTTGGTCCTCTAAACATAGCAAACAAAACTGAAGGTCAAAACTGACGAATCTGGGTAGCAGATTAGTCGGTATTCCTCGAGTCATAACTTTCTCATAATTTGTCGAATGGATGTGGTTCTTTTTCCGGTGTTTAACTAAAAGTCTCCTCTTTCAAATAATACATTTTACACAACGATTCGTTATCGTTATGATCTCCTAACAGTCTATACAAGACTGATGCGCAATCAGATGTATATGCTGAATTATCTTGGTAACCTTAAAAGTAAGGGTTGGAACTAAATAATCTAAATTAAGACAAGTTTTGTGTATCAAATTTATTAAATATCTTTACAAAAGAATTAAATTAATAAGTATGACAATAAAAAACCTTGATTAGTGTTAAGGGCTGGACTAAAAGGATTACACCCATTTTGGCCTTTTTGTTATGTTAATTCTTTTGTGTATTATGTTTATAGAGCTTGCTCTGTGTATTGTGAGATTTGAACTATAACTTTTCAAGGTGAGTTTCACGACCCCTTTTTAATATATTTTATTTGAGGGAAAAGCATGCTCATGGTTTTGGACTATGCCGTGTTTTAAAAATCACTTTGGGACATTGTATGTGGTTTGGGGTCATGGTTTGAGTCTTGATAGTCATTCATGAGTGTGTACTTGTGCTTGTGTTTGTTGGTGGACTTGTTGGCTTGGACATCATGGAGAGGTATCATTAGTACTAACGGGTTGACACCCCCACCCTTGTTGTCGGTATACTAGTCGAGACTGACTTGGCCTGGGCTTGCCCTTGGGTGAATATAATCCGGGTATATTGGACTTGGACTTATCTTGGACTTGGACTTATCTTGGACTTCGACTGAATTTGGACTTGTGTTGATATCTTGACTGCTATGTACTCTACTCGCATACAATTTTTTGTACATGTTATATACGGCAAACTATTTGTACTTTTAAACTTGTGAACTCACCAACGTATGTTGACTTTTTAGACCATGTCTTTTCAAGTAACGAAGCCTAGGTGTTTGGCTGTGGACTTAGACGAGACCGCTCCTCTGGGAGCATTAGACTTTTCATGAGACTTTTGGGACATGTTTTGAATTGTTTGGTCTTATGGATTGTAATTTGGTTGGTTTTGAATTTGGTATTGTTTGGCGATTGTGTTGAATTGTTCCCGAACGGGACTTTGGTTTATTTATGCATTTATGGTATGACGTTTTGGTATTGACTATACTTGACATGTGTTCCTATGTGTCGGGCGACGTCATGACCCAGGAACGGAGAATACCTTTAGATATTCTCTTAAACCCCCAATGTGTTATGACGATCCCGTCCGTCGCATTCTCGTGTTTCCGCTTTAGCGAGGGTGTGACACTAGCCCTTTTAAGGTTATAATATAATATTTAAAGTAAAACAACTTAGGCTATTCAAGTTGATTTTTTTATAACTTACTACCAATGTAAGTTCCTCTTCCGTTTAAGCTTACAAGTCCTTTGAATTTCCTTCACCAAGAACACCTTTACTCAAATAGCAATCAAACAAATGATTTAACCATATTGATAATTTAAGCAAATATAATTGATTAGAACATACCAATGATGCAAAACACAAAAAGTTTAGAACATTAGAAATCTAACTCAACTTCATCAAAAAAATATACCTGAAACAAATGTTCCAAAACCAAAATGATACACATATCATCAATAAACATAGAAATGCTAGAAAATAAGCCATCTAAGTTCAAAAAAGAGCATCTTGTGTTCAAGAACAAGAAAGGGCAATATCACTTCAATATTCGACCAAAGAAAACTATTGGTAGATTTGTGTGCACACCCAAACAACACATGACATAAAAACACACCAACAATATCTTTTAAGTTTTAAGTGGAACAAAAAATTATAAAAAGATAAGAATTTATAACAAAAAATCAAGAAAAGAGCATTGTGAATTGATAAGGTTGTGATGAAAGTGATAACCGTATGAAGAGGTCAAGACTTACTTGAGTTTCTTTCTTATGATGGCTTCGACAATGCAATCGCCAACACAATTGAATGCTAGTTATAATAAGATTAAATTTATATGCAAAGTAAAATAACACACATTAAGTCACATTATTGAGTATTGATAAACCAGATTATCTTCTCATTTATGATCATTTGAATAAAAGACAAATATAATATGTAATTTAGAGAACTAAATTCGACATATTTTTCTTATGTAAAAATGCAATTCGTGATTGTATCATGTGTAATAATATAAAAAAAGTTAATACATTCTTAGGATTGAACAGGTAGTCATGTAAAGTGTTTTGTTGCTTGGTGATACTATTAAAACAACCAAACAACAAACAACCTAAGTAAACAGAACAAACATAGCATCTATGAAGGCATGCTATGACTGAATTAGCACATATAAGCATAACCTTAATTAAGGTTGTGATTTATATAAGAAATATGAGAAACATTACATGATTCACGCTAGAACACTGCATATCCTATGCCATGTAAATCTGATGCCCTGTAATTCAAGCTCACTAAGTCAAAAATCAACATAATAGAAAGATCTTTAAATGAACATAAGTGATGTGCACTAAGTCAAACGGCACAAAAGTTTGCTAGTTTTGTTCTTGTTTATCTACATTAATGAAAATGAATTATGGGCCTGAATGGTATAGATAATACTAAAAAGCAAACTTGATAAAAATAGAAATTGAATGGAATGAGATCAACAGAAGAGTTTTATAAAGAAAAAGTCAGTCTTTTTTGTTATAATGAGTAGAGATCATCATGTGAATATATTCTATATTCTTGTAGAGGTTTTACTCTTTCTCTCTTCCATTCTACAAACATTTAATTAGTTGTATGTCTGTGGGTTATGTGTATTCAAACAACCAATTCAAAGCCAATCAATATACTTAAAAACCTTTGTTGCAATGTTTAATTTTGTAATCAAACCCAAAAAAAACTAATTGGCAGCAACACGAAACAGAAGAGGAGCAAACCTGAGACAGAAGAATTCCAGCGACAGTTACGGGCCTGATTGTAGCTCTCAGATGTATGAAATCAATCCAAAATAACAATGGTTTTAGATTTAAAATTGAATTTATCTTTTATTTTTGCTTACAATGTTATAAAATTTTCCAAAGCTCTTCTTGGAATTTCATTTGAATGAACTTTATCCCAACTTTGATGATTGAGCAAGTGTGTTTTAGCTCCTGTGAAACAATCGATCAACATAGGATGCCAAAAGATGTAAAAAGTAACTTAAAGGGATGCAAATATATCATATCCTGATATCTCTTTGTTATATGTCAAAAAACATTTGATATTTCAACTGTCTTCGTTTATGTTCTTCATCGAGTATGGAGTTCTAATGGAAATTCTGATTTATCTTTACAAGTGAACATTTTTTGTCTTCCACCTTGAATATAATAGTCAAATCGATACTATAACCTGTATGAGGATGTATTAACGTCATTTAGATGGCAAATTATGGCCTCTATTTCTTTTTGGAAGAACAATATTAAAAACAAAAAAATCACCTATATTTCATCAAAAGTGCGTTTTAGAAAATTCTTGTTACTGGTAGAACATACCAAATACAAACATGATTGTAAGGTAACTTGGCAGTTAATGAAACCCCAAGCAGAAGCAGAGAAGTAATATAGCTTAAAAGCTTACCATCTCAAATTGATTAGCAATTCGATTCTCAAATTCGTACATGACCTTATTTAGCAATGAAAGATAAGCTTATTTAAACTACTTATTTCATTGAAAATACAAAGTTTAATAGTTTATTTAGCAATCCCAAACACCCCCTAAAATCAGTGATTGTTATGACACAAACTTGCTAAGCACCGGATGACACTTACAATGGGTACCTCATGGGTTTCTTATCCATTTGAACTGCACAGACAAGCATATATAAGGATGAATTAGGCTGCATAGAAGCATAATGTAAGTATCAAGACTATCCATTTGACTATGATAATAACAAATAATTACGAAGTGCGCTGGCAAGACATGTTACCAAGGATTTTGTTATTCCTACTTTCAACTAACAGAGCATTTATGGATGCTTCATTTATTGACACATTTTGATAATAATTTTTTGAATTGTTCTAAGTCTTTGTTTATAAAGTTCTTCCCAGAACACAATTCACAATTCTAGATGACTTGCCCCCTTAAACTTTAAACAAAACAACTCAACTTTATATAAAACTATCATGAACATAAACTGTTAGCATCATATAATCCCAATAATAGATGACAAACATTCATTACACAAATTAGACACGTAGTTGTCTCAGATCAAATGTCTCAAAGGTAGATAGTCCCATTTGTTGTACAACAACCAGAAAGTTTCCCACATTCTCAAAACATTAATATCTAGATAAAGTTGCTCCATCATGCACCCAGCCTCAACAACCTCATGACAAACATAACAATCCCTAACCGCAACAACACACCAATCTCTGTGATTGAACTATAGGTTGTCATCTCCACTTCCCACCCCCTTTCCCCCACCCCCACCCATCCTTCCCCTTCTTATCCCCCTTATCTTTCTTCTTACTCACCTTATTACCCTTGTTCTCACTCTACTATGCTCACAAGAACTATTATTTACACCCAATTAAACCTCCCCCTATAACTCTGATTCATCTTCACAAACCCTAACCCTCCGCCCCATGAATTTAACATGTACGAAACCCAAGATTATATGTACAAATTGGAGGATGTGTGAAGCGATCATGACGATTTTGCTGTTGGGTTCAGTGGTATCTTGGTTAGTTTTATTTATCAAAACAATTTTGATCATTATTAATCAGATTAATAATAGTTAAATCAGCGGAGTAAAAATCAAAATACCAAAATTGAATCCGACAGGATCTGGGTTACAAACAATGCAAATACAGAATATTAATAACCTACTGATGAGATATAATATACCTTGGTTGTTAATAATTAACCATTTGAGACACCGAGGATTCAACGATTAATTGCTAGAAACAAACGAACATGAGCCAGGACACGACTAGATGGCGCGGGTCGTGATCGGGATCTTGGATTTGTGTTGTTGTATACGATCGGAAGAAAGAAAAATTGTATCTTCTTTGTTCACCGTCAATTAAGGTTACAATATATATGTGATGCTTTGGGGTTTGTAATACAGAGATAAACTAAACCCTAATGATCCTTATATGTTGATAATTAATATTAATCTTTTCGCGGGCCCTGGGCCCGATCAGATTAATATTAGCCCATGTGTCAAACAAAAAACCCGAAACAATAACGTTTAACACTTAAACGTTTTAGTTAAATAATTTATACTTTTATAAATTATTAAAGCCGATCTAGTTCGTAAACGCCAATTAATTAAATTAAGTGGGTTTGTAAATCGTTGTCGAAGGTGTAACTCTTACGAGTCATAGCTCAGTTGGCAACGTCAATCAATCGAACCCGTACATAATCCAACAAACTCCCACTTGGACGGTATTCAATTAAATCTTAACGTAGACAGTCAGCGGTGCTCTAGCTGCACATGGCTGCCCCTAACAAGGTATGACACTTTAAAGTCATTAACCAAAACATCTTGATCTAGTAACATTTTACTACAACGAGACAATAGACTTATGGTAATCATAGTCATTTATCCTTTCTGTAAAAGACATCAATTGAGTCATTGAGATTAATTCGAATATGGAGCTCAGTCATTATTGTTCTCAATCCAGATTCAAAATGGTCCAATCAAACACACAGTCAGTTTGGGTGAGGCATCACACTTCACCAGTTTGAATCAACGAGGGCGCCACGATGTCTAACTGTTACATATAATGTAAGAGTACATAATCCCTTATTAACTACATACAACTCCCACTGAACTTCAGAATTATTCCCAACAAAAGCCTTTATGACCGGCAGTTACGCGACAGGGGTTGACAGTGATCAAAGAATAACCCCTGGTAAACGGAAGTTCTAATATGCATCTCAGGTCAGAGAATACTAAATAAGTATACCAGTATCAAAGCATCTTATAATAAAGATGGTTTGTGGTGAGTTACATCCAACGTCATTCATAATGAGGTCTGTGAATTTAGAAGTCAACTCCTTGAGTCTAAATTCAGAATAGTCTTAATTCAGAATTGTTCCCACAAGTCTGACCAACTATGGATAATTTAGAATACAATATTCATGGATTAAACGTATTAAAATCGAACACAGTTATAAGATTCATAATTGCACTTAAATCAGTAAATGAAAATGAATTGAAAGGTATAACTGTTAAAAGTTCGTACATCCAAATACTAGATCAAAACATATCACTAGCTAATCTAAGCTCGATCGCATCCCTATGCTGATCATGTTTGTCCTGAGTCATGGGCTTAGTAAACGGGTCTGCTAGGTTTTGATCTGCATCTATTTTGCTTATCATGATGTCTCCCTGTTTCACTATGTCCCGTATATAGTGAAACTTCCTCTGAATATGTTTGGCCCTGTGATGAGATCTAGGCTCTTTGGCTTGAGCAATTGCACCTGTGTTATCACAGAATATCTCGATTGGGTGCTGAATACTTGGAACCACATCGAGATCGGCTATGAGCTTCTTTATCCAAGCAGCTTCCTTTGCAGCATCTGATGCTGCAATATATTCAGATTCAATGGTTGAATCTGCCACCACACTTTGCTTGGAACTTTTCCAAGAGATAGCTCCACCATTGAGTGTGAATACAAAACTAGATTGTGAGCGAGAGTCATCTCGGTCAGTTTGAAAACTAGCATCAGTGCAACATCTTACAGTAAGATGTTCTTCAACTCCTCTAAATATTAAAAACATGTCTTTAGTCCTTCTCAAGTACTTCAGAATATTCTTAACTGCAGTCCAATATGCAAAGCCAGGGTTCTGCTGATAATGGCTAGTAATGCTTAAAGCATACGAGACGTCAGGTCTAGTGCACAACATAGCATACATGATGGAACCAATCGCTGAAGCATATGGAACCTTTTCCATTCTCTTAATATCATTATCCGTTGAAGGAGATTGAGATTTGTTCAACACGGTACCTTTAGTCATCGGAACACCTCCTTTCTTGGAGTTTTCCATCTTAAAGCGTGTCATCATTTTTTCTATGTATGTGCTTTGACTAAGCCCTAGAAGCCGCTTAGATCTATCTCTATAGATCTTGATTCCTAGAATGTAAGCAACTTCTCCAAGATCTTTCATTGCGAAACAAGCTCCCAACCAATTTTTAACTTTGTTAAGCATTGAGATATTGTTTCCAATGATCAGTATATTATCCACATACAATATGAGGAATGATATAGCGCTCCCACTAGTCTTCCTATAAACACAAGGCTCATCTTCACTTTTGACAAAACCGAATTCCACGATTCTCTGATCAAGATGAAGATTCCAGCTACGAGATGCCTGTTTAAGTCCATAAATAGACTTATTCAGTTTGCACACCTTACTTGGATATTGTGGATCGACAAAACCATCAGGCTGAACCATATAAACATCTTCAGAGAGATGTCCATTTAGAAAAGCGGTTTTGACATCCATTTGCCATATCTCGTAATCATAGTACGCTGCTATGGCAAGCAATATCCTGATCGATTTGATCATAGCAACGGGTGAGAAAGTTTCATCGTAGTCAACACCTTGAGTTTGAGTGAAACCTTTTGCAATAAGTCGTGCTTTATAGGTGTGTACATTTCCATACATGTCGGTTTTTCTCTTGAAAAGCCACTTGCTCCCTACTGCCCGTGAACCGAGGGGTAGCTCAACCAAGTCCCAGAATTGATTATCTCGCATGGATTGCATCTCAGCGTTCATGGCATCTAGCCATTTCGCAGATTCCGGATCTGAGATAGCAGATTTGTAGTTAGTAGGTTCATTACCAGAATCAGCTACTACCAGAACCTCGGGACCCTCTAGATTCCAAAGATATCTGTCAGGTTCTTTGCGAGTTTTGCTACTTCTACGAACGCTTGTGTTTATGTCTAAATCAACAACAATTTCTTGTTGTTCTCGAATTTCTTCAAGATCCATAATATTACTTCCAATTCCTCGATCAAGAAACTCTTTCTCGAGGACATGTGCCTTCCTTATGATGGAAATCATATTTGCATCAGGATGGTAAAAGTAATATCCGCTTTTATTATAGTATCCAACAAAAATAACTTTTTTTCCTCGAGGATCTAGCTTGTCATCATACTCGCTGGTGACATAAGCATCACATCCCCATACTCTAAGGTAAGACAAATTAGGTTTAGACCCATGCCATATCTCATATGGAGTTTTGTCTACCTTCTTAGTCGGTGCCAGATTGACAAGGCGGGTGGCGGTCATAAGAGCATAACTCCAAAAGGAGTGAAGTAAGTAGTTCTACACATCATCGATCGAACCATATTAAGTAGGGTTCTATTTCTCCTCTCACTCACACCATTAACTTGGGGTGTGCCGGGTGGAGTGAACTGTGAAACAATTCCACGTTCCTTTAGATGATTAGTGAACTCTTGGCTTAGGTATTCTCCACCTCGATCTGATAGAAGTACCTTGATAGTTTTACCAAGGTTTTCTACTTCGTTCTAAAACTCTTTGAACTTTTCAAAGGTTTCATGTCTATGCTTCATGAGGTAGACATAGGCGTATCGACTATAATCGTCAATGAACGTAACGAAGTATCTTTCGTGATTTCTAGACATGGTTCTGAAAGGACCACATACATCAGAATGTATAAGTGCTAACAGATCCTTGGCCTGTTCACCAACATGGGTGAAAGGATCCTTTGTGAGTTTTCCAGCTAAGCAAGATTCGCATTCCTTAAAAGATTCATGTCCTGTGGATTCAAGAATCCCTTCAGACTGAAACCTTTTCACACGAGCCTTGCTTATGTGGCCAAGTCTACAATGCCATAGAAACGTATCGTTAATTCCAGATTTGATACGTTTAGTAAGATTATATATGTTATTGTTTGTTTGAATATCAATCTCATAAATACCACTTCAAGGTTTAGCCTCAAAATAAAAGACATCATTCAAGTAGGCAGAAATAAAAGCATCATTAAAAACGTACTTGAATCCTTGTTTAAACAATAAAGAAACTGAAATAATGTTTTTGGTTAAACCAGGAGCAAACAAACAATCATCTAAAGTAATTACAAGGCCAGATGGACAAGAAAGATAATATGTTCCGGTTGCAAGAACTGGTACTCTTTTCCCATCACCAACGATGAGTTCCATGTCGCCTTGTTTCAGTTTCTTCCACTTTTCAGGCTCTTGCAAGACATTAATGATATGGTAACCACATCCAGTATCAAATACCCATGTGTTGCTGGAAACAGTGAAAAGTTTAATAACATAAATCAGAATACCTGAAGAAGAGCCTTCACCATTGGTAGTCTTCGCCTTCAGCTTGGCTAGATAGTCAGGACAGTTACGTCTCCAGTGCCCCCATCTTATTGCATTCAAAACAGTGTCGCTCCTCAGGGGGGTACTGCTTTGTTTTTAGCCAGCTGTTTGTTGTTGGTGGCAGACTTGGCAGCAACAACTTTACCTTTACCCTTACTGTTATAAGCTTTCTTCTTGGGGTTTGGCTTCCTAACACTAGTAGATCGAACCATCAACATTTGACTGGCTTTACCTGTATGTTTTGCTCAGCAGTTTTGAGCATACTGTCTAGTTCAGCTACACTCTTAACCCATGCATTCATATTAAAGTTCATTACAAACTGGTCGTAAGAACTAGGCAGGGAGTTCAAGATAAAGTCTGCTGCCATTTCATCCTGCATAGGATAACCAAGTTTGGCCATTTGGTTGATGTATCCTTTCATTTTAAGCACATGGGCACTAACAGGCGAGCCTTCTTGTATTTTGCAGGATATAAGCTGCTTCATGGTATCATAGCGCTCTTGTCGGACCTGTTTCTGAAACATGCCCTTAAGTTGCTCAATCATGTCAAATGCAGCCATGTCCTCCATGTTATTCTGGAGATCAGGGGACATGGTGGCTAGTATAAGGCAGGCTACCTCATCGGCATCCTTCTTCAATATTTCCCAAGTTCTACGGGCAGCGGCCGTATTATTTTCAGGCTTGTTGGGAATAGTGCTATCTAAAACATAGATCTTTTTCGCCATCTTGAGAACAATTCTCAGATTGCGGTGCCATGCGAGAAAGTTGGTGTTATCAAGTTTCTCTTTCTCAAGAATAGACTTGAGAATGAAGGAGTTGTTGGTTTCTGAAGACATCTGTTTAAATAAGCAAAAATTAATTAGTATTTTCAATGTATTATTTCCTTATTTTAATTAATGATCCATTTACAGTAATTTTAAATAAGAAATGAGAATCTGGCTTGGTCAGTTACTAAAGGCAGTTGGGGCACGCAACATTAGCAAGTGACTAGGCAAACTGACAACGCTTATCAATTGTGAAAATTGCACAACTCTCGGGTATGAGGCCGCAATGACAACATTTGTCAATGCATTGATACGTTTAGCCTCATCTATGCCCACTTTTCTCTCTAGACAGCTATGGCACGTAACAAGAGAGAAAAGTAATAGTCATCCTAAATTAGGTACGTGTGGAAGGGCTGGATGTGTCAACACAACCCTTGCACCTTGGAAGAATAAACTAAATATCAAGTGCGGTGCTGTAGCTCCAAACACTGATGTTTCTCTTAATGTTCCATGTGTTCCTTATAATAGGGTGGCATAGACTACTAATTTTATCTATGGGATCCAATTTTAGTGTTTACCGAATAGGGTCAAACACAACGTATAATTAAGTCATACGTGCTTTGTAAAAGCCAGTTTTATAATATTCAGTTCGTGATAATAAATGATGAACCCTTTCATCTCTCGGGACACCAAATTTTAATACCCTATTAAAACTAGGTTTGTCGCGAGATAGATAACCGATTTTAAGTTGATAATTTTAAATTATTAAGTTTTAAGTTTAGAAATTTAAACTAATTTTAAATTTAAAAACCTATCGAGTTATTATTTTAAATAGATAATTAATTTTTAATTTAAAATTATCAAGTTTTAGGTTTTGAAATTCAAATTAATTTTTGAATTTGAAAACACTTATTCGGTTATCCCTTTTAAAACAAACAATTTGTTTTCATATTTTAACAAGTTGTAAAAATAAGTTTAAAACTTGTTATTTATTTTGATTGTAAAAAAATATTTTTAATTAGTTTGATATTAGGTTGGATGTTATAACAATTTTAAAATAAAGCAACCAAAATAGCAAAGTAATATGTAAATCTAATAGCTATGATTGTTTGATCTCGCTAGAGCCAATTAGCAAGATCAAACCAGGTCACGGGGTCAAAACACAAAACAACCACATGGATGGACCTAAGTGCATCTAGTTGTCCTGATGGGCTCCCACTGACTCCTTGATTCGTCTTGTCTCCAGTTTGGCTTCGAGTCTTCAAATATTATAATTATTTCAAAAGAAATACAAAATAAAAGAAAACCCTAATCTATTACAACTTTGAGCCATCAAATGGGCCAAAACCATAAAACCAAAAACTTAAACAATAACAAATCACATCACAACCAGTCAACCACAAGGTCTAGCCAGATTTACATATTAAAACACAATCAAAATAAAACGGGCAATCTTTTGGTTAATAAATATACAACCAAACTATATAATTGCCTTCAATAATAAATCAAAAATTTTAAATAATTTTAAAGTTTGTGATCTATAACCGGTTAATAGATCGGATCTGATTTGCATGTTGTAAGCCTGGCTCTGATACCACTGTTGGGTTCAGTGGTATCTTGGTTAGGTTTATTTATCAAAACAATTTTGATAATTATTAATCAGATTAATAATAGTTAACGTAGCGGAGTAAAAATCAAAATATCAAAATTGAACCCGACAGGATCTGGGTTACAAACAATGCAAATACAGAATATTAATAACCTACTGATGAGATATAATATACCTTGGTGGTTAATAATTAACCGTTTGAGACACCGAGGATTCAACGATTAATTGCTAGAAACAAGCGAACACGAGCCGGGACACGACTAGATGGCGCGAGTCGCGATCGGGATCTTGGATTTGTGTTGTTGTATACGATCGGAAGAAAGAAAAATTGTATCTTCTTTGTTCACCGTCAATTAAGGTTACAATATATATGTGATGCTTTGGGGTTTGTAATCCAGATATAAACTAAACCCTAATGATCCTTATATATTGATAATTAATATTAATCTTTTCGCGGGCTCTGGGCCCGGTCAGATTAATATTAGCCTATGTGTGAAACAAAAACCCGAAACAATAACGTTTAACACTAAAACGTTTTAGTTAAATATGTATCCTTTTATAAATTATTAAACACGATCTAGTTCGTAAACGCCAACTAATTAAATTAAATGGGTTTGTAAATCGTTGTCGAAGGTGTAACTCTTACGGGTCATAGCTCAGTTGGCAAAGTCAATCAATCAAACCCGTACATAATCCAATATTTGCAACAAATATATTCTATTTCTCGTGTAAACTACGACATCTATAAAAATAAGTGTACTTGTGTGAGTGATTTGGGTGATAATTCAAACAGTTTACGTGAATTTGACCGTGGATTATAGATCGTAGCGATTCAAGAACTGCTATATTTTGATGCCCTAATGAGTGTTTATGTTCAGCTCCATCTTCACCACCACCACCGTCGTCGTCGTCGGAGCTCCCAAATCTCCGATGGACCAATGCCCATTCGTCCGCTTAATCGTCGAATCATTGTCCCTCAAACTCCCACCCACCGGCTCCGCCACCGGCATCCACTCCTCCGCCACCCCCTGTTACCGCAACTCCGCCTCAAACACTTCCCCCACAGACCGGCATCATCCCCCTCTTCTCCGCCGCCCAGTCTGCCACATCCCCACCGGAATCCACCTCCTCCACCATCGTCTTCCACCTCGACCCACCGGCCCTCCGAGTGGTTTGAGTTCGTGAAGTTTTTTTAGGGTAGACGGGTGTTGATGAGGGAAAACGAATGCCGGAAAAGGAACGGGGGCGTCTTACAGGGGCGGTGAATTTACAATTTTACCCATAGGTTTTGTATTATATAATAGTAGAGATAAGTTCATACGTTTTAGACACCCAAATATAAATAAAATGATTAGAGTATTTTGCATATTTAAACATGCTCACAATCAACCCAGCATTCACAACACGTCGCGTCTAAATAATTCCACTTGCCCATGCCTTTAATGTCATGGGTCAAAGAACCTATGTCCTTTCAACATAAGTTATAAATACATGAACCGTTGCGGCATGCATTTCTTGATGATGTTTTTGGATTTGTGCTTAGCAGGGTATGTGTTGAGGCTTAGCCGCTTAGGCATGGGTAGGGTGGTAGGATTGATTGTGAACATGATATACATCACTTAATGTGTTAATATTTTATATTTGTTTACTTTTACTACTAAGTCTAAAACTCACAAGTTCATCAATTTCATAGTTGAAGTCTATTTTTGACCATATCTTTCTGATACATTTATAATGATAGTCGGAACTAGTAATTAAACTAGAGCGTGCTTGTTGATTGATGATAGTTTTGGGAGACTTGCCTTGGGCCTAGATAACATGCAAATGGAAGCCATGAAAGTAATAGATTCCACACCTGAGAGTTGATTATAAATCAGGATAGAGACTTGTGTAATTACCTTGACATAGTGTAGACTGATGTATCTATCCTATTATATAATACATATTAAAAAAAAATATGGTAATTTCATTCAAAGTGTAAGACACATATACAACATTTTAAGCGTAGAGTGCAAGTGTTTTATGCAATAGTTCTACTTTTGCTCCATTTAATTAACTTATTCTAATTATTGTATTATTTAATACATATTATTAATACATTATTTAATAATATGATATTATTTAATTCACTTCATTAAATTTTATTATATTTATAATAATACAAATTGACATTTAAATTTATAGTTACTAATCATATTTTTATAACTAAACACTATTTAAATTAAGTATTATTTTATTTAAATACTTATATCTATACTACTATATAATACATCTTTGGATAGAGATGTAATTTTCTCAAACATACAAGTTTTGAAACAACATGTACAAAGGTGTGCGAGAAATTAAAGAGGGGTAGAATAGAAAATTGATTAAGATTTTAAGATACTTTAGGGGTAATATGGTAAATTTATCCATTAAATCTTATATACCTTGAAATTTTTGTCATTATCTCTTTCATGTATTTAATAAATATTATTAATACGTTATTTAATAATGTGATATTATTTAATCACTTCATTAAATTTTATTTTATTTATGATACTATAAATTGACATTTAAATTTAGATTTACTAATTATATTTTTATAACTAAATACTATTTAAATTAAGTATTATTTTATTTAAATATTTAAGTATATAACTTATATATGTATATATCTTCATATTTATAGTAACTATAATACTAATATTTATCTAGGGATATATTGTGAGTTTAACAATTTTAATATTTATCTATCTTTTATAATAAAAGTGAAAGGATGATATAATGATAATTTTACATATGGATTAAGACATTCATATGAAAAATCATGCTTAAATTTCAAAAAATTAACCATTTTATTTCATTTATGTCCTTACAATAAAGTATAACATATGATGCTTACAATACAAATGTTAAAGCATATACACGTGGCCAAACAAAACCGTTGTTTACTTTCATTGTCGTTCATTCATTGCGATTGAGCACTAATCCCTCTTTCTCTTTTTCTTGCCGGTTGTTAACAGCTCAATAACAATCAAGATGGTAATTTGTAAAGGTGGCAAAAGAAGTCCAAGAATATGATTTTGGGTCATAATGGGTGTTTTAAAAATAAAGATGGGTTAGAATGGATTAAATAAACAACACAAGGGGGTCAAGATGGGTTAAAAGCTTTTTGAAAAAAAAGAAACATAGGTCAAGATGGGTTTTAAAATTAGAATTGCAAGTCATAATAAGTCAAGGTTTCTTTCACTCAAATTGATCGCCTCTGTCGCACAGGGCACCATCGCACCACCACACCTACAGCCGCCCACCTCCGTCGAGTTTCATCGCGCACCACCACCGCACCACCACCGAATCACCACCGCATCACCACTGGTCCACCACATCACCACCGGTCCACCGCACCACCATCGCATCTACAGCCTCCCACCTCCGTCAAGTTTCATCGTGCACCACCACCGCACCATCACCGCACCTACAGTCGGGCTCCGCATCAGTCTCCACCTCCGTTGAGTTTCATCGCTCACCGCCACCACACCTACAGTCGGGCCTTCGCTTCACCACCGCACCATCATCATCGACTTATTGAAGGTGCCGACCCTTTATAGATGAAGTCGTATATGTATATGTTTGAGCTCGTATATGCATCTGTCTATATTTTGTTGGATTGTAGAAAACTAGTAAAATAGTATTGACTTTTTTTAAAACTGATTCGCACCTATCCTGACCCGAACCCATCCTAACCCAAACCCATCCTGATCTTTTTTTCTAAATGACCCATCCTAACCCAAACCCGTCCTGACCCAAATCCATCCTAACCTAACAACCAACCCAATCCAACCCACCCATTTTGCCACCTCTAGTAATTTGTAATGACAATTTCTCCATTAACTTTTTCCGATCTATGCAAATCACCCTTGAAAGTTGTCTCTGATGATCATAAAGCTCTAACCTATATTTATAAAACGAAACCCCCCTCCCCCTAAAATCTAGGTAATAAGTGATTTTCGATCACAAATACCACCTATGTTTTCACTAATCTTGTTGGGATAATATAGTTGTCTTTTAAGACTTTTGTAATATACGTAATTGTTTTCTTTCATTTAATTTTTTCAATAATTATATTTTGATTTTTTTAATTTACTTCATAACGCACCGAGCCGATACTGACAAAAATTGAATTCCCCAAAAAATTACGCAACGGTCCTACCGCCGCAACGCGCGAGCATTTCCACTAGTTATATTAAATAAACTAACTTAAATTTTGTTGCCTTGGTTTTTATATCATTTGGTACACCCCATCCCTTGGGTCGAGTGTGACAACCTCACCTCACGAGCACATCACAAGCGTTTTGTGAAGATGGTTTGGGAGCTTTATTATTTAATATGTAAATACCAAAAAACTAAAATAAGAAGTAACTTGTGATTTTATTAATTTTAAAATTTTATTACTTTATGTAATTGGTTTAAAAAAAGCATTTAAGTTTTGGTTGAGATTATTTCAAAGTTTACTTTTGCTACAAAGTGTAGGAAGACACAATGAGGCTAAAAAAGTCACAAAAATATTATATCTCACAATTTAAATCGAATTTCAGGAAAGTACTTCGGAGTCTCTGTTCTTCTCGTCATCCTCTTTCAGAAAAAAAATAAAATAAAAATTCATTGTGTCTTTTATGACACAATGACGTTATTGTATCTTTCATAATGACACAATGACGTCATTGTGTCTTTCGTAAATAACACAATAAAAAACGTTAATTTTTTTTATTTTTTTTTATTTTTCTTTTATTTTTTTTCTTAGTGAGGACGGCTAGGGGAACAAAAGCTCGAAATTACTTTTTTGAAATTCGATTTAGGTTGTGAGATATAATTTTTTGTGACTTTTTTTGATTTATTGTGTCTTCTCACACTTTGTAGCAAAAATACATTTTGTATTTAAATCTCTTTCTTAAGTTTTTGCTAGTATTTTTGGATTTATGTAGTTGAACCGTGTTCACAATGACACAATGACGTCATTGTATCTTTCGTAAATAACACAATAAAAAAACGTTAATTTTTTTTATTTTTTTTTATTTTTCGTTTATTTTTTTTCTTAGTGAGGACGGCTAGGAGAACAAAAGCTCGAAATTACTTTTTTGAAATTCGATTTAGATTGTAAGATATAATTTTTTGTGACTTTTTTGACTCATTGTGTCTTTTCACACTTTGTAACAAAAATACACTTTGTATTTAAACCTCTTTCTTAAGTTTTTGCTAGGATTTTTGGATGTATGTAGTTGAACCATGTTCATTGAAACTAACGCGCTAGAGTGGTAGGACCAAGTTTTAATATTTTTATTCTTCAAAAATACTATTTAATGATATATTTACTACTTTAAACTCCGTATATTGTTTACTTAAGGCTTCATACTTTATTAGTATTGCAAATCTTATTCTAGCTTCGGTTTATGTTTGTAAGTTTACTTTTTATATCATTCATGAAGTCATGTAGCTCTTAAATATGGTCCGACGATTGAATCATGAAAGCTTATGGTTTCATATTCGATCCGGTTTTGAAAAGTTTCTATGTTAGTTTATCTCTATATGTATATTGTTAGTGTTTTTAGTGTCATAAGGTCAATTCGAGTAATTGGATTTACTAAAGATTGAATGAGAAATTAGAATATATATTGATATAAGTTAGGAGGTGCAAATGTCACACTTGATCAGGACTATTCTAATATCTGATACTAAATAACCTCGATAATTCAAGTGAACGAAACTCACTAAAGAACAACTCCAAGGGTAGCTCCTCCGGTATGTGGGTCAATGGGACAGCAGCCCATGGTGGAGTTCAAGGGGCAAATTATACCTTTGGTTGGGCTCGAAATCGCAAAGTTGGTAAAAGTTGCTTGAATTTGAAGGTCAATTTTAACTTAGATCATCGGTAGCAAAACTTGTCCTATGCTAAACTAAACTTCAGTAACAACTTTGTTCTTTAATAGCATACTGAAGTTTGTTAGCAACTTTGATCTTAGGTAGTTAAGTAAAGTTAATAGCAAATTTGTTGCTACTAACGCTATTCTCTACTGATATAATTACATTATGATGGTTATGACCACCAACTTTCATGTTCTTTCATGAAGATCATGATCGTTCATTGCAATCATTTCAACCCTTATATAAAGAACTACTGGGTCTGAATTTCACATCGAATGCTTGAGAATTCTAGTACTAGATTCACATAAATTGCATGTTTGTTCTTGAACATTTGTATTATTGGATTAAGTATTTGGAGTGCCATCAAAATAATCTTAAGCAGAAAGTAAAGAACGCACAATTCAATAGGATATTCAAAAAAAAAAAATAATCACAACATATATTAATTTGTCAATTTAACTGGTCGTTCATTCTTGTAGATTTTCACTATATTAAGAAAATTGTTTTCAAAGTATTAAATTTAAATCAGCTTTACTAATTTAAGATATGAAACTTAAAAGTTACCAACTCATAGAAAAGCCTCTTATTTGAAAGAAAGGACGATTTTTAATTGGCCTTTGTAAGCTAACGCGTTTGACTAGAAACGATGTCAATCACTATTCAGTAAGATCATTGAGTATACTCGTATTTCATCTTGTATTTCATTATTATACAATTACCTTAGCATCACATAACCAACATAACTATTAGTACACACAACCTCAAGTTGCACCATCTTATACTTGCTGGAATACTACTCCACCTTGTCCACATCCCACCCAATATGGAGTAGAGGCGGATACAGCTTAATAGTAGGGGGTGGATAGGCCCCTCGTAAGCCTACCAAGAGCCCCTTAAAAGTTTTCAAAATTTGCTTATTAGAGCCTATTGTGAATTAAACATTAGAGAAAAGGGGAAACTTGGAGGACAAATTGTAAGTGCGGGGACACTCTGCAAAACAAAACTAAAAGCAAGGGACCAAAAAAAATTAAACATTAATATTGTCTTTGACTTCTACTAATAGGGTGATATGATCGGAAATAAATATATTGTTAGAAATATTCATTAATCTGAACTATTTTACATAAAAACTCATCAAGTAATTTGTTAAGGCTTTAAGTTTTCTAGTTCTTTTTTCTAATTGTTTTATTTTATTACTCATTCCATTAACAAATTTGAAATAGTTATTATAATTATCGGTTAATAGATTTAAAGTAACACTTAATAAGGTGTAATTGAGCATTTTTGAATAATAAATAAAAAAACCCATAAATTGTAAGTGTAAGATGTAATTTGTTTAATTAGTGAAGTAAATTGTTTAAGTAATAACTAATTCTTTCATGTTAATTTATAAACATTTGTTGTACTATTTGACCCAACCCATATATGGCTCAACTCGTTTTTTGCCCCTTCTAGTTGAAATTTCCGGATACGTCACTATGCCTAGCAAAAGAAAGAAGATCAAGATCGTCTTCGAAGAGTATACGCCTTCCATTTTATGGTTCAATGTCTTATACATTTGCGCCTTTTGACATTATACATTGTGACTTATTGGCGTCCCATATGCCTAGCATATCATGTTATAATAATTATTACATGGTTCTTATAAGAATTTTACTTAATATGTTTGGGTTTACTTGCTAAAGTTTAAATCAGAAATGTTTCCAACATTTGTCAAGTTATATAAACTCATCTCCACTTAGTTTAATCATACCATGAGATCATGCTAGGTGGTTAGTTTTTGTTAGAGCCCTTAGAAGATTAACATTTGTCTTTTACTTTTTTGTCATAGTATAGGGACTTGTTTTGTAAATGTATGTTCCTTGTTTCTTTTGATAGTACAAATAGAATACTTTATGTATTGTGTAGAAGGGGAAAAAAAGTAAACTACTGTAATTCACCCATACACTTTGTATCCACAGCTTTTGCTATCAATAAGATCTATGAATTTTTAAAGTAATTACCTGTGTTTTGATTTCTTAGTGTTTGAATTGATCATTGTATTACAATATCATCACAGATCGATCCATTTGAACCTGTCAAATGGTGTCAGAGCTTTCGGTTTAGTGATCAGAGCTTATTATCGGCATAATTGAGCTCTTTGAATCACTTGAAATCTATGTTGATTGCAATTTGATCGATTAATTGTTGTTTTCAGTTGTGTTTCATCCATAGAAACATGAATTGAATCACAATTTGATGTTTAATCCATTCAGATATGAGTATTGATCAGATTTGTGTGTGAAAAGGTGTTCTTTATTTTCGGACCTTAATTCAATCAGAAAACATATTTATTGTTGTTGTTTGATCAAAATGATAATTGATGATTGTTAATTGATCTATTTGCTACCTAATTGAAGGTTTTTAGATCAATTGAACAAGTTTTGAAGAATTTGATAAGATCTGGTTCTGTTGAAGATGATGAATTAGGCGCTTGTTGTGTGAAAAACTTCTGAAATTTTGCTAAGTGTTCAAACGCTTTACAACTATTTAGGAGTTTTATTACTGTTGAGGCATTTTCAGACTAGGCGTTTTTCAACTGTTTGGACGCATTGTGACTGTGGACTGTTGAAATTTTAAGCAATTCTAGGCGTTTGGAGCCTGTTTGGGCATTTTAGGTTAAAATCAGAAATTTAAACAAGTACCCCAGGCGTTTCTTCACTGTTTGGGCGTTTGAAAACTGTTCAGACGCATCATCAGGCAGGCGTTTCAGAATTCAACTAAGGCATTCCCTTAGGCGTTTCTTGTTCAAAGTTAGGCATTTCAGAAGCATCAGGCGCATCAGTATTTAGACTTTTCATTAAAAACTTAGAAATTTTCAAAAACTAAAATCCAAAAATATTTTCATTTCATAGTTTCAATTTAAATTTTTAAAAACAACAAAAATAAGTCATTTTCATTAATTCAAAATACAAAGTGGTTAAGTCTGAAGATTTAGAGAACAGGGTTCCCAAGCTCAAACACAGAGCTGATTTCAAAAATCAGTCTCTAAGACTAAAGCATTATCTAAACTCCATTGACACTGACTTATGGAAGTCAATAGAGAAAGGACCACATATCCCAATTACATCCAATGGTCCTACAGAGGATTTGTTTATACAAAAGACTCTCAAGAACCTTATCCAGAGGATGGTCTGCAAGGTGATGACTTAAAGAAGGTTAAGAATGACATCAAAGTTTACTCATTGATGTGCAAGGGGTTACCATTGGAAGTCTTGATTAGACTTGAAGGTTATCAAACTGGTTACACCATGTACAGAGATTTGAAGATTATTTGTGAAGGTGGTAAAGAGATACAAGATCTCAAAAAGCAGAAACTCAAGAGGCAATTAGAGTTATTTGAGCATCTTTCTGGGGAAACAATCAATCAAATGATGAACAGATTCATGCAATTAACTACTAAAATGTCAACTACTGGTATCAAAAATGATCTCAAAGATCTAAATGACAGACTTCTTAATGCTCTTCCATCTTCATGGAAACAGACAGTCACTCTGTTGAAGCATACTGAAAAAGCTTCCAATGGATCTGGATCTTTTGATTGCCAAAATTAAATAAGTTGAAATTGATGAGAGCTCCAGAAGCAATGATAGAGTTGCATCAATATCTCAGTATAAGTACGTTGCTTCTCCAGCTAACACAGTAGAGAATGCTTTTTTGGCAAAAGATGATAATTCTCCAGAAGATGAGGGTGATTTGTTCGTTGGAGCTGGTTTCTTCACAGATTCTTCTCACTCAAGTGCTCCTATTTATACAACTCAACCTCAGTCTCCTCCTAAAACATGTACTCCTAAACCTCAAACTGAGACTTCATCTACTAACTCTGTTAAAACCAACAAAGTTAAAGTTATTAATATCCTTTTACAGGATCATGAGTCAAAATCTGCTTTTACTGCTTTCATGGCAAGTTTTCATGCTTATCAAGGTAGTAATCTAACCCAGGTAGATCTTATTTTCTAGGATTTGTTTGAGATGGATCCTGATGATGTGGAAGAAATGGACTTGAATTGGTAGATGGTAATGATTTCTTATAGAACACAGAAACACTCATATGTTAACAGGAATTACAAGCCCAGTGCAAACAAAACTATTGGCTTTGACAAATCAAAGTCACAGTGTTTCAATTGCAACAGTTATGGTCATTTCTCAAGGGAATGTAAAGCTCCTAGAAATCAAGGCAGAAATGATCAAGCTGGTTCTAGTAGTCAAAGATATCAACTGCAACCTCAGAAAACCTTTTAAAAGCCTTATCAAAGTCTTCCCATGCCAGAACTTAAAGATGACTTAAAATCAACTGAAGAGCCAAAGAAAGCTCTTGTTGTAAGCATCAAAGATGGCTATGACTGGAGTGCATATGCTGAACAATTCACAGCTGATCTAACAACAAATTTAGCTCTTGTTGCTGAAGTTTACATGAAGACTGGTCTGAAGAAAATGATCCTAAGGCAGATGGTGATTCAGAAAATGATGATGAAGGTTATGATTGGAGTGACAAATCTGATCTAAAAGAGGATTCAGAAGAAATTACACTCATGGCTCAGTCTGAACAACCAAAGGTTGAGCATCCATCATCTGATTCTGAGACTTCTTCTTCAAGTTATCCTGAAATTCCTGTCGAAGTCAGAGAAAAAATATGCACAAAAGCATGTTTTGATCAAGTTGAGTATTATAGAACATATTCATTTAAAATCTATGACAAACTTAAACAAGAAGAAGAAATGCACAACAAACTAAAAAATGATCACAAAGTCTCTGATGAAAAGATCTTATCTCTTCAAACCTCATGGAATAAAACTCTAAAAGAACTTGAACTTGTTAAAAAACAATTTGAGGAGATAACTAAAAATTTAGAAGAAGAAAAAATAGCTCATGCTGCAACACAGGTGGATCTAGCTAAAGTTAAGAGTTCCAAAACTATTGTAGAACAGTTGGTAAGTGAGAGGAAAGATAAAAATAAAACAGGTCTAGGTTTCACACATGAGCCCATGCCTGAATCTATCTCAAACACTTTACCAGAAAACTTTAACACACATGATTACTCACCTGAAAACAAAGCTAAGCTAAAAGCCTTTCAAAATAAGAAAAATAACTCTGAAAGTGATGAAGAGAAGACTAATGTTGAAATATTTAAGGAACAAGATTCTATAAAGATTAAAAATGGTCATCCAGTGAAAGTTAAATCTTATGAACCATGACCAAAGAATAAGAAGATCATGAAAGTAAAGCAACAAGATCATGAGTATGTTATTGAAGAAGTCATTGTAAAGAATAACAAACAAAACACAAAGAAGAAAGGGAAAGAAAAACAAGATGAAGCAACATCTGAGGATTCGTTTCCTTACGGATTCAACAATCCAGACTTCATCAAATGGCAGAAAAAACAAAAAGAGAAAGAAACTGCAAAAGAGTATTTTCCTGAAGATATTCAATCCCAAAGCAAGCAGAGATCATCAAGATCAAGAAACCAGAGAATGAGAAGGAAAAATACTAAAGCTAAATCCTCTCAGAATCAAAGTCAAAACAATCAAACTCAAAGAACAAATCAATCTAATCAATTTAATCCAGTGAAGTTTGTGTCTGCGGGTACTTTTGATATGAACACAATTCCAAAAATCAAATTAAACTCAAAGAACAAATCTAACTCTGATCTGAAAATAGGTTTAGGTCCAAAGTCTTCCGTTGTCAACAAAAGATTTGTATCTAAGGAGTCTAGGAATAGTGTTAATGAACAAAAGTCAAAACCCAAATTTCAAAAGAACAAACTTTAAAATAAAAAAACAACAGATTAACTTTGCAACTTCTAAATCAAAACAAGGATCAAATGTGGCTTCCATATCTAAGGTTAATCAACAGTTGTTTAAATTTCAACAAAGGTACTGTGAAATATGTGATATGTATAATCATAAGACTGCTGAATGTTTCTTTAATAGGTATTGTCCCATTTGTGATATGAAAAACCATTCAACATTTGATTGTTATTTCAACATGTATTGTACCATTTGTGATGAAAGAAATCATAAAATTGAGAATTGCTACTTCCGAAGGACCTTGCCAAGGAATGGATATGTCAACCCAAGATTTCAAAGAAATCAAAATGTTGGTTTTCAAAGATTGACAATACAACCATCCTTAGGCTTGAGATCTTTCCAAAGGATTAATTCTGAATGTGATGATTCTTATGTTGTGAAAACAAAGCATTATAAACAAGGAAAATTCGTTCCACGATCTGTGAGAATGAAAAATGGAAAGTTTGGTAATCAAAATTTTTCTGAAAATAATGGTTTAAATTACCTTGACGATGATCTGAAAAAACGTTACCATGCTTTATGGATTAAGCAAATCAAAGATAATCAAAAATTTGTCAGAAAAGAAATTGACAAACTTAAACAGCAAAAGAAGCATGATTTGAATAAGCTTCATTTTAAACAGTTTACCATTGTTGATAAATTTGGCAAGCCCACGACCATATCGGCTTAGATTGATAACTCAACTTAAATCTCTTTGAAATGCAGGTACACCCAAGAAGACCTATTAACACGTGGTATGTTGATAGTGGGTGTAGCCGGCATATGACAGGCAACCATGCCTTGCTACAAGATTTTAAGTTAAAAGATGGTACTCATGTTGCATTCGGGGGTGATGCAGGTGGTAAGATAACAGGCGAAGGAACAGTGTCCAATGGGATTATTAGCTTTGATAAAGTCAACTATTGTTCACAATTGATCTTTAATCTTTTAAGTGTTTCCTAAATTTGTGACAAGTCTTACTTTGTTTTATTTGATGATTCTTTTTGTTATATTTTGAAGCCAGGTTTTTAGATAAGCAAAGAATGGGTAGTTGTTAAAGCTGTACGTGATCGAGATGTATACAATTTAGATATGTCTCAAGTAGATCCATCTACAGAAACAACAGCCTAATTGCTCAGGCATCAAATGTCGAAAGTCAGTTATGGCACAGACGTCTTGGGCATTCTAATTTCAAAAACATGAACAAGCTTGTAGCAGGATACCATGTAGTAGGAATTCCAACAAAGAAGTTCTCTACAACAGATCACCGCACAGCATGTTTAAAAGGAAAGCAACACAGAGCGTCTTATAAGCCCAAGCTGATAAACTCAAATTCCAAGCCTCTCTAGATGTTGCGCATGGATCTATTCGGACCAACAAATGTGCAGAGTATTGGAAAGAAATATTATTGCTTGGTTATCATTGATGACTTTACAAGATTTTCATGGGTTTTCGTTTTGCATGCTAAATCTGAAACTACTAAATCGTTAAAAGAATTCATCATTAAAGTAGAAAATCAATTAGAACAAAAGGTGAAAATTATTAGAAGTGATAATAGAACTGAATTTGAAAATGCTAATGTTGACATGTTTTGTGCAGAAAAAAGAATTGCTCGTCAGTTCAATGCTCGTAGAACTCCACAACAAAATGGAGTTGCTGAAAGGGAAAATAGAACTTTGATTGAGGCCACACGTTCCATGTTAGCAGATGCAAAGATTCCAATCACTTTCTGGGATGAAGCCATATCCACTGCATGCTTTATGCAAAAGCGTACATTGCTTGTGAAAGATAAACAGAAAACTCCTTATGAGTTGATGTTTGGCAGAAAACCTAATATAGATTTTCTTAAGTCTTTTGGTTGTCCAGTTTTGATTTTAAATTCAAGTGACCAGCAAGAAAAATTTGATGCAAAATCTGATGATGGATTTTTCGTTGGATATTCGTCGGTCTCAAAAGCCTTTAGAGTTTATAACTCTAGGATGAATGTTATCCTTGAAACTTTTAATGTTAAATTTCTTGAAAACTCATTTCCATCAGTTGTTAGTCCAGCTTAGTTGTTTGATTTAGATTCTTTGTCAAACTCTTTCAATTCTAACTTGTTTGAATCTCCAGGTGAGAAAAAGAAACAAGGAGGAGATCTCGGATCTTTCAGTGATGATTTTGATTCTGATGATATGGATGATTCTAGGCCAGATTACCCATTTTTTTTGTTTGTTAAAGATCTTGTATTTCGTTCTGAATCTCATGATCAATCTCAATCTCAACAAGCACAAGAACAACCCGTTTCTGAAAATTCTAATGTTTCACAACCAATTCCTAATGATGGTCCTGAAACTGTACAACCTGAGTCTGGAACTGAATCGGTTTCTGATAATCTTGATTACTTTATCAATTCACCAACTCAAGTTCCTAATTTCAATCCACATACTTTGAACTTATTACATTAGCTTTCCGACTTGAACCAGTCTAATCTGGATGTTAATGTTCAAGAAAATGAGATTACAACGTCTCGTGTTCACAAGAACCATCCTACGTCTCAGATTATCGGTCCATTGAATAAAAGAACGATGAGGAGTCATAAAGAACAAGCAAATCTCTGCTTATACTCATGTTTTCTATCTCAAATTGTTCCTAAAAACATCACAGAAGTGTTACAGGATAATAGTTGGATTGAGACAATGCAAGAAGAATTATTACAGTTCCGCAAACAGGAAATTTACCTGAAGGAGAAAATGCCATAGGAACCAAATGGTTATTCAGAAACAAGTCAGACGATCGGGGAATTGTTGTTCGCAACAAAGTGAGACTCATTGCACAAGGTTACACCTAAGAAGAAGGAATAGATTATGATAAACTATTTGCTTCAGTTGCAAGACTTGAATCAATTCGTGTCTTCCTGGCTTATGCATCATATATGAAATTCAAGGTGTATTAGATGGACATTAAAGGTGCTTTTCTGTATGGTCCAATCACTGAGGATGTGTATGTCAAGCAACCTCCAGGTTTTGAAGATTCAGAATATCTTCATCGTGTGTACAAGCTTAGTAAAGCAATGTATGTTCTTCATCAAGCCCCTAGAATTTGGTATGATACATTGTCACATCATTTGATCCGGCATGGATACACGCGAGGGAAAATTGATCTGACTTTGTTTATAAATAAGGATGGTGATGATCTCTTATGTTTTCAAGTGTATGTTGATTGTAAGGCCCCGTTCTCGGAGACCTCACAATTGGTCAATCATAGCATAAAACATTAAACATCACACATTTAATAAAATATTGCAGCGGAATTAAGTTAATAAAAACCATTCATTCTATTAATAATTAACGTTGTTAAGCAATACATCATTATTTTCATTGCATTACAAAACAACAATATCATTAAAGATGAATGGATGTCAATCTTGCCCTGCCGAGTAGCTTCCCCCGCGTGCCACCCTCAGCAATAATTACCTGCCAACTAAAAATGCATAAAAGTCAGCATCGCTGAGTGAGTTCTAGTTTTAAAACGTTTAAAATACCTTGTAGGAGTTGTATATGAAAATATCTTTTTCAATAAAATACTTCCTTTACTTTTACACGTGAGCATTCATCATACATACATCAAGGTATAGACTTAATTATCTTTCATTAACTCACGTATTTATTCATTATCTTTCACTATAATCTGGATCCTGCCTCATGCAATACCCGACTCATATCCGAAGATCGACAGTACCGGGGTACGCGATAAGGACCCCGAGTCAATCTCATGGATTGAATCCCTTACGAGTCTTTTGTGACAACACAGTCACTCACCTCAACTTTGCCTTACGAGTCTTTTGTGACAACACAGTCACTCACCTCAATTTTGGCATACAAGTCTTTTGTGACAACACAGTCACTCACCTCAACCTTTGCTTGCAAGACTTTCCATACTTTTCTTATGTTCCACTTCTTATTAACATTAATCTTTCACTTTCTTTACGATAATACTTTACGCATACGAATATAAACACACCACGTAAAGTCACATTATACATAGTATAAAGCATCAACAGCAGCCCACAACATGCATCACCATAACAGACATGAACCAGCAAAACATTCCAGAACTTACCCGCTACATTCTACTTCCAAGCTTCGGAAAAATCCTAAGTCCTTAGACAAATGCTGATGAACAGTAACCAATGCGGATGAACAACTAATGCGGATGAACAATACTAATGCGGATGAACAATACTAATGCAGATGAACAATACTAATGCGGATGAACAATACTAATGCGGATGAATGCCTTCAGATTATTCCAAGTGTCCAACTAAATGCTGGTAGAACAAATGCGAATGGCCGAAACAAATGCGCATGAACACTGTAACAAATGCGCATGAATACTATAACAAATGCGTATGAATAAAAGAAATGCGAAAGAACACTTAGGTGCATAAGCATCTACAAATGCGGATGAACAAACAACAAATGCGCATGAACAAAGTACTTAAATGCGGATGAACTAACCAACCTGCAAATGCACCTATGCAATTATTCAGTCCCCAATCCTTGATCTAACACATACTTATCATGGATCTAACATGCTTAACATCTAGAGCAGGCATACAACCACGAAAAGCACCAACAGTCCTAACCAATCATGCTTATCCCTCTGTTCGAAGCTTAAACTCAACATCACAAGCATCAACCGCACATAAACCACCATAAAGCACCAACACAAACACCCATATACATACGGTAAAGCATAAAACAGCTTTAAAACCTTTTAAACATGCATTTTCAGCCCCAAAGAAGTTTAAAACACATAAAACCGGGGTCTAGAACTCACCTAGTGTAGCAAACAAGCAAAACTCCTCCAAACTCGTGTGCACAAGATTTCAAACGCCTAAAACAAGCAAAAACGGACAACAAAACACATAAACACATATAAATCGGTTACATGGTCAAAACCCAACAAACCGAACCATAAAATACAAAGAACACTAACCAAAAGCGAGAATCAGCCTCTTCTTCCCCTTGAAACCGAGAGAAATCGAATTCAGCTTCTTCTTCTTCTGATTCGGTTGAACACCGTAGCAGCAGGAGTGATATGGGCAGCCATGCCCATATAAAGTGAACTTTTGACTTTTGTGTACTTTTACACAAAACACCCCTCATCTTTGGCTTCTTTTTGCTTTCTTCTTGATACTTTATTTTCTTTTTATTTGACCAAAGTTTTGGGCGTTACATTGATGATATCATATTCGGTTTTACAAGTCCAAAATTATGTAATGAATTTGAAGAAGTCATGAAGTCTCATTTCCAAATGAGTTACATGGGAGAAATTAACTTTTTCCTTGGTCTTCAAGTGAAACAGTCTGCAGATGGAATTTTTATTAATAAGGAGAAATTCATTGAAAAACTCTTGAAAAAATTTAAACTACAAGATTGTCAATCAATCAGAACTCCAGCTGACGTCAATACCATGATTGAACCTGATCCGAAAGGAAAATCAGTTGACTAAACTCTATACAGATCTATGATTGGATCTTTGATGTATCTTACTGCATCTAGACCTGATATAATGTATGTTGTTTGTATTTATGCCAGGTACCAATCTGACCCGAAGGAATCTCACCTAATCGCTGTTAAACGAATATTCAGGTATCTCAAAGGAAAATCGGCTTTAGGGTTGTGGTATCCTTATGAAGGAAACTTTGAGTTACAAGGATATACAGATAGTGATTATGGAGGATGTTGCCAATATCGTAAATCTACGACGGGTGGTTGTCAATTTTTAGGTCCCAGATTAGTCTCGTGGCAATGTAAAAAACAAACAAATATCTTCGTCTCAACCGCAGAAGTTGAGTACATAGCTGCTTCAGCAGGATGTTCTTAAATCCTTTGGTTACAAAACCAACTACTGGATTACGGGTTCAATTTTCTTAAAACTCCTATTTATATTGATAACACTACTGCTATGTTTATTACAGCTAATCCTGTCTAGCACTCAAAAACAAAGCATATCGAAATTCGATATCATTTTCTCAGAGCTAACTCTGAAAAAGGTTTAATCATTTTGATTCAAATCTCAACTGAAAAATAGTTGGCTGACCTATTTACAAAAGCCTTTATACAAGGTCATTTTGAGTATTTGGTCGAGTCAATTGGACTTATTAACCATGTTTGAAAACTGGTTTTGATCATGTCAAGAGTCTTTTACAAGGTCGTTTTGATCACTTGCTTGAGTTTATTTCAGTTATTTGAATCATAAAAATATAAAGATCCCTCCCCTAGCTGATAAGAAAAATAAAAGAGAAACTGTCAAAGTTGACTGTCTGATTGTATATATTATGTGTGCATGCTCAAAAGAAAGAAAAAAAAGCAAATACAAAAATTGAAAATTGAAAAAAAAGAGAAAATTATAAAATAAAAATCCATAAAAATAGATTTTATTGGTTAGTTTATTATTTTAGGAATGAATCTACCTTTGCAGTTTGTGATAAATGATAGATACATTGGTTCTGATCGGTTGCATACTCCGCTCGCTAATAAAGTCTGACGTGATCAGATATGATGTGCAGGTAAGCTCATGCAATTATACTGAAAAAGTAAATTCTTGTGATTAAACTAAATCAATCATGCATTCATGGTTGTCCATCTTAGTACCAATGAGTAGTGTTGACTTCTTTAATTGATTGCTTGTAAAGTCACAAACTCACACCTGGTGGCGATATGAATAACCATGAGATCTATTTAATAAGTCATCATAGACCTAAAGTGATGAGATATCCTTTGTTGTAAGTCATTACAGACCTGGGTATTCTCACTGATGCAAAAGATGCCAATGTGCACAATCTAAACATGAGATCTGGTTATACGTATATATCAGGTTAATAAGTTGATAAAAGTGCTTTCTTGCATATCTTGACGAGAGTTGAGCTCTCTAAGTCTAAGTGTGGGTTCCATAATATCATATCTAATCGAACCTTAAGCAATCCACGAATTGAAAAAGTAAGTGTGCTGATTATCTTGCCAAAAGCACTCATTTTCTGTCCTTAGATCTCGAGTCTCCTCTGCTGTGGGAACGCTGACCTGGAACACACTTGATCAGGATTTAATCACTGTCTATGACTATCCACCATTTTATTTTATTTTAATGCGCTGATCTTAACTGATATGATCTCACTGCAGGCATGTGATTCAAATGTGTATAGTAGATTTTTATTCTGCTTTAATTTTGTTTTTTGCATGATTTTCTGTGTGTAGGCATGTTGATTCTGATTGGTGTGCTCTTCTTGTAAAATAAAAAAAAACTTATGAGTTTGTGAACTTAAAAGTTTAGGGGGAGTAAAACTGTAAAAGAGAAAATCAATGGAAAGTGTCAAAATGTGAAAAATAAATTAAAAATAAAGTGCTTTGGATAAAAAGGATAAAGCTAAAAATTCAAGCATGTGTGTGTTTGATATGATGCAAAAATAAACCTGAAAAGAATTCAAAATAAGTGGAAAATCTTCTTGCAAACAAAATAAAAACAAAAATGAGACTATTTGTGTTGTAAAAGTTTCAAAATAGAGAATAAAATGACAGGAAATTGTTTGAAAAATTAAAAATAAAAACCGGTTCAAAATTGTCTTTCAAAACGTGCTTGGTTGGTGTCTGAATTGAAAATTCATGTTTAAAAATGAAAATACGAGTTTCAAATGATTTGTGGTGATCTTAAACAAAAACAATTTGATATTGTTAAATTTGAGGGTAATTAATATTCATATTGGGTGATAGTCAAAAATTTGACTAAGTGTTGAGATAATGTGCATGAAAAGTGGTAATATGCACAAATAGTGTTCACATGGATGTTGTGAAAGTTTCCAAGTGTCAGATTCATGGAAGGTTTCTCATGCGCCTAAATAGTGCTCAAAGTCTAAATCAGGAGTATGATGATTTTCAGGAATTTGTCCAAGTATTGTGTGTTTTGTTCAAGTACATGCGCCTAAACAGTTGTCATGTTGCTGAAAATGGTTAAGTATTGGGCGTATCAACTTAATCTCATGCGCCTAAACAGTTCCAGACTTTCCAATATGGTTAGACGTTTGAATGTGATGTTTACTCTAAGTGTTGGGCATTTCAACAAGTCCCATGTGCCTGAACTATGTTTAAACTTACAAGCTGCTCAGACATCCGGTGATTTGAAAATACTCCAAGTGTAGGCGTTTCTGTCTAGCCATGCGCCTGAACAGTACCCAAGCTCCTGAACAGTGCTCATGCATCTGAAGATTTACTGTGAAATGTAGCTAAGTGTGCAATGCTTCTAAGCCTCATGTGCCTTCACAGTTGTCATGCGTTTAAGACTTTTTACACTTATATATATTCAACACTTGGTAGTTTTCATCATTTTTCACAAACCTAAACTCTCTGTTACACTCATTCTCTCACCTGATACATTCATACATTCATCATTTGATTGTTACCTGTTAATCCGTGTGATATATAGGTATAGTCAATGAATCTAAACATCGTTTTGATCTTATAACATCAGATTTCATTACTTAATTCAGTGTTTGATTGGGCGTTTGAACTCTATTGAGGCATTCGAACCCTAGGTGTTTAGAAACTTGTAATCTATGATTTAAATGTGTTATGATAATTAAAATTGAACATCAAGTGGTTGTTATAACATGTTTTCGAACAGATTGTGAGAATCAAAACTCAATTTCATCATCATGTGTTCTTAATGATTCGGTGTTCATCAGTCGGTTCATAAGAACTAGAAAGGAATAGTCATTTCATAATTTTTCATCAAAATTGTTGTGTTAATCAACATAATTCATCTATTCAACTGATATTGAGAAGATTTTACTTGATTTAGTACACTTTAAATCATTTGAACTTAAACACAAATGTGCTCTGCTCATGGTAGAGTGTATTCAACGCTTAGAAATTTTAAATGTAAATTGTTAGGTTTTAAAACTTAAAATGTGCTAACTTAATTGAAACTCAATAAATGTTCATGTTTCATGGTGTATTACTTGGTTTAATTATAAATGTGTTGATTCAAATTTGAAACAAGTGCATACTCTGATCATGTAATGGGTTGTACAAAACACTTAGAAAAAATGTTTTTAAATGTTATTGGTTCAAAATTGATAACACAAAATATGATTGAAATCATTGTAATTCAAAGGTGATTAATATTTTGTTCAATGTGAACAGATGGCAGATCTTAAGTTCGAGCCTAAGCATAACGTAGCAGCCTTTCTAAATGAGGATGTTCGTGAAGCAGTTGGTTATGAAGAAATGATCAGATTTCTGTTGAGAACAAAGTATGTGTACGCCATGTGTGCTCAACCGGTTATATATGCTCGTCTTATCAAAAGATTTTGGAGAACTGCTGAAACTGCTAGAGATGATGCAGGAAGGAAAGTTGTTAGAGGTTTTATCACCAATTATCGTATGATTGAGGTTTCTAAGCAGTCGATTAGATAAGCTCTAAGACTGGGTGATAATGATCCTCAAGATCTGGCTGAACTTACATTTGATGAGTGTAGAGACACATTTTTGGCTATGGGACATCCAGATCACTTTCCTAAGAAACAGTTTTTTAGAGCTAGAGTATATAATCATTGGAAACTCCTGTGTTATATCTTTCAACATGGTATGTCCAAAAGGAGTGTAAGATGGAACTCATTTCCTGTAGACATTGCTTCTCTAATTGTAGTTGTTGCCACTAACAAAAGGTTTAATATGGCGAAGTGGATCATGAATGGCTTTATTTTTAATCTGGAAAAAGGAATCAGGAATAAATACTTAATGTATCCTAGATTTCTACAACTTATTATAAATGAAGAATATCTTGATCTTCATGCATGTGGAGTAAGTGGAGAAAGATTGATATTGGAGCACATGACTGAAAATGTGTATAAAAGACTTGCTATTGTGACTCGTGCTCAGAATGTTTAGATTTTTTATTATATGAGAGCAGTAGCAAGAGATGAGGTGAATATAGATGAAAATCACTTTCATTTGTTTGATGATGCATAAATTGATCCAAATGATTTAATTGAAGAAGTTCCTCCAGGACTTTCTAAGGATGATAATGAAAATAATAAGGATGATGATGAATCTGAGAATGAATAAAGTTCTTCTTCAAGTGATGATAGTGATGATGATGATGATGATGATGATGGATGTAATGAAGTTGAAGTTGTTAAAGAAGTAGATAAGGAGATTGATAGTGATGAAAAAAAATCTGATAATCAGAATGAAGATGTTAATGATGTTGATGATTCAATTGATGTGAATAAAGATGTTGATGAAGTAAATGAACAACAACAAATGGAATTTAATTTTCATAATGTTGATGTAATTGAGCCTGTAGTACAAGGTAAATCACCTATTGTACAATCACCAAATTCAACAGCATAAGAGAATGTGATTACCGAGGAGTCTTCCCTCGAGGTCATCAAAACTGTTGTTGTTTCACCTATTCATGTGTTAGATGAAGGTGGAAGATCAACACAATATGTTACAGTCCTTTCTGAGAACTTGAATGCTGAGCAGATCATAGAATCTTTGAAAGAAGAGAATATTCGTCAGCTTAAGATGATTGAGAAGCTGAAAGATGAAAATGATCAATTGAAAGCAGAAACATTAAAGAAAGACTTGAAGATTACAGAGTTTGAAGAAATTCAAGAGATGAATTTAAAGAACTTTGATGTATTGCTCAGAGATTATGACTTGATGGATGAAAAATACAAAAAGTTGAAGGAAGAGTATGATAAGCTGAAAGAAGAGCATGAGATTATGAAAGATAACTTAAAATCTCAATCTACTCAACCACAAGACCAAGAACCTTTACCATCAGAGAAAGAGGTTGTTCATGAAGTTTTACTTATTGAAACTGAATCAAGAGAAATGTCTCGAGTGTATACCAGAGCAATGAGCCATGTTTCACTAGAAATTATTGTTGCACCTGAATTTCAATCTACTTAAGCTGAGAAATTATCTGAGGATGCCAAAGGAAAAAGAAAGATAGATGAGTCTGACTTTTAATCATTGGTAGAGTCATCCTCCAACCCTCCATCAAAAATGCAAAAAATTGTTTCAGAAACTCGTAAACAGTTTAAATGACATTTTTTATTATTGGTGTTGTTTAATTTCTTATATGCTTGAATCTAATTTGTTTTTCTTATGCAGTGAATGTAGATAATCTTTCTATACAGGAAAGTGCAGAAGCAGATGTTCAAGAGAACATTAGAGCATTGGATGATTTAGATCCAGAGTTCTCAGATGCTTGGTACGATGAGGTATTGGAGGAAGAAGACATCGCTGAAGCTGCATATTCTCTAGTTGAAGTTGTTTCTGAAGACATCCCTGTAGACGTAGAGGACAGATATAACTATTTGGTCCAGAAGAAGTACAATCGTGTATTCTTGGATGGTCTTATAGTTTCTCAAATCAATGAGGAGTATGAAAAGTGTATGATAGCAGAGACAACAGCTCCAGTTGATCCGAATGAAATAGTTGTTGAACATAAAGAATGGGTTTCGATGCAAGAAAGTATCAATATTAAAGATCTTCCAGCATCAGAACTTCATCATTCAGATCCTGTTGAGCTTAAATTGTGGTTACAATCAAGAAATTATCCAAGAAAGAGATTGAACAAGTTCCAATCCTAGTCTCTAAGAAATTTGATTAGAAGTTTTCAAGAGACGGAGAAGCAAAATAACAAGATGATTTGTTAAACATGGACAACCCACAGTATCTGGAGATTACCAAAAGAACTCGAATTTTAAAGCCTCAAGAGATAAAGGTAATGGAGTTGGTAAAAAGGGGTCATAAGAAAAGAAAAGAACTGATTGATATGTTCCCTGAGACTGAGAAGTAAGCGTATAAAGTCTCGGTTGCACAAAAACAACTGTGGAACAAAGCAAGATCTGCAGGTGACTTAGTCAGAAATGTATTGCAGAAAGGCCAATCTATATCTGAGTTGCTTAATGCAATGATTGTGCCTAATAATACAACGGAGGTTAAGATAATCGCCTGGAAATACGATGAGATCTTTGATACTTTTCTGATTAAACGTGTAAACGCAATTTGTGATGTTTATCACTTTTACACGAGCATCATTGCATTGAAAGTACAAGATTTAAAGGAGTTGAACAAGTTGCCTCTGATTAATCATTCAAAGGCAGCTCGAGGTGAAAACTTTGTCAAACTTCTCAATCGTGGCATTACCAGGATGGATACTTATCTTAAAACTCGATGTGATCAAGAAGATAAAGAATATTTCAAGTCTTTAAAGAGCAAAAGGAAGGTGGCTGCTAATTCAGAGGAAGAAGAACATTTCCTGAATGAGTATTGTGACCAGTATTTTGAGAAAGTCACTAACCCAGGCTTAAAAGTGATAGATGGTACACAAACCTCTAAGTCAATTTTGAGGTAGTTTTATCATGCAGACTCATTTCAATTGAAGTTAGTTCGTAACTTGGACGATTGGGATCAGGATATGATATCCTTATTTGGTGTTTTTGAGCTTAAGCTTCTCCATCCAAGTTATATCTTTTTCTTGTCCAACCAAAAGTTTGAGCGTGTTGCTTCGGAAGCTGCTGATAATGACAGAAAATATTTCATGATGATCATTAAGGTAATGGATGCTGCTATGGAGCGAATTTCATTGCGGAAAGCTCTAGCATTTGCAAATATCGTGAAGAAGGACATATAGTATATTAACTTTATGAGAATATCCAGTAAAGGAGTGTTGGAAGTTCACTCTCAAAATCATCCAAAACCTTATGAGTTCTATGCTAACATTGGCATCACAGGTCTGTCAAAAGAAACTCTGGAAGCAATGGACAAGATTGAGATCAAAACTAATGAGTCAAAGCCTGAGCAAGCCATCCTTGCCAAGAAGTTCAAGTCTGCGATCAAGAAAGCTTTACGAGAGTTGGAACTCTACAAAGAGAAGCCCGTGTTCAAGATCAAAGATGAACCAGAAGAGTTCATGTTGGACTGAAGACAATGCCAATCTTAGGGGAAGTATTGTTAGAGCCCTTAGAAGATTAACATTTGTCTTTTACTTTTTTGTCATAGTATAGGGACTTGTTTTGTAAATATATGTTTCTTGTTTCTTTTGATAGTATAAATAGGATACTTTTTGTATTGTGTAGAATGGAAAAAAAAGTGAACTACTGTAATTCACCCATACACTTTGTATCCACAACTTTTGCTATCAATAAAATCTATGAATTTTTGAAGTAATTTCCTGTGTTTTAATTTCTTAGTGTTTGAATTGATCATTGCATTACAATATCATCATAGAGCTCAATTTTTGAAGTAATGAATTCAAGTGTTTAATTTACACAAAATCATGGTCTCGTATTTCACTTGACATGCCCACAAACGTCCTCCCAAAATGGTAAAGCCAAACGCCATGATTTGATGTTTGAAAGACATCATTGGAGCCTTACTCATGCATGCACACAACTTCCTCTTTTCTTTTAGGTTGAAGCTCTTCATACCGTCACTTGCTTGCACAACATCCTTTTGGCAAAAACTATGAAAGTTTTCTACTCCTACCTATGTCCTCTGTCTTCATAATCGTACCGACAGGCACATAGTCGAAGTCAATGTGTTAATCATTTAAAACTTTAAATATGTATTTTAATCATATATATGCATGAAAAGGAGTTACATTGGATATACTTCATGTTTATAGGTTAATAATGAAGATTACTAGAGAAACGTGATTGATACGCAAAAAATAAAAAATAAAATTGAAGAAAATTCACCACTGATGTAGCCTACACAGTGGCATACTCGGCCTATTTTTTCAACCTAACAAATGGGTGTTTGAAGTTTTCTAACAATGGGGACGTAGCCCACTCCAATATTAGCATAGGATATGTCGGGACATGCGTGAACTTGGGTTTTTTGTGTTTTAAAGCTTGAAACCCTAGTTTCAAATCATCTGTATTACATCCTCTTTCATGTTTTAAACCCTAGACGAGACCTGCAAGTTTAGGGACACGCGTGAACTTGGGTTTTTTGCTTTCAACCCTAGATGAGACCTGCAAGTTTAGAGACAACTTTTGGGTAAAATTTGGTGATTAAGACGCTTCCAAATCATCTGTATTACATCCTCTTTCATGTTTTAAAGTTCAAAATCAAGGATTGATGACATGATCAAGATGATTCAAGGCCAAATCCTTCAAGATCATTCCTAGTGTAGGGTTTTGTATTAGTTGCTCGTTCATCCAATGATTACTTTACTTTGAATGTGAATTGAACTTAATTATTTAGTTAGTTTGCTTTGTATGTTTACTTGTTTGGTTAAATAGCTTTGAATTTTAATAGTCAATCAATTTCCATTAGTTTTTTGTTTCAATCACTAACAATTAGAATTATTGTTTTATGTTTCTAAATTGGTAATCTTTAAGGTAGAAAACCTAGTTGTATCATTATCCTGTTTAGCATCACTAATCATCATAACCTGGTAATTCGACTTTTGGATTATTCATCCATTTAAGTAATTGAGTAAATTATAAATTTTGTCATTTAAGTATACTTAAAATTATAGATCTTGTCCTTAAACTTTGATAAATACGCTAGTATCATTTATTAGAAAATTTATCACGCCTTATGTCCTCTCTACTAACAAAAATTAACTTTTTCAGTTAATTTTGTATGAATGACCATTTTGTCCTTACTTTTTAAAGGACGAAATATGCAATTGTCACTAATCTTTATTTTTTATTTTTGTTTTTATTTTATTTACCTTATCTTTTTAATCACTTTTTATTTTAAAAACTTATCTTAAAAATTATTACTTAATTATTTTTGATCTTTTTTATAAAATATATTTTTATTTATAGGTTTATAATTTGGGGTATTAACTCTACTTGACATGTGTTTCTATGTGTCGGGTGACGTCATGACCCATTTACAGAGAATACCTTGGGGGTCTAAGAGAATCACTAAAGGAATTCTCCGTAAATGGGTCATGACGTCGCCCGACACTTAGAAACACCTATATGCAATAGATACACACATATGTACATACGATACCCATATATATATACACACAATCGGTACACACGCACCCATTAACACACACTCAACATCATAAACACACACGCACCATAGATACATACATACACACAGGTTACATACATTCACAGCAGCCTTCGGCTGGTGTGTTCCCTCCCAACACACACTGCACACACACAAACACACACTGCACAAACACACACACACTACATATGCCGTACATATATATCACAAAACACACACACGACAATGGTACATACATTCACTACACACCATCGCGGCACCACCGTGGCACCACCGTCACACAAACGACGCAACCACACACACAGTAAGCACCGCCGCGCACCACCGAATCATACCGAACAAAACGATAACGAAACTTGACGAAACGAAGCAATCTATGAACTTTTACCTGCAAAATGACGCAACGGAGTGACGATGATGACTTGCGGCGGCTAGAAAGCTTGGTTCGGGGGTCTGAAATGTGAAAGTCGTCGAACGGCAGCCGTGTAGGGTTTCGGTCGGAGGTGGTCGACGGTTTTTCACGACATTTGTATATATATTAGGTATTTTTCACTTTAGACCCTCCAACTTTCCATTAATTAATCCCTTAAGTTTATTTAAATTGCAATTTAAACCTTGAACTTTAATTATAAAAATAATAAATTATAATAATAATTATTATGTTAATATTGATAATAATAATAATAATAATAATAATAATAATAATAATAATAGTAATTATAATGATTTAATATTTATCTAACTTATCATATTATAACGTTTTAGATTAACGCGCAAGACAAAAGAAAAAGATAAGAATTCGGGATAGGAAACGAATTAATTATGCAGAACAAATAATTCACAAGGAGAGTTAACGAGCTTCAATTCAATTAACGGACCTAACAGTGACAGATGTCACACCTAATTAAAACTGTAACTGAACTTGGTTTAGAGTACAAATTGAACCAGTTGTATAGTCATCCTACTCTGTTTTAGGGGAGGTTTCGCACCTTATTCTCACTCTATAAACGTGGAGGAACCACCTATATAGATCGTTCCTCCAACTTAGTCGAATTTTTATAAATAATTCATCTATTTTATTGTTTCTTTGTCCCATATTGATGAGGAAAAAAAATAAAGGTACCACTTACTCTATAAAATAGAGGCCCTAATTTATTGTTTCTTTGTCCCATATTGATGAAGAAAAAAAATTGAGGAACCACTTACTCTATAAAGTGGAGGCCCTAATTCATTGTTTATTTATCCCATATTAATAAAGAAAAAATATAGAGGGACCACTTACTCTATAAAGTGGAGGCTCTAATCCTTCATCCCACATCGAATGAGAGAAGAAACTTAGATGAAGGAAATGACTACAAAAAGGCCTTTGGCTTTTCTAAATAATTCATTTATTTTATTATTTCTATGGTTTCTTTGTCTTATATTGCTGAAGAAACAAAATTTGAGAGACTACCTACTCCATAAAGTGTGTCGGGTTCAACAATAGATAAACTGAAGCTTTCCAAAACACAATCAAAGCCAACTAAAGATCTCATTATACAAGTTCAGAGACATAGTTGATAAACAGAAAAAAACAGACACAAGACAAAGTCAACATCAAGACCACAAGAAAAGTTAAAATTAGGTCATGATGTAATAACATTATAAATAGAACCACTAGTGCTACTTTATGTGGTGTGGTTATTACAAAGTGTGTGAGTGGCTAGTAGTTCTTATGTGTGTGTATTTCATGGTGTAAATCACCACCCAATGAGAATTTCTCTCCTTTGGGTGGGTTTGATGTTCATCCATCTTTGTATATGTTTCTTCATTATAATTTGTTATTCAATATCAATGAACTCATAATATTATACATTACACACACATCCTTGTTCTTTGATTCACACACTTCCACCCATCTTTAATTTTGAATTCTCAAATCTGAAAATGATGAATCCTAAGATCCAAACTCAACAAACCTAAAATATTGATTCAGCAAAATGGTATCAGAGCTGTTGGTTATTGGGTTCATGTATGTTTCAGATCTGTTTTCATATTTAAAGATGTTTTACAACAAAGAATAAAATCACAGAAAATTGAAGAACAAGCCTCTGTTCCTCAAACCATCATCTATTCATCAACAAAATACAAAAAACATCTACAAATCTATTCAAAATTGGTACAATCTGAAGATGATAAAACATTCAACAACTTATCACTTCAAATTCGGTGCATTTGCAACAGATTCAAATCAAATCCGTGAAGAACATGGGCTCGAGCAGAATACATTTGGTTTCCTCTTCAAAATTAAAAGTAGATCGATGCTACTGCCAATGTGTAAATCGAGCCAATTACATGTATTTCAAGCGGATTACATGATTTCAAGAACATTACATGATTTCGAGAACATCACTTGACTTTCAAGCGGATTACATGATTTCAAGAACATTACATGATTTCGAGAACATCACTTGACTTCAAGCAGGTTACTGGAGATCGAACAATATACAGCAAAAGACAAACCATCTGCGTTTCTTTGAAGAAATACGGATGAAAGCTCAAACAAATGATAATTACACAACCAATGTGGTTGTGTAACTCAACCAATGCTGATAAGTCCCAAAGATACAAAAGAAATACGGCAGTTCATTTGTTAAAAACAAACAAATGCGGATGTGTATAAATGTAATGCGGATGAGAATCTTCAATACGGATGTGTTAACTACACAAATGTGGATGAAAGTTCAGAACCAATGCTGATAAAGGGCATACAAATATGGCTGTGAGAACTAAACGAATGCGGTTGTTTGTTACATCAAAGGGATGAGTTCCAGTGTTGACACAACTAATGCGGCGGTGTAACATCACAAATACTGATGTTACACATCTAATACGGATGTGCAACTAAACAAATGCTGATGTTACACATCTAATGCGGATGTGCAACTAAACAAATGCTGATGTTAAACATCTAATGCGGATGTGCAACAAAACCAATGCTGATGATCAACAAAAGAAATGCGGCTGTATTATCTACTAATGCGGATGATCAGCAAAACCAAGGCTGTTGATTCACAACTAATATGGATGTATTATCTACTAATCCTAAGATCCAAGCTCAACATTTTTGAAATTTTTGATTTAGCAAAGATACCATTTTGCTAAATTAAAATTTCAGATTCGTTGAGATTGGATCTTAGGATTCATCATTTTCAGATCTGAGAATTTAAAATTAAAGATGGGTGGAAGTGTGTGAATCAAAGAACAAGGATGTGTGTGTAACGTATAATGTTATGATTTCATTGATATTGAATAACAAATTACAATGAATAAACATATACAAAGATGGATGAACATCAAACTCACCCAAAGGAGAGAAATTCTCCTTGGGTGGTAATTTACACCATGAAATACACACACATAAGAACTACTAGCCACTCGTACACTTTGCAATAACCACTCCACACAAAGAAGCACTAGTGGTTCTATTTATAATGTTATTACATCATGACCTAATTGTGACTTTTCTTGTGGCTTTGATGTTGACTTTGTCTTGTAGACTTTGTCTTGTGTCTGTTTTGTTCTGTTTATCAACTTGGTCTTTGAACTTGTATAATAAGATCTTCAGTTGGCTTTGATTGTGTTTTGGAAAGCTTCAGTTTATCTATTGTTGAACCCAACAAAGTGGATGCCCTAATTAAAATGTGTAACTGAACTTGGCCTAAAGTACAAATTGGACCAATTGTATAGTCATCCCACTTTGGTTGAGAGGAGGTTTCTCACCTTATCTTCACTTTATAAAAGTGGAGGAACCACCTATATAGGTCTTCCTTGCACATTAGTTGAGTGAATGTTACTCGTCTTCATCCTCAATATATAAAAATGATTGAGGGAATGTTACTCATCTTCATCCTCAATATATAAAAAGGAGACCATAAGTAGTATTAAAAATCAAGTTTCACGCCATAACACACGTGGGTGTTATAAAATAAGAGAATAAAATTTAGATGAAAGAAATGACTATAAAAATGACCACTTGGCTTCTCTAAACAATTCATCTATTTTATTGTTTTTCTACTGATGAAGAAAAAAAATGGAGGGACCACCTACTTATAGAATATTATAAAGCATTTAGCATGACCTCAAAGGTAATTGAACACGATTTTTTAGGTGTCATGCCAAATGTCACATGCATAAAGCCCCAAATGTCACTAAACTTCTTCCAATAATGTCCTTCTTTTGCTTTAAATACTTGTACAAATTCCTCAACCTACATTGAATGAAAGAATGAAATTTAAATGTAACAAAATGACTATAAAAGGACCAATCGGTTTTTTCAAATAATTCATTCATTTCATAGTTTCTTTGTCCCATGTTGATAAGAAAAAAATAGAGTGACCACTTACTCTATAAAGTGGAGGCCCTAATTCATTGTTTTTTTGTCCTATATTGATAAAGAAAAATAATGTGCGGACCACTTATTCTATAAAGTGAAAGCCCTATCTTTCATCCCACATTGAATGAGACAAAAAATTTAGATTAAAAAATGACTATAAAAGGACCCTTTAGTTTTTTTCAAATAATTTATCAATTTTATTGTTTCTTTTTCCCATATTGATGAAGAAATAAAATTGGAGGGACCACCTACTTTATAAAGTGGAGACACTCATCAAAACCATAACTGAACTTGGTTTAGTGTACAGATTGGACAATTTGTATAGTCATCCCACTTTGATTGAGGAAATGTATTCATCTTATCCTAACTGTATAAAATTGAATGAACCACCAATATAGTTCATCCCTCTATATTAGTTGAGGGAATGTTATTCACCTTCATCCTTAATATTGAAAAGGGGTTAAGGGATGTTACTCACCTCCATCCACAATATATAAAAGGGGACCATAAACTAGCATTAAAACCCAACTTTCGCGTCGCAATGTGCGCGGGTATTATAAAATAAAAGAATGAAATTTCAATGAAATAAATTACTATAAAAGGACCATTGGTTGTTTCAAATAATTCATTCATTTTATTGTTTCTTTGTCCTATATTGATAAATGAATGGACCATCTACCCTATAAAATAAAGACCCTAATTTCACTCTATAAAAGTGGAGGAACCACCTATATAGGTGGACAAGATATGGTAATTTCAATTTAATTTTAAGACACTTACGAACACTATTATTGTATTTGATCAATTTGACAAGTTTGAGATTATCATTTTATATATTAAATGTGCTTTGAATCCATTACCTTTGTCTCAATCTTTGCAGTCATGAATGTTAGAGTTTCAAAGATCACCATATACAAAACAAAAATAATTGTATAATCATGAATATTTATTTACAATGACTAAGTGGTGACAAAATAGATACACCTACGATAACACGCGGACAAACGAGTAAACAGGCAAAACGCGCGTGTCATGAATGTTAGAGTTTCAAAGATCACTATATACAAATCAGAATAATTGTATAATAAAAAATATGTATTCACAACGACTAAGAGGTGACAAAATAGACACACCTACGATAACACGCGGGCAAACGATTAAACCGGCAGAACGCGCATGTTATTAAACCATAAGCGCACAATTGACTCAGTGAATAATTTCGGGTACAAGCCTTATTCCTAAATGTCTTGTGATTATCAAGTCTCATTGTAATGTATAGACTTCACATGAGTAGTTTGTATCCTTTGATATAATGACCATTCGTTTCACTAACCTAACATAATTGAACTTGGAACATGCCGTTTTCTTTGATGATTGAACGCGTGGTTCGCGCCGCAAAGCACGCGGGTCATGCTAGTATATATGTGTATATATATATATATATATATATATATAATGTGTACTTGATTTTAGAATCTAAAACCAATAAAAGAGGACCAACAATGTTGCATCTTATGCACACGTGAAAAGTCGATGCACGAGAGGTCATTATATGTAATGAATTTGGACAACATGTGGGACCCATAACAAAGGAGAAAGATGTAGTTGGACAATTCTCTCGATGTTTGGGTATGATTGCTCGTAATCAACCGCTAATCCATACTTCATGGAAGAAGGTGCCGTATAAGATAAAATATGAGAGTATGTCTTGGTAAGATTTTAAGTAGTCTTTATCTTTTTGTTTATTATAATTTAAGTTTTACTAATTCTACGTGTTTTGAAGGAAAAATATGATGTGCCTGATGCTGCTAAAACTTGGGTTTTAAAGAGTTTTGGACAGTCATATAAAGTACACAAGTGCAGGTTTATGAAAAAACACTTCTATCAATATAAGGATAACAAAACAAGATGGAAGAATAGACCCAAAAATATTCCAGAAAATAATTTCTCACAAGTGTTAAGGCTATGGAGTAATAGAGATGTAATGTTAATTTTCTAGAAAATTTATCTATTGTTAGTATTTGCTAAGTAGCTGAATCACTTATATTATTGTGTATCAAGAAGCGTTGTTTGTGGGCTAAAGAAATGTGCATGTCTCAAAAAAATATGCACACAGCTAGCCCAAAAAGTTTTGCTAGAATTCGTGACGAGATGGTAATATGGTTATATTTTGCTCGTGATTTGTGTTTTTCACTGTTCAAGATGCTGATTTGTTTTATTAATATATGTCATCATGAGTGTAGAGAAATGAAGAACCAAATAAGGAATTACCATGTTTAACTCAAATTTTTGAACGTATGAACGTACGCGTAAAAGGACCGAAGGACGAGCATATCTTGATACATATGATGACACTGCAAGGAAAATTGTAAGTTCTTTCAAGTTTTCGTTTTGAGAATTTTATATAAATTATCAAGCATGTGTTGACTTTTAAAAGTCATTTTCTTATGACCTACCTTTGCTGTGATTTATGATAAGCATTTATAATTGTTAGTTTACAACTATTCATGAAGTTTATTGTAACTATTTGACATCTGATTAAATTTTTTAATTTATGAATATTAAAAATACCTTGGAGTCATGAGTTAGAGTGTTAGACTATATAATCAATGTGTATGCTCTAACTATGTTACTTTGGGCTGGTATTAGAAACATTTACGTTACTGCAAATAAGACGATAATTAATTCCTAACTGTATGGTTAATCTTATACCAAGAAAAAAAGACAGCCTTATCCTAGGAAATAACATCATTGAATTTAAGCCAATATGTATATGTAAAATTGGTGCTACTTTGAATTTTTATACAATCACTTTGATTTTGTGCTACTTTAACATGGATTTAGCTTAACTTTGTATGTAGCGTGTACCTGTGTTTGTTTATGATCATATACTAAATTTTCATCCTAGTTTTTAGTTAGAAATATTTAATACAAAGTAATTTATATATGTGTTATGTTGATTGTTTTTAGTTAGAAATATTTGATGTTATATGGTTGTTGATATATGTTAGATAATAACTTGTTGAACTACGGTTGCATTCAACAAGCAACTTGTATTGTTACTAATTTTTTTACAAGCAACTTGTATTGTTGGTTTATTGGTTGTTGTAATTTTATAATATTTTCTTATTTTCCTTTAAAGGAACAAATGAAGAATTACAAACCTCCAAAAGACGGAAAAGCTTTGGTCGATCCTTATACAGTTGTAATGAACAAGGAGTATGATGGCTACATTCGACTTTATGGCAAAGATGTTACTAAAAAATGGTGAAAAAAGTGGATGGTGGAGAGGAACAGTACATGATTTGGGAGGGGGGGGGGCTTATGGAATCATTCAAAGCGACTTTTGAAGTTGAAAAAACACAGTTACTTGAAATGCAAAAAGAAATTGAATAGGACCATGAAAGGAAAAAAGCTTAGATAGAAGGTATGCAGAAAGATTTTGACAACCAACGAGCAAAATTTGAAGCTACGATGCAGAATTAGAGGTGTACAAACTGGTTTTTTTACCCAAACCGGTTTGGGTAAAAAACCAGACCGGTTTTTTTACGAGGGGGTCACCGGTATTTTTCCAAACCGGTTCGGGTTACAAACCGGTTCGGCTCACTGAAAACTCGAACTTGTCAAACCGATTCGGACCGGTTTGAAACTGGTTTTCTTTAACAAACCGGTTTTAGGAACAGTTTAACCGGTTTTTAACTTTTTAAATTGGTTTATAAACCGGTTTTGAGGGTGGGGTTACCAAACCGGCATACAAACCGACGGTTCAGATCAGTTCGGGACCGGTTTGGGCCAAACTGGTTTTTCTTTGAAACCGGTTCTAGTTTTTTTCCCCATGTGTGTGCAGAATATTATGAAAAAACTACCAAATGAAGTACTTCAAGATCTTAGAGATGAGTAGGAGGTTTTCGTTACTTTTTACAAGTGTATTTGACAAATTTCTTTTGATCACCCTGTTATTTTGAATTAGACCCTATGTTTAGTTACAAAATAAAGTTATCTATTATATTTATGTTATTATTATGTTGGTGAAATTGGGATAGTATTGTATATTAATAAAAAATTAGTAGTTTTAATAATGACTTACAAAGTTATATTTGTTTGTAAAAAATGTTGCATTTTTTCTAGCTAAAATCTTAGAAAGTGTTGCATTAGATGTATAAAAAAGTTGCATTTTTTTAATAAAAATATAATAATGGTTGCATTGAAGTCTAGCAAAAGTTGAATTTTAGTCTATCAAAAGTTGCATTTGAGATAGCAAAGGTTGCATTTGAAAGTAAAAAAATATTGCATTAGCATATAAAAAAGGTTGCGTTGTTAAAAGGTTGCAATTAAAGAGTAAATGCAACCATTTTAAAAAAGTTATATTATCTAATAAAAAGGTTACATTAGGTCTAATACAACTTCACCTAATGCAACCCTTGATAAAAGTTTGCATTAGGCCTAATGCAATCTTTTCAAGGCCTAATGCAGCTTTTTACCGGAGTTGCTTTAGCTTCATTTTCTTGTAGTGTGTTAAAGTTTTAGACATTTCTAATAACAAAACATTAATAAGTAAAAATTCCTTGGTAAAAACAAAATAGAATAGTTATTAGATTGGCTAATTATAATAAGAAAAATATTCAAATACTAAGTCTTCTAAAATTAAAAAATGTAAGAATAATTAAGATGATGACACTTATCCTTTTGATCAAAATTAGATTAGGGGTAAAATTCATAATGTTCTCCTTTGTCAAGTTCCACTTTTTTTTAGACATTCATAATTTTTGTGAATCCAAGGACCGAAACAGGAATTTATTAGTTTGATTGAACAAATAATGATCGTGGAATTATCACAACTCGTTGTTTAATTAATTGTTTAAGAAATAATAATTGTAACGTAAATCGACGAAGAACAGATGATAGAAATGGAAAACAAGCTAAAGTAATATGATAAACAAATTTGCTTCAAATGATTTCCATTAATACTGAATTGGTTACAATCGGTTTTGATTTTTGCTGATATGATAATTGCTAGGTGATGTTCTTGGTGTTCTAATTGCTATTCTGGTGTAATCAAAATTGTTGTATTGTTTTTCTGTGTATTGTTAGTGTATTAAAAGAGTGCACCCATGTCTTTTATTTATAGGCAGAGGGATTCACTTTTACATGGGTAAAAGTAACTTTCTTATTGTGGTAAGAAAGTTACACAAATAAAATTCTTGACGTGACATGCAATATTCATTTCTGACAGAAGTGCAATCTTCCACAGATGTTGACTTGATGACATTACTCCAGAGAGTTTGACTTGTTGACTTCATGAGGCTTCCTTGATGAATGGAGTTCATGCAAATACTTTGTTCTTCCGTAGGAAATAGCCTTCCGTAAGAGTTAGCCTTTGATCTTCATATTGAACTTCATCCGTAGGAGCAAGCTTTCTTCTTTCGCAGGAACAGCAGTAACTTGATCTCACGAGCAGAATTGTTCTTCCATAGATGTTACAATGCTTCCGCAGGAGATCCACGGATGCATATTCCTTGACTTGTTCTTCTGTAGATGTTCTTGTACTTGGTCAATTTTCAAAATTAACCAAGTATGATGTTTTCCTGCAATTACACATATAATCAACACAAATAGTTATTTGGGTTAACATGTATATATATATTGCATACAAAAAGATAAAGATTTACAAGAGTTCATTACAAGTGATGAATAATCTTCTAAACCTATACAATCAATCTAGACCTAACAATACTCCCCCTTAGGTTTAGAAACTTGTAATTAGTTATTCAATGTTTTCAACTCCTGAACTCTTTCCAAAATCTTTTTGTTAAAGTATGCAACAGCATCCTTTTATTTAATGTTGTGGGACCCTTAAACCTCATTACCCTTCCGTGGTTGTTTGGATACACAATCAAGTTTATCCACAAGTTAATTCTTTTCAGAACATCTACGGAAGGCAAACTTTCCTTATTTTATCCATATTCAATCAACGGAAGTATACTTTACTTTACCATAGGATACCAATCTACGGAAAGACAAATTTGTTATATTTTTGTTGTATGATCCTAACATGTTGTTAGATCATTTGTTGATTGCCGTTGGACCTTGTTGACTTTGCTTCATGGCAAATATACAAGAGATTGATTTGGTTAAAAACTTCAGATATCCTGCAGTCAAGTTAGTGCTCAAGCTCTAATTTTCTTCATTTAAATGTGATAAACTCATTTTTCATGCTGATGACTACTCCCCCTAAATTTATGATTAATCATGAACTTACGCATTTAGCAGAAATTTATGAAGAGAATAGCATGAAAAGCAATTATCTGTCCATCATATTAGCAAACAAAAAGAACATAAACAAAATCTTTTTGTATTTTTTGTTTATAAGCAGAAACTACACATAACATATTTACAAGCATTTAAACCATAAAATGGGATCATACTATGACACTAAGCAACTTCCTGAAGCATTTTGTATGAGGATAGTAGACATAGATCTAGTGCTGATTGCAAGTATTATGATCCATATAAATTCAAGCAAGAGTATACATTCAACTTGTCATGTTGTTTATCATGTTTTGGTATTGATTAAAGATAGACAAATATGGACTCCACATTTAATTTACATTAGAGTTTGTCCTCCGTTTATGAGTCAATTCATCACTTTTTCACACTTGAAAACTATGTTCCTTAAATTATAAGCTCTATCTTAAGATTTCTTTAAAATCTTATTAATGCCGTTGATATGATTTTTATGCTCTTTAAGATAATATACATTTGATCACATTGGATTCTTTTAGAGCTGTTCCTTTTTGGAACTTATTGATGATCAGTATCCGGTCACCAGGTCTGTACTCACGTAAAACAAAGGTGCCTATAAACCCAGGTCTTTGCTCACGCAAAACAGAGGGTCCATGAGGTTATAAAGTGTCGGAACATAGTGTGCTTGGGTGACTAAGTTGATCACAGCAGGATAAGACTTACTTGTTTGCTCCTTAAAATGGAATTACCCACACTTAGTCACCTTGGCATTATGTTAAGCATGGACTTGTTTATTTTCCACTCAAGCTGAACCTACTCACATATCAAATCACATCTGATCAGATTTTATTGTAAGTTAAAAGCCAGGAAAGTAAACAAAGGTATAGTGTGCGATCATTTCCCATGATATGAATTGCTTTTTCAAGAAAACATATTAATAAGACAATATTTTTGAAGTTTTGTATGTTTTATGGATGTTTTTGGCTTTTTCATATTGAATATTTTAAAGGACAGATCATGCTTTTCTTTGTGATGATGACTAATCTAAGTTGATCATGCCTAAAGACTCAATTAAGAAATTAAATCTCACTGAGTCAAAGACTTTAGTGAATAAATCAGCAAGCTGATTTGTTGTATCCACTTTGATCAACTTGATTAAACCTTTTTTCTGAGCAGTCTCTTAGAAAATGATATCTAATTTCTATATGTTTTGTTTTACTATTTTGCACTAGATTAGCTGCTATGAACATAGCAGCTGAGTTATCTATATGTATTGGTGTTTAAAGAAAATTGTAACCATAATCAAGTAGTTGGTTTTGCAACCATAAAACTTGAGAGCAACCAGCTGAAGCAATAATGTACTCAGCCTCAGCTGTGGATACTGACACATTTGTTTGCTTTTTGCACTGCCAAGAAACTAGTCTTGGTCCAAATGCCACATATGAAGCATTTTTGTGTTTGAAATCATGGAAGAGAGAACAGTTTCTTGTCATATGCCTGGAACAACCACTGTTAACATACCACTTGTTGTTAGCCCTCCATGGATGTTCCTGCACAAATAATGAAATCAATTAGAGCGTGGAGCCCAAGCCTTAATGGTCTTGGTCTTGCCATTGGTATCTAAGATTGTTACTCCCTCAAGGATGAGCCTAGATGTCTCAGGGTTGTTTTTAGACTCATTTGATTCATTATGGTTTGTTTGGGGTGAGGATGATTTTATTAAAGATTCACTTTGTTCTTGGTCCACAAGCACTTCCTCTGTCACCTCTTTTTTGAGTATCTTGTTCTTTGAAATTGATGATGATACTTGATTAGAGAAAGTGTTTGCATCTTTTGTCTTTGATTGTGGTACTTGATGACCCTTTTCAAAGTGGTCATAGAAGGCTTCATCTTTCTACAAATCTACCTTCCTGGGAGGAGTCTTGCTTTGTGAATGTTGCTTCTCCTTATTCCTCTTTGTTTGATCATCAGTAGATGTTGGGTTCTTTGCCTTCGAAACCTTTTGTTTTGGTTGCTGCTTCTTTTGCTTTGAACTTACCTTACTTTCAGTGGATTGTGAGTCTGATTCAACATTCTCAGACTGTTGCTTCTTTGGAACTTTTGATTTGTTCTTCTTGTTGAAGTAGCGTTCTTGAGTAGAATGGTTATTCTTGTTGCAAATAACACAGTGTTTGTTAAAGTAACAATCAGGAGTCATGTGATTGTTCATGTTGCATATGGAGCAACAGCTGCTGAAGTAACAATCATCTGTGTTGTGGTTATACATGTCACACCACTTACAGTATTTTTCTTCAACTTCACTCCCAGACTCCATCACTTTCTTCTTCTGCTGCTTCTTCAATTCTCTCTCAAACTTTGCGGCTGAAGAATCTTTACCTCTACCGGACATGATGTCAAATGGTTCTTATTGCTGAGTATTCACAACTCTCTGTTGTTTCTTACTTTTCTTGTTGGCATTGTGTGATTCAGCAGATGATTGCTTCTTCCGTAGATCTTCTACGGATGTTGACTGTTTTGAAAGAGCAACATTTGTCTTCTTTCGTGGATTTTCTACGGAAGGTTTTGAGATGGTCTTCTTCTTCTGCAGGTGTTTTGTGGAAGTGATTTTCTCTTTTTTCATGGATCCAATAGTTCTTTTTGATGAATGAGTTTTGTGCTTTTTGTTAAGCTCATGAATTCCTTCATTTAATTGAGCAATTCTTGTGTAGATGGTCTTCAATATATTTCTTTGTTTGGGAGGATAAGGTAGCTTAATCTCCTTAAGAACTTTGGGAACTATAGGTTCAATTAACACATTCTTCCCCTTACCCAAACCAGCACATTTTTGCTCATTAGGCTCATCAAACTCATCCAAGTCATCACAATCATCAAAGTCAAATTCTAATTCAATTTGTTTTAAACATTCTGATTCAGATGAATTAGTTTCACTAACCTCAGTATCTTCACCATTTATCAATTCATTAATTTCAATTTTTGGTTCAGTTTTGGTACTTGATACAAAATGGTTTAACAAACTATTGGTCATTGACTCAGGTAATGTGGTGTAGTTATCATTCAATGGAGGTGCAACAGCATGAAATCCCAACCCATACCTGTTATTTGTTTCAATATGAGTATTCAAAAGTTTCTTTCTCATATTATTGAGATGATAATCGAAACTTCTAAAGTTTCACTTCAGTGGATGCATGATCAGACATTGATTTTATTAAAGAGGTGGTCAGATGCTCAACTTATGCTTTCAAATTATATTTTCAGACAAGAGTTTATCCAAATCCTTTTGTAAAGAAGTGATTTTGACCTGATATAATTTGTGTTCTCTCATATGAGATTCAATCAAAATCATAGTTTCTTTGATTTTATCAGCTAATTATTGAGCATGGACTCTATATCTTTCAACCTCTTCAACACATCTAGATAAACATAATCTATCCCTTACCTCTCTTGCCATGGGTGGAATTTTGTTCTCTATGTTAGCCATCAATGCTTGATTCTCCTCCAGAACTTCTTTCTTATACATGCTCCAATCACAAGTATCATCTTGCAAGATAATTAACCCCGTTTCTTTAGTGTTACTTGTACCTGCTGAAGAACTTGTTGCTGGTGGGGATGAGTTTGTAAGTTGAGGTTGCTTGAAGTTTCTTTGGTTTGCTTGTCTCAAGTCACTTGTTGATTGCTGATTGCATTCTCTTGAAAAGTGACTATACAAATTGCACTTGTAGCATCTCACTTTGGATTTATCAACACCAATCTTTGTAGTTCTCCCTGCAACAGCTAATCCCTTATTTCTTGTCAAATACATTTTAGCTCTGTATGCAATCATGGCCATTTGCCATTGTAAATCCATTTCCTCCACTTCATCAGGATGAAGTTCTTCAAGGTTTTGTTGACAAATATGAGCAGGGGTCAAAGTACTACCCAGATAAGCTTGAAAGCTTGAACAGAAGGCTGCAAAGGCTGCCTTTTGCTCTTTTGATTCTAGTACCATAGTAATTGGTTCAGATTGAGTGTTGCTTTTGTTGGTTGTGGATCCCTTTGTGGCTGTAGCATTTGAGGTTTTTGTATCATCAAGTTTCCCTTTCACTTTCTTGTTTGAACTGCGTTGAGAGTTTGATTTAGAGGACTTTGCTGCATAGAAAGCTGCTTCATCTTCATTATCACTCTCAACATAAGATCTTTCACCATCATCATTAGAAATAAATGCACTTCTAGCACCCTTTGTTTCTTTAAATTGATATGGTGCAATTGGTGCTTTTACACTTTTGTTTCTTGTTTTCTCATCCAATTCTAGAGCTTCCACCTTTGCTATCAAAGTATCTAGTCCAATTGCTTTTAGATCAATGGAATTCTTAAACATAGACATAGTTTGAGTCCAACTTTCTAGCAAAGTGTGGAGCATCTTTTTATTCAACTCCTCATTATTATATTTCAACTCAAAGATGTTCATTTCAATAACAAGTTGCATGTATCTGTGGAGTTGTTGAGGAATAGATTCACCCTTAATATGATGAAAGGTCTCATATTATGAATGAAGGGTATCCTTCCTAATGCTTCTTATCTCATCACTTCTTTCACACAAAGTGTGAAGTATCTTACACAAAGAGTGGGTTGTTTTGTAAGCTTCATATCTGATCAAGAGGTCTTCAGGTAAAGCCATAGTAAGCATACTATAGGCCTTAATATCAATTTTGACTCTCTTAGCATCTTCAGGAGACAGATCTTTCAAACTTATGGGTTTATTGTTGTTATTATAATCAGGTTCAAGAGCAGGTGGAATGTAGGGACCTTCAGTCATAGATACCCATAAGTCAGAATCAGTGTAGTTAACATGGTTCCTAAATCTAATTTTCCATGTTTTAAAATCAGCTTTGTTTTCCAATTTTGGGGGTTGATAAACTGAGCCAATTATTGAATTACTCATTTTAGTTAACTTGGTAATTATCAAACTATCAACTGATCTAATACCCTATGAATGTGTAAAGTAAACGTAATGCAAACACACTCACATAGCAAAAACAAATCATTAATAATATTGATATTAAATTAGCTAAGACATAAATTCCTTTGAATTAATGGCTTTTGTTGAGAATAAGCTAATTAATGACAAACTCTTAATTATCAGACAGTTAAGCAGTTGTGGTAAAAATTAGACAAACCTCTCAGTAAATTCTCAGATTATTTGAATTTAAGATGTTAGATGATGGGATCTATTCAAATTTGTTTTAACAACCTTTAAATATCAAACAACAACACAAATCCACAAATCAAAATGATTTTGATGTAGATTGGAGTTAATCGAGCAATGGAACAGTACTCGATGATCGATATAACAGGGTTTGATGATTTTAACTAATTACACCAATTCGTTGAGTAAAATACCTTTGTTAGCTATTGATTAGCTAAACCCAACTTGTGTTTTGATTAAATTGTTCAACAACACGCTTAAATCTGAGTTATGAACTCTCAAGCTGTGATGAACACTCAAAAGTAATTTTAAGCTAAATTATCATATCTAATCAAAAACTGATAGATCTAATGAAATTAACAACTAATTAGACTAATCAAAACTGATAGATCAATTGATCGAAATCAATGAGCACGTAGCTCTGATACCACCTGTGAATCCAAGTACCGAAACAGTAATTTATCAGTTTGATTGAAGAAATAATGATCGTGGAATTATCACAACTCATTGTTTAATTAATTGTTTAAGAAATTGTAGTTGTAACGTAAATCGACAAAGAACAGATGATAGAAATGGAAAACAAGCTAAAGTAATATGATAAACAAATTTGCTTCAAATGATTTCCATTAATACTGAATTGGTTACAATCGGTTTTGATTTTTGCTGATATGATAATTGCTAGGTGATGTTCTTGGTGTTCTTGGTGTTCTAATTGCTATTCTGGTGTAATCAGAATTGTTGTATTGTTATTCTATGTATTTTTAGTGTATTAAAAGAGTACATCCATGCCTTCTATTTATAGGTAGAGGGATTCACTTTTACATGGGTAAAAGTAACTTTCTTATTGTGGTTAGAAAGTTACACAAATAAAATTCTTGACGTGACATGCAATATTCATTCCTGACAGAAGTGCAGTCTTCCGCAGATGTTGACTTGATGACATCACCCCAGAGAGTTTGACTTGTTGACTTCATGAGGCTTCCTTGATGAATGGAGTTCATGCAAGTACTTTGTTCTTCCGTAGGAGATAACCTTCCGTTGGAGTTAGCCTTTGATCTTCATATTGAACTTCATCTGCAGGAGCAAGTTTTCTTCTTCCGCAGGAGCAGCAGTAACTTGATCTCACGAGCAGACTTGTTCTTCCGTAGATGTTACAATGCTTCCGCAAGAGATCCACGGATGCATATTCCTTGACTTGTTCTTCCGTAGATGTTCTTGTACTTAGTCAATTTTCAAAATTGACCAAGTATGATGTTTTCCTGCAATTACACATATAATCAACACAAATAGTTATTTGGGTTAACATATATATATCTTGCATACAAAACGATAAAGATTTACAAGAGTTCATTACAAGTGATGAATAATCTTCTAAACCTATACAATCAATCTAGACCTAACAACTTTTACATACACCATTGTTTTTTAAAAGAAAATTACACGATAAAAACAAGCATTTTTAATCTTTAAAACGCATATAGTATTGATATAAAAAAAACAAAGTTTTTTTCACGTTTTTTAACTCATTATGTAATTTCGTTAAGTCATTACACAATTATTTGATTAGGGATACATAATGAACTTGAAACATAAAAAGTTTACATTTCACATTATTGTGTGATTTATCATCATTTTAAAAAAAAAACACAATAGTTAACATTAGACACGATAGGTAATACAATGATCAGCAATAGACACAATGAGCAGCTTGACGAGAATTACACAATGACATGATCAAGATTACATAATGAACTGAAAAACATAAAAATTAAATTTTGAGCATTGTGTTATTTGAATATCATCATTTAAAAAAAGACAATGCATAACACAATAGTCAACATTAGGCACAATAGGTACATAATGACCAATACTAGACTCGATAATTAACAATAGACACAATGAGCTGTTTGACAAGGATTACACAATGACTGATTAGGATTACACAAGAACTGAAAAAACATTAAAAATTACATTTCAGCATTGTGTTATTTCAAAATCACCATTTCAAAAACACAATGGTTAACATTAGACACAATGGGTATGATTAACACTAAACTTGATGATTAGCAAAAAACACAATGAGCTGCTTGACGAAGATTACACAATGACCTGATCAATTTACATAATGAACTGGAAAATATAAAAAAATTACATTTTAGCATTGTGTTATTTGAAAATTATCATTTTTAAAAAACACAATGCATAACAAAGTGGTCAACATTAGCCAAAATGATCTGATTAATATTACATAATGATCTGATGAATATTACACAATGACCTGATATTACACAATGAGCTGAAATGACGTGAAAAAAAAAAACTTCATTTTTATGTATTAATATTATAGGCGTTTTAAAGATTAAAACATGCTTTTTCGCGGTGTAATTTTTTTAAAAAAAATAATATTGTATGTAAAAGTTACGAGCGTTTAAAAAAAGTGAAACTTAAAAATATGGTTAAGATTGTAATACCCTTGATCTATCATTTAAAAGTTCAATTATTTACTATTATGCAACCGAATTTTCTTAACCCTTGGATTTAAGATCTAATGGATAATAATCCTTTTCATACTTTTTATTTTTCATCCATTTTTGCAATATCCCCACCCTTATAATAAAATAGGATAGATATGTAATATGTATGTATTAAGAAGGAGAAATATGTAATTAATTATATGTCTTGGGGAAATATATAATTTATGATCTTAAGAAGGGGAAATATGTAAAAATCTCTTTAATTGATTATATACTTTTTGTTAAAAATTTAGTTATCTACTTTTCTAATTATATGAATACAAATTAGAGAGTCCAAAATATATTTTTTTATGTTATAAAATTTAAAATAGTAATCGGTTTTGTTTCACCGTAGCTTTTTTATTACTTTTTTGGTATAAGAATTTTCAACTATGTTAAACAGTTTGGCTTACAGATTATATTAGAAATCTATTAGAGACCGTGTGATTTTGGGATGTGATATTTTTGTTTTACTTGGTTATAATTATTCTCAATTAGGCTATACGTATAATTAAGTTTTGCTTAGTGCATGGAGTTTTTAAGTACGTTTACTGTAAAAGATTCAACAAGTTTAATCGTAAAACCAAACCAAAACAAAATGCTAATTAAATGTCTGGTTCGATTTCGTTTCAATTTTTAATGATTTGGTCTTAATTTACAATGATAATAACTTATTATTAAGTGTTTAAATAAAACCCTTATTAATAGTGTATTTATTTAAAGAAAATTTGAATACTTTGTTTATTTAAAAACTCTCAAGTAGTTGTTTAGAAACCTTTTACATTTTATTTGAAATAAAAGTTACAACCTTTCACACTATATTTTTATTTAAAAATAAACCATTTGATTTAATATGAAAAATAAAAAATTCAAATCATAAACCAAAGTTATGTTTTCTCCAACCGGTTTCGAATATAAATGCGTAAACCAAACATTTCAAAACGACTGAAAATCTTGTACCAAAAAAGTTAAAAGCTGAGTTGTCTAATTTCTCTTGGTTTTATTAGAACGGTAATGAACAAAGTGAACAAATGAAAATAAATTTATAGCAAAATTAAAATCAATAAATAAAATTAATCAAATAAAAAAATTAAAACTAATTTATTACTAATATTTAAGATGATTTTTAAAAAGAAATTGGCTAAAAATAAAGAAAACTAAGTAAAGTAAATAAAAAAACATAAACAAAGAAAATGAAAGATTAATAACACATTTCGTCATTTTAAGGGTTAAAGGCAAAGTGGTCATTTAAAAAAATAAAAAAAATAAGTTTATAAAATAAAATTGATTAAAAAAGAGAAAAAAATAAAGAAAAGTGAAGTCAATAAAATAAAAACAAAAACAAAATTAAAAGATTAGTGACAGTTACACATTTTCTCCTTTAAAAGGTAAGGACAAAATGGTCATTTACACAAAACTAACAGAAAAAGTTAACTTTTGTTAATATAAAAAACAAAAAGCATAAATTTTTTTTAAATAAATGACACTCAGTGTACTTATTAAAGTTTAAGGACAAGATCTATAGTTTTAGTTATACTTAAAGGAAAAAATCTATAATTTACTCTAAGGATTTTAATAAATCATGTTTATATGTTTTCAAATTAGTAAACTTAGGTTAGATAAGCAGGGGCTTTGCAAATTTGAAGCTAGGGTGTGATCCTTTTTTCTCATTATTGTTTCTAAATCATTCTCAAATTTCTTTTTAATTTTCATAATCATTAAACCAAATCAAAATCCAAATGTCTAGGTTAGTTAATTACTTAGTTAACAACACTCTCCACTAATTCTTCTAGGACACCCTCGTTACCCTTACTAGTTAAAGTTTTAATTTTTGTTTTATATTATTTTGTTTGGTGTTACGCTAGGTGTTTTGTCTCTTGCACGTAACTCTCAAATAGTTAAAAATCACCATGAATAGAGTTTATTATTCATGTACATATTAAGGGATTCTAGTTCACACGAGAAATGATGGCCTTGAATGCTTGCAAAACTGTGAGGATAAGAGAAGAAAATTATATATGTTGGATGTTTATTATGAAGATACACCCTCACCTTATCCGCACTCTGAGGCATTTTCACCATATTATGATGGATACTATCAGTCAAATGTTGAGCTACAACTTTGGGCAAGATTTGGATTTCAACAATTATAAACCAAAGATGACACAAGGTTCAAGTTACCAAGAGGAGTATAGCAACTATCTACATGAATACTCTCAACAGGTATATGAGGATTTTAATAGGTGTAATCAAGGGGATTTTTATGGATACTCGAATTAATCAAACGTTTCTTAAGGCTACGATCAGAACCAGTGTCACCTTCCACATCAGCTACAAGAAAATTTGCTAATCAAAATGTCGAGTCGCTTCAAAGTGATTATTAATCTAATAATGAGGAATATATTGCTTGACTGGACTTGTTTTTGGTAAAGATCAATGAGTGTTTATCACTACAACACCTTTCAGATCAACAACGATTTGAATGCTTAAGTATCAAATGTGAGGCACTATCAGTCAAAATACATATTGAATAGTCCATAGAGGACGAGGTAGAGGAAGAGATTGTAGACACTAATGCCACCTAAAATCTTTCACTTATCAAAGATTTGATGACTGCACCATAAATGGTAGACAATGATGATGTGAAAGTATAGGTATAAATCTTTTGGAACATAGAGCTAAATTTTAGACCCAATTGAAGACGAAGCACCTCTTAACAAAAGAAGTGATCGGGATAGTGTTGGATTGTTTAAATCATCCTCCATCATCTGTTATACAAATATATGAAATTAGGGATGATGGTTTGAGTTGGAGAAAGGTAAGAATGGTTATTAAGCAATTAATTCAAAGATGGACCAATAATGATTCTACAAACATGTTAGTGACAGTCTAGAATGTGTATACTAAACACATCAACTATCGGGCATATGCTAGAAACTCGATGGGTAAATGTACGCTTAAACTGATCCATAATGATTCATTTTAATTGATTTCCATAGGAAAAAGAATGTGGACTTGGCAAGTTAATTACCAGGCATATTCGGGAAATTCAGTAGGAAAATGTTCACTTCTACCGACATGAGTGGTGGCATGTATGGTCCGGCTAAAGTATTTTGTATAATGTTATTTTATTTTGTAGGAACTTCATGGGTGTGTTCATTATAAATCTTAAAGAGACGTTACTCGTCTACGAGGGCCTACCGGATGGTTTAAAAGGTTGTTGCATACGTTAAATTCAACCATGATTCCTACTAAAGTAGTTTTAGTTTTTCTTTGAATTAAGAAAAATCTTTTTGTCTATGGAATTCTAGCTTGAATTTTGTATTAGGGACAATAAAATATTTAAGTTGGAGAATAAGGTCATATCATTATGTTGACTTAAGGTTTTTTAAATTAAATGAGAAATTGCTAAAATTTAAACTTTTTGTGCTTATCACAATGTGAGAAGTTTGCTTCTATACTAATTCTCATAAAGGTTTGTAGGTTATTGAGATTAACCTTAAGGATCCTCAGTAATGTGAGAATTTTCCTACAATGAAGCAATAAGATGAACGCGTTCTTTTTTATGAATTTCATTAAAATGATTTAATTTTTGTCTTGTATGATAGTTATGCATGTGTACATTCTTTTGCATTCACTTAGAAATTCCGGTTTTGATAATGTAAAAGAGATCTTGATGTCCCTTGAGAAAGTGTATGCATGTATAAGAAGTGAAATGAAATTGAAATATGAGGGTGCTTGTACATAAATTAGATCTCTAGAGAAGGAAAACATAGACAATTTAAATGTGTTAATAGGCTTAACCTAAAATTATAAACACAAATGTTGTGTGCAATAACTTAAGAAATGTATATGTTTAGCGTTTCATCCCGATCATGGTTTAAAAAACTAAGTCACGGCAAAAACGGGGCGAGTGGTAGTTTATACCCAGTATTCCTTCCTTATACACCATGTTTTTATTAGTTATGACACCTCTGCCTAAATAAAACTGATTAGTTTGATATATATATACATATATATATATATATATATATATATATATATATATATATATATATATATATATATATATATATATATGTATATATATATATATGTATATATATATATGTATATATATATATATGTATATATATATATATGTATATATATATGTATATATATATATGAGAAAATAAAAAATCACATAGAAGGAAATAAATAAGCTTAATAGTTATTGTGTTATACTAATGGTGTATGGTTGTTCTATGTATATATATATATATGTATATATATATATATGTATATGTATATATATATATGTATATATATATATATATAATATATATGAGAAAATAAAAAATCACATAGAACGAAATAAATAAGCTTAATAGTTATTGTGTTATACTAATGGTGTATGGTTGTTCAAGTGTGGGTTTAAATTAGTTTTTGAAATCTTAGACGGATATGAGATTAAGTGATACCCACCTGATTACAAGAAGTTATTAATATATTCAATATTTTTAAAATATATATAAATAGTACGTAAAGTTGTTAAAACTTCAAATAATTGATATTATAGAATTTTTAGAAGTGTATTTAACATTTGATACTTCGAGTTTAAAATCAGATTTTAGGTAATGGACATTGCATTTGAGTAAATTTTAACTAGAAAGGATCATAAGTCAAAGTTTATAATCAAATACAAGGCTGAGATTACCAAATCCCAGCTCATTGTCATTCTAGTTTTGATGGTTTATTCTCGCCATATTCATGATTAGATAGATGTAACAATTGTCACTTGGATTGGTAGCTTAGTTGTAAGAAACATATATGTTTTGGAGACCACCTAGGTTCAAGGTAACAAAAAAATAGTCTAGTGAGTCTTAAAGTGAAGTATTGTTATTCTAAAAAAAAAGGTAAATGGGCAATTATTTTATATATCATAGTTAAAATAAAGAATACTTATACAAAAAAAAATTAGCGTTACGTATATATGAAAATCCCGACCGCCCCTCGTAAAATTTTATAATCACCCCTCTTGAAACCTTGAAACTGAAGAGAAAACAATAATGTCGCAAACATATTGTCGATGGTGAAACTACAATAGGGTTATAGTCTAACAAATCATATTTTCTTTCTATCCGAGGTCTGTAACCTAATAAATTTTTAGTACTTCCACCATCAAATAATAAAGTAGTTAGTAGGAAAAAAATTATATCGAGATAAATGTTTTTAACTATTAAGCAAGCTAAATTTATATTCGATTCAAGATATGAGAGATTAAATGTAATATTTACCGGCCGACATCGTTCTCAAACATATTGAACATCATCGGCATTAAAGAGTGTGGAGATTGTTTTAAGGATAAGTAAAATTGTTTCAAATATATTACATATCATCATTTCTATGAGTATAATTGCCTTAAACATCATATATAACCATTTTTATAACTATAATTTTTTTAATGTAGTTCTTGATATATATATATATATATATATATATATATATATATATATATATGCAAATACAAGATTTTAGGGACCATTTTAACGATGTTTTTTGGTAATAAACCGGATCCGACCCAATCTGACCTGAACCGGACCGAAAAATATATTATATTGTGATAGGCAAATGATCCTTAAAAATTTCCGCCCCCCATGAAAAAAAATTTCTGGATTCGCCACTAAGTGGGCTTTGCTCACATTCAGCAGTGGATCAAGTTTTAATAAAGTTTATATCGAAACGTGGATACAAATAAGTAAGACTCAAAAAGATACATTTCACAAGTTCTCAAACTAAAAACATTTCACTTTGCTCCACACATAGTTTAGTTGCTAACAAACTTCAAAAGCTCCCAAAAAAGCATATGTTTGATTATGAACACAAGACATAACCCTCATTCACACACAAAACCATCTTTCTATGCTTTTCAATTTCACATCTTTGACACCACCAATAAATCTTCAGTTTGACATACTTGAAAGGGCACGTATCATGAACCGAAATGCCATTGTCTTTCAAGAAATCGGGCCAACCCTTCATTTTATGCTCGAGTGGAATTTACTAAAGAACCATACGCGAACCATCAGTTATACGAAGTTACTTTTGCACCCTTTTTATTGTGACTTTGTGCTTGTGACTCGCTTGAAGACAATAACAAAGGTTCGTTGGGCACCTGCTTTTGAAAGTTAACTTTGGAAAAAGTTGGAGGAAATGGCTGAAATTTAGTTGTTCACTTTATTTTAATACCAGTTTTATAGATAAACTAAAATTACATAAGTCAGTAAATTAGTATTGGATATTATTAAATCTTATAAGGTGTATAGAAAAATTTGTTAGGCTTATATGTTAGGTTCTTTAATTGATATCAAATTAAAATAAAAAAATACTAATTAGTTTGTAAACACACCCCACTTTTTACTAGAGCCCCTGAAATGATTGAGTTGCAACTGCATGTGCTAATCATATTAGCTTTGCATGACAATCAACACAAAGAAGCCTAGATGAAGCAAATGAGTTTTTAACAATCTAGCGACCAACATCGTTGGCAAACAATTCAAGCAGAGGAGGGTTTTGTAAATAGTTTCAATAAAAAATAAATTATTTTGTATCAAACTACAAGGACGATTCATGTAATTTGTTGCGTCTTTTTTTTAAGACAAAAAAAAAAAAAAAAAAAAAAAAAAAAAAAAAAAAAACATCTTCCTGATCGGGTTGGTTGGGTTGGCAATGTATTTGGATAAAATTCCACTAGTGACATAAGATACATACTTGGTCAGATTATCGAGTTAAATCATTAAACCCAAACATAACTCATATATCCTTCTATGTTAAATATATTAACTCTAATTCAAGCACATTCAAAATCAAGTAGCTCAAACACAATTCGTTTAACCCATTCAAAGAGGTCAAATAGGTTGACGGGTTGAAAACATATAGTTGGGGTTTTGTGAATGAGTTTGTAATAAAACAAAAAAAATATACTAAACAAGCCCATGATAAATGTGTTAAACACGTCAACTTAAATACATCTCGTTCTGTTAAACATGTCAATCATGTTAAACATGACATGCTTATCAAACATAGCATGTAGAATAACCCTAACCTTAAACTATAATAATATAAATTATAGAAATAATATCACAACTTTATTGATATATATCCAATTACATCAAGTATTATTCTTGTATTTACTCTACCATAGTTTTTAACTTTTATTTCAATAGTGTATGTAACCGGCATCTCGCCGGAATATTCGATTCATCCCGCCGGCCACCGGAATTCCTCTATTGCATTAGTTTTAGGGTTTTTATCATCAAATCTACCCAATACCCTAATAATTATTTTAGTATAAATAACTACAAAGCAGTATTTATTTATGTAAAGGTTAAGTTTTATTTTTTATTTTTCACTTTTTCTAATTTTACAAAAGTTAATCTCCTTGGGTTGATCGTAGATCTGAAGCAAAGTTACACGAATCCGCTAACGGATTTGAGATCTGAGTGCTGTACTGCTGCTGTTAGATTCAGATTCAAGTAAGTTTTACTTCTATTTTGTGTTTAGATGATGTATAATGTGGAAATGAATCGATGAATTTGTAGGGTTTTGTAGTGTTAATTTGACATTTTGGCTGATCGAAGCTGAGATCTTGCTGTTATGTTGATGATTATGTTTGAATTTGAATAGGGTTTTGTTTCTTGATTATCAATTTGAAAACTTGTTGACCTAGATGAAGTTTCCTGAAATGGTAATTGATTGAATTTGGGAAAATTAATTTAGGGTTTTGTGATTAAGCTTGTAATTAAGTTGTTTTTGAAATTATATTGTTGATTAACGTAAAGATAAGTAAGTTTTGATTCATGCTTGGATGATTTTTGGCTTGATTTGGTAATTTGTGCAAATTGTTAATGACGATAGTTGAAGTTACACTAAGGATTTGTATGAATTCTATTGTTTTCTTTGCAAATTATTCTGCATTTGTAGCTTTATGATATACGATAGTTGACCTATTTTGTATGTTTTTCGGATTTGAATACGCGAAATTTGAATAGCATTTGTGTGGATTTTTCAAAACTTGTTGCTTTTTTTATAGGGTTGAACATTAGAGATGGATCCAACCATAGAAGAAGCTCTTAGAGCTAAAGCGAATGCAGAGAAGCTTTTTTTAGTGAAAGATTTTCCGGGTGCGAAGCAGTATGCTTTAAGAGCTCAAACTTTATGCCCCCAACTGGAGGGTATCTCTCAAATGGTGGCTACATTTGAAATATACGCAGCTACGAGTTCAAATATGAATCAAGAGATTGATTTCTATGCTGTTCTTGGGTTAGATCCATCTGCAGACAAATCAATAGTGAAAAGGCGTTACAAAAAGATGGCTGTTCTTCTGCACCCTGACAAAAACAAAACCGTTGGAGCGGATGAAGCTTTCAAACTTGTATCTGAAGCATGGGCTGTGTTATCTGATAAAGTGAAGAGAAGCTCATATGATGCCAAGCGAAATAAACGCTTATTGGCTGCAGTTTATAATACTTCTGCTGTTTCAAGTGCAGTGACGTCTTCAAGGCTTGACACTTTTTGGACTGTGTGTACCTCGTGTCAAGTTCAATATGAATATCTAAGAAAATATGTCAATAAAAAACTCTCGTGTAAAAACTGTCGAGGGGTTTTTGTAGCTGTTGAAACAGGAACAGCTCCACTTACTTATGCTCCATGGTCATATACATCTGAAAATGGTTATGCTATGGGTCCCTATGTGCCAAGCACATCAGTAGGTTTTACAGGAAATGGGTCATCATCGGTTATTCATCCTATGCAAGGATACGAGTATCGGGGGACTGCATCTACTTTGGATCCTAATGGTTTACCTTCTAAATCTATAAACATGAGTAGGCGAAAAGTGAATGGGAGACACCAGAGGAGATTGAACACGGTCCATGGTGAGACCCTGGCTCCTAGGATGGGTAGGCCTCCAAAGAAAAGAAAGATAGAAAATGGGGAATTGGGTTCAAGAACTGAACCGGATTTAATAGTAAATAATTTCAATGGAAATGGCCGAAGTGAATTCTTAACAAACCAGTACTTGGTTGCCCCTGCTGTTGATACAAGAAAGTTGTTAATTGAAAAAGCTAGATCAGTAATTCGTAGTAAGTTGAAAGAAATGAAAACAGCTTCTGCTTTGAAGGCTGAAAAGAATGAAAAAATGCTCAAGAAAGGTAGTTCAATGACAATAACGGTCCCTGATCCTGATTTTCATGATTTTGACATGGACCGATCTGAGGAGGTCTTTAAGAATAAACAGATATGGGCTATATATGATGAAGAAGATGGTATGCCCCGTCTTTACTGTCTGATTCGCCAGGTCATCTCTGTGGAACCATTTCAGCTTCACATCACTTACTTGAACTCGTTACCTGATAATGAATTTGGACTTAATAAATCATGTGGCAGTTTCAAGGCTTCCCATTCTGAATTTGTCGAGCAAGTCAACATTTTTTCTCACCTTTTGGGCCGAGAGAACATTGGAAAAGGAGGGTGTGTTAAGATTTACCCGAAAGGAGGCGATGTATGGGCAGTTTATCGAAACTGGTCAGAGAATTGGAACAAGAAAACATCGAAAAAAGTCAGGCGACAATTTGAAATGGTGGAGATTCTTGATGATTATTCTGAAGAAGTTGGAGTGTCTGTGTCACCTTTGGTCAAATTAGAAGGGTACAAGACTGTGTATCAAAGAAATCCTAACAAGAATGCAGTTCGGCTAATTCCCAGAAAGGAAATGGTTCGGTTTTCACACCAGGTTCCAGCTTGTGTGCTAAAAGGTCAAGCCCTGAACTTGCCAGATGGGTGTTGGGATCTTGACCCTGCTGCGACACCAGAACAACTTCTTCACGCTGATGGGAGATGAAGACAAAGACAAGGTTGAAGCAAAAGGTCATATTAGTCATTTACTCTGATAAATTGTGAGATTGATAGTGTATAGATCAATACACATAGTGATGGGGGGTAATTGGTGTGAAATTTAGGTAACTGGAACCGAAAGGATCATAAGTTGATCCTTGTGGCTGGTTGAGAAGCTTGTGCTAATTACTTCTTATGATTTACTTGCCTTTTAGATGTACTAATTAGTATTATACCACTTAGGCCTTGATGGGTTGTACTATTGCGTATTCACGCTGCAGGAAGGAGTGAAGCCGAAGCTAGTCTTTCGTTTTAGTCTCTTTTTGTCTAGTGGTCGTAGTCAGACACTCGAATGCCTCATTGGGTTGTATGCTTAAAACCCGCAATCCATTAAGTCTTCATAGATTTTATTGTCTTTGCAAAGTGATTGTAGTCTATTTTTAGGTAACCTTAAAACAGATTTCGTATCGTAATATCTTGGCTTTGCTTTGTGCCAAAAAGTGTTGCATTATCGTATTCACATTCGTATAATCTTTTTGCATGTTCACAGACCGCCATCCTAGATTTTGTCAAAAAAACTGGTGCATATGTTGCCCATGGTTTCATCCTAAGAAACTTTTCAGAGGTTTTGCATCCAACTTCTGATCATAGTTCCTGTAAGTACCAAATTAACCTTTCTATTTGGCTTGTAGTCTTCAAAACACAACCACCAGATTGAAAACTGTTCAAAAGCCAGTAGTTAGATGATAGACGACTATGAAAGGCAACAAGGCACCTGGCCATTTGACGAACGAAGAGACGACTTGCAAGTGTTGTGGACAAGGATATTGTAGCCAAAGTGATCGTGAACATGGTCGGGTCAAGGAGAAGTTTCCGAAAGGATAGATGATGAGCCAATACTGCTTTGAAGAAGAGACGATCAAGATTAAAGGGGAGAATGAATGTCTAGTCTTGACATAAGTCAAGGAGGAAAACTTAGAGAAACAAGATGGTCGACTAACGGTACAAACCACAATCCAAGTCATCAATTACCGCTAACCGTCGGAATTACACAACCAAACGGTGTAAGCCACTCGACATTGCAAGTGACAATTTATTATATTACCCAATTGACACCCTAATCAACAGAGATCAAGGGAAATGCCATTGCTAAATATCACAAGAATATAGTAGACATTAATCACATAAAATGCCAACAACCAGATCACTCGATACTCATTTATCACATAAATTATCATATATACTAATTCTTATGCTTTGGGGGAGAGAGTTGTCTTTTGTCCATTTTTTCTCAAGTTACACATCACCATCACATTTTTTTTTTCATTATCCTCAGCTTCCCTTAGATTTTCTCGTTTTACAATGTGTCATCCCAATTCTTATCTAGCTTTCTCATTTACATCAAATTAATTAATTTCATATTTTACAATAAAATTTAGTATAATATATAATTAAAATAAACTTCGTTATTTAATAAAAATACATGATAGAAAAAAAATTAGAAAAAACCTTAATAAAAATAACACCTAGTAAAAGTATTGTCATTTCCAACGAACATTTTCCAGCTTTCATTGTAGACAACCTCCCCCCCCCCCCCCCCCCCCCCCCCCCCGCCACCTCAACCTCCTCCCTAACAGATAATGTTTCACCAGTCGAATCAAAGACCTCACGACAAAAGCCTTGAAATTTGTTTGGGTGTGGTTGTTGAATGTGTCAGTGACATCGGAAAGTGTCCTTATTGGTTTTAGTAGGGTGGCGATTGAAATTGCGGCTAATATCCAACGGTGTCAAATAGATTCAATTGTTGAATTGAAATTTGTTTGGGTGTGGTTGTTGAATGTGTCAGTGACATCGGAAAGTGTCCTTATTGGTTTTAGTAGGGTGGCGATTGAAATTGCGGCTAATATCCAAAGGTGTCAAATAGATTCAATTGTTGAATAGGTGATTGTGAGGATTGAGATTTTTTAACGAGGCTTTTAAAATTGATTTGATTTTTTAACAGGGCATGATGATTATTCCATAATTTTTAGATTGTAGAAAGTTTTGAAAATAGAAGTGAAGTGTAAAAAAAATAGGTTCTAGTGATAGGGTTTAAAAATAATTTAATTGTATTTAGACATTAGCGGTCACTAGACCGTTTAAGAACGGTCAAATTTGGGATTGTTGGTACCGGTGAATAATCACCGGATCGAGACTTTTTTTAGACCAGGTTTAACGGGTGGTATTCCCACCCGCGACCAGGTATTCCTCACCCCTTCTCGGTTCCCACTCCGTGACACCTTAAGGTTAGTAAAAAATAACCATCTTTCTTGTGAATAGGCTAACAGTGTGGCCTGTCTTGCAAGAGTACCAGAGTAAAAAACTCTGTCGTTTGCCCACCTAGCTGATCCAGACCAATTCACAAGGTCCTGAATCAACATCGAGTTTGGATCGTTTAACTAATCTGAAATTCCGTATAGGTTAATTGAATAAAAATGAACAGAGAAACCAAACAAATTAAGAAATCAATGTAATTTATAGTTTTTGTGGACAGCATATAACTTGCCCATTCAGTTCTTTTCTAAATGACTTCCCAAAACTTGATTAGATATATTAACGTTTTACCAATAACCAAAATACCAAAGGCATATGTAATCAAGACTAACAATCTAAAGCCCGAAATATCAGTTGTAACTCTACACGTGTTCTTTTCCCTCTCGCACTGCAAAAAATAGACACATTGATAACACTAGAACTCTCTAGGCATTATTTCTGAGCACCTGACTTGATCTGCAGGCATCATTTCTGAGATGTGGTTTCAACTGGCTCGACAACCTCTGCTTCAACGGTTTGCTGGGGTTCAGCAACTATCTCAGCCTCTTGTATCCGTGAGCTGTGCATGTCAAAAGCTTCTTGTTGACTTGACAATTTGTTTGACAAAGCCGCACTCATCATTTCATAAATTTTCCCCCCAAGCTGTGATGGATTCTCCGGCTGCATCACGAAAAAAAAACAAAAAAACACATAACTAACTAGTTTATAGTAAATTAATATATTGTGACGGAAACGGGTCGAATGGTCCAAACGAGTCAAAAGTCCAAAGTGTACTAAAAGTGCATAAACCCACCCATTATATAGGTTATTTCAAAATGAAATCAATTTAAAAACATAGTTCTTGACATCATGTATAACTCATTATTTGTAAAACTCAAGAAAACAAAAGAAAAAGTTCAGGTCATTCGAAACCAACCCAACCTGTCTTCACAAGAACTAATGACCATCTGGTTTTGACCCTGTTATCCAACCCACCATTTGCCACCTCAACACACAACAAAAATGCAGTATAGGCATGAAGGATAGATGACTCACAGTGAAACCGCTAGAAATCAATGCAGTCTCATACAGAAGATCAATAGCTCTGAGGGCTTCTTCATCATCACCATTGTTTTTGCAAGCCGACTGCATCATGCATGCACGGATAATCAGGACAATAGAAAAGAAAAAAAAATTAACCGTCAAACATTCCTGAAAGCGGTCTCGTGGTTGTAAAGAAGGAACCATACGTTCAATGTCTGAATAATTGGATGTTCAGGATTGATCTCAAACACTCTCCTGCTTCTCATGAAATCCAGGCTAGAAGAGTCGCCAACAGTTTGCGACTTCATCAGCCTGAAGAACCAAACAAAATAATATAGATTAAAGAAAGAAAACCCAATTTTTCTAAGCCCTGATTGTGAAGAAAATTCACCTCTCCATGTTTGCAGACCAACCAAACTTTCCAGATACAAGAACACATGGGGATGTTTTTAAGCGATTTGAAATTTGGACACTGGCAACTTTGTCACCCAACCGTTTCTTCATCCAGTCACAAATATGTCCAAATTCCTGCTTCATCTCTTTTTCCTTCTCTTCATTCTTGTCACCTAGTAATTTTAATGGAAAGAAAAACAATAGTAGTGAAAACAATCTGAGCTAAATAAAGGGTTTGTGCATAACGAACAATGTAATTTCATCTTCGTCATACTTTTTTTGTGCATTTGAGTCATTAAAGGATAGCTTTTTATCCCGTTTGAGTCATTATAGAGCATTCTAATGATGACTGAAACAACATGACATGTTTACATCAAATGGCACCAAAAGCCCGCATAATGACAAACAGAAAAAGTATCTTTTAATGACTCAAATTGAACTGAAAGTTCTATAGAAAACAGGACAAAAGTGAAAGTACTTTAGTACTTTATGAAAAAAAACATTAAAAAAATTGAAGATTTTTATTAGCTCAAGTGAGTAGAATTGTGATAGGTTTTCGATTAAAAGTTTTAGGATATGGAGTCACAAAAATTAGACTAACCAATGTCCAAGTCTTCCTTGCTGATGTCAACAAAGTTCTTTTCCTTGTATGATTTGAGATTTGTGACAGCAACTTCATCAATTGGATCAACTAGGAATAATACCTGTAGCGAACACCATATATATTAAGGAGCAGTCTCTCACGAAATTGCATAAACAGAAAGAACGTGAAAAACTAAATTTGTACTTCAAGATCTTTCTCGTATAGTCTCTCCAAGAATGGTGTGTTCTTTGCACTTGTGACACTGTCAGCCGCAATATAATAGATATCTTTTTGGTCTGGTTTCATGTTCTCAACATATTCATCCAAACTGATCATTTCTTCTTCACTCTGTGAAGAGAAAAACCGAAGCAATGGAGCAAGACGCTTATGATTTTCACGGTCCTCAATGCATCCCAGCTTCAAATGTTTCCCAAAGTTCTCCCAAAACTTCTCATAATCCTACAGTGAAGAACAAAAACGAAGCAAGTAAAAAGGTGGAACAGATGAGACTACTATTTCTTAGTTGTCATATCAGATTAAATATAGCAATTCAAGTTTCTTTACTCATCAAGGGATCTTTGAGGTCATGTTTTATCTCTAACAGGTCAAACAAGTACAGTCCCCCGGTGTGGTTTTTAAGGCATAAAACTTCCAAAGCATGCCATTCAAAGATTGATTTTATTGAAAGAAACATATTTTCAACAAAAAGTGTTCTGGCTCAAACCAACCCGCAATGCCCCATAAGAAATATTACTGATTTTAACCAGAACCAGTAACCCTGGATAGTCCCACCGCCCGACTGTCCATTCAGCCACCTCTATATTAGAGGTGTATACTGTGTGCTCAAATCAAGTAACTCCGGGAGATATAGGAGATGAAAAGAAGCCAAGAAGGTACTTTACCTCTCGGTTCTCACTCAGGGATATGCCAAGAATCATGTCAAATGCCTTCCGAACCAGTCGTTTCCTCATTATCCGCACCTTTTTAACAGGAAAAATTAAATTCAGTTCTCACTTTAGCATTTAACAATTTGTGAGGTAAAAACTGCAAGTGTACTTACAATGCGACTTTCTTGGAGAATTTCACGTGACACATTCAGGGGAAGGTCATTAGAGTCAACAACACCTTTGACAAAGCTTAGGTAGCGTGGAAACTACTCAAAATAAATTTAAAAATAACAACAGCGTCAAAATCAACTCAAAACCAATAGGATTTCTCCAACAAAATGCATTGGTGATTAATTTTTTACCAATTCTCCATCAAAGTCGTCTGAAATGAAGACACGTTTGACATAGAGCCTTATATTCTTAGTTTTTGGATTGACAATGTCTTCTTTCCCCATTGGAGTGATCGCAGGCACATAGAGAATTGATCTGAACTCAACCTCACCCTGCAAGTTGAGAAAATTATCAAAATACTAAATCACTACATGGGACCTGTATAGTTACATTATTTAAGCTGACACCATACAAAAATATAAATGGGACCCAAAATATTAAAATTGTTGTATATTCAAACCACAGAACTCGTCTTCCAAGAACTTTAATACTTGTATGAAGTAAATGAACTAAAAAAATGGAGACTGGGATATTGCATTTCACCTCTGTTGTAAAGTGGGAAGATGCTAAAGGTTCCAAGTACTCATTAAATGTCTTCTTGTAGAATTCATTATATTGCTCTGTTGTAACTTCTTTAGGGTTCCGAAGCTGCAAGAATCAGAAAAGAAAAATTGAGATGTACGTCTTCACAAATCTTGCAAGATATCATATGAACATCACAGAGAAAAAACTCACCCATATAGGTTGCGTCTCATTTGTAAGTTCCCAATCCCAGTATTTTTCAACAACCTTTTTGGTTTTCTTCTTTTTCTATTAAAACAAAAGATAACACCATGCAACGGAGGTTAGATATGTATTTTGTGCAACATGAACCCAAAACTGATGAAGAATAACGGGTCACCTCAACGGTATCATCAGCCCCATCTTTCTTGGCCTCGGCTGGATCCTCATCAACCTCAACCTGTTCCAAGAGAAAAACAATGAGTGAACAAGTATTTTTGATGACCAACATTACATTTGTTCATCTAGAAAATGTGTCTAGCTCTGAAAATTTCAGAAAATACCTCTTTTGTGTAGCCTTTTTCTTGCCATGTGTAAATTGGGAATGACACAAACTGTGAATAATTTTTAACAAGCCTCTCTATTCTCTCCGGATGAGCAAAACCTTTTTCATCACGCTGAGTACAGAAAACAGACAGATATTATCACCGGGTCTGAAAATAAAAAAAAAAACAACAAATAAGGTAAAATGGTATGCGTATTTAACCTTGAGATGCAATTTGATGGAAGTTCCTCTAGGAATGAACTTCTCAGGATCAGTCTCCTCCAGGACGATATATGAGCTAGAATTGGCCTCTCCTTCCCAAACATATTGCTTATCAGACTTGGGGCTCTTTGTTGAGACCACCACCTGTTTAAAACATAAACAATGAGACAAACATGATAATAAATTATTAAAAAGTTTAAGAGATTTCAAACAAAACATACCTTATCAGCAACCAAAAAGGCTGAATAAAACCCCACACCAAATTGGCCAATTAAATTGCTGTCTGAACCAGAATCTTTGCTATCCTGACAAATGCAATAGAAGTGAGTATTTGATGCAAATTTATTCAAACCAGTGAACCACCAAAAAATAAAATAAAATATATAAAATAAAAGTAAAAAAATTGCACCTTTAAGGATTTTAGAAACTTTGCAGTTCCACTATGGGCAATTGTTCCTAATGAATCAACAAGTTCTTGATGGGTCATACCAATACCAGAGTCCCTGAATATAGCATGCATGTAAGAAAAGAATCATGTAAACTTCAACCAAAATTTCTTAGCATCAGCAAATCTTACGTCAGAGTAATTATTCCATTTTCTTGATCAGTTTGTATACGTATGTCAAGTTCAGAAGCACCCTCCAAAAGCTGCGGCTCAGTAACGCTAAGGAAACGCAGCTTGTCCAAGGCATCACTTGCATTGCTGAAATGTTGAAGTTTTTAATTTGTACGAGCATTGTTAGAAACTCAGAATATCTACAAAAGGGATAAACAAACACATGCCCTCTAACTTTATAATAATGAGTTTCCATATATGCTTATAGCTTGTTTCCACATATTTAAGTATTTAACATTGTAATGCTTCAGAGTTTGAAACAGGATTACACCAAAAAAAGCAACTGCATTGAAAATTTGCTTGAGATACATAAAACTTGCCTGATAAGTTCACGAAGAAACACCTCTTTGTTGCTATACAGACTGTTAACAATGAGGTCCATAAGCCGACTTACCTGTAGCAAGGCATGAACATGATATTAAATGCTAATGGTAGCAAAACAAATACAATTGTTATATGGCAGGAAAGTCTAAGAGTCATAGGCTCTATTTGCACACCTCTGCTTGATATTCATACTTCTCCACAGCTGCATCAGATGTTTGAAAGTCAGAAGCAGTTGACTCATACCGCTTTCCAGAATGAACCATGTTTCCCAATTTCAAAGGCTTTGAGGAAGCAGGCCCACTGCATGTTGCAGTCTTTAAAACTGAATACCATCTGACATTGGCATCCTTCTCGCTACCCTATTCATTTCAATTACACCAAAATGACAAATGATAAATATGACAAACCCATTTGCAAAATGCCAAAATCATTAACAGCGAAGCTGCGCAGCTCATTTATTCAATGACCAGAATCAGACGGGGATATCGCTCGGAGACGTAGAACAAAAATTCGTTTATTTGCATCAAGCTTTCCGGGGGTCATTCAAGACTTACTCGAACTATTACTCAACTAAGAGTAAGAGCTTTGGTTTCGACTCATCGGGATAGGGATAGGCAAAAAATAAATTCCGTCGTTTGTGGATCACTCAAATAAATGCCACCAGGGCCAGGCATTCTTTTTCATTACTTAATTAACTATATTAAGCCAAAAGAACTCTTAAAACTGCAAGAAAGATAACAAGTTGGATCTATATTCCGGTTAAAGATATCACTGTGGTTCTAAAACTCCAGTGGTTCTAAAACTCCAACGAATCTCTAGCGCTATCAACATCTGGTGTTAAGATATCACTGTCCAAATACTTCCACTACAGAGGATTATAACCGGTTAAAGATTTAAGAACACTAAATACTAACAATCATGCTAAGTGCTAACAAGATCACTCCAAAAGAAAGAAAATGAATACTCTGACAACCAGGAAAAACAAGCATCATATCTTGCTTTCTTATCTCATAACAACTAGTGCCTTTCAGATGCTAAAATAAATACGAGTTATAGCCGTCGCACATCTATTTGCACCCTTCTATGATCTATCTCACTAATTTAGTAATTCTTCACTCAATAAGCTGCTGTAAGACCGTTTTTTTAGCTGAAAATCAACCCATTCAAAATCAATCGAATAAGCGTGAATGGAGTACGCAAAGCTAGAAATGATTACTATCAACACGTACATACACAAAATCGTAGCTGGTGGAAAATGTAAATGAGATTATGAAGAACAATACCGATTCGTTGAAAATGGGAGAACCAACGGCAGCTGCGGCGGTGGCATCACGGCGGCGACGGCCACCGTAGCGGAGGAGAGAATTGACGGAGCGCCTTGATAGCCTGTGCATATTGAGAGTGATGGCTGAAGGGGTCACCAGAACTGCGTTGTGTATTGTTAAGGGTTTTGGTAGGGTTTGAAGAAATATAGGGGTTTAAGGAAGCTTCTGGAGATATATGTTCTGTAATAATATAATTATAAAAAGTTAGTTATCACCGTTTTATCTTTTGAAATTTATTTATTTACTAGGTGGTAGCAACGGCGTACAATAAATATTGACGTGATTAAATATATATTTTTCTGGTTTTATGAGTGATTGGGGACAGATCTATTGTGAAGTTTTTCTTAACATGTTTAGCGATAAAAAAATTAAAGTTGTGGATTGTTTAATAAAAGATAGGAAACTTGATTATTTGGCAATGGGAGCAGAAGAACCATGATATTCGTAATCTAATGGGAGAAGTATTGGTGTCTGATGAATCATCAAAATCAGTTCGTCCTTATGTTTGTTTCGGGAAAGCAACAAGGGAGGCATGTTTGAGGTGGGTCGTATTAGATCCTAGAAGACACAAAAGATTTGAGTCAAACGGAGATAAAACTACGTTGGAACATTTAGGTGCCGGCAGAGGTGGGATACTTTGTTTGGAGAGCTATTGATGGGGAGATCGCGACGAGGGTTGTCTTGTCAAGCAGGGAGATCTCATTGCCTTGTTCCCTTTGTCCGTTATGCAACCACCTTCCCAACAGGTTGGTCATCTTTTGGTATCTTGTTAACTTTCATGAATCGGAATGTGGAATAAGGTACCTATCCCAGGTAATGTGCACTCGGTCAGAAATCTTGAGTTTTTTTTTTAAGGGAAATGCTTTAGATGAAGTGAAGAAGTTGTTACATACCATTCATATGGCTAACTCTTTGGAAACTTTGATGGTGCCGACATGATGGGGTTTTCAAAGGAGTGGGAAGTCATTTATCATGGTCATCGAAATATATCAAATAACTACTCATACATTGAAGTTCCACCACATGGATCGAAATGTCTAGTACTTTGATATTAGTTTCCAAAGTGTTATATGTTTATAACATTTTATCTTTTGGTATCCGCGGTGTGATTTGACCCGGTATCTTGCTGGGTGGATCTTGTTTGGCGGTTATATAATGTTCCATTTGGTTGGTAAAAAAATATACAACTTTATTCAATACCTATTCATGTAAAACTAATCATTATACTATATTTTTGTGTATAAAGATACAAATGAGTCAGGCTCACCTCAGAAACTTAAACTTGGTTTGGAGACTTGTGCATGCTTAAGTTTCATTCCAAAACGATTATAGCTTGAGAAAATAACTTAAATAGCTCAAAAATAAGAATTAGCTGCATGGTTGCTTATTGGCATGTTCATATTACAATGTCGATGTTTAAGTTTAAGAAAGTACATGTTGATATCAATAGTTTGCATAAAAGTAACTGAGCTATTAGATTTTTTGTTAGATTTTAAAAATAACCAAAATATCTATTGAAATTGAAAAATTAAAAAACTTAAAACCAAACTAAATCTTCATAATTCCACTTTTTTTCTAATAAAAAGAGATATAATATTATATATAGACATATATGATAGATTGGTTTAAGTGACGCTTCAATCAACCAGTGATGTGGTTTAAGTGAGCCTTCAATCGATCAATGATGTGGATTCTCACCAATCGATAATCACACAAAAACAATTACAATAACAGTAAGAACACTATTATGAACATTTAATTAATCCTTCAATGTGTCATTATTGATGTTTATGCATGAAGATCTATAAATTAGGGATACATCTAACTAATATAACCTGGTTATTTTTAGTTTGACATTTCTACTAGACACTAACATTTTTAACCTACCCCTTTGAGATCTCCCAACATAAATGCTTTATTCAGAGTTGGGTCTTTCAATGTTATTACATCAAAAAGTTCTCTAAGTATAAAATACAGACTTCGTAAAGTAGACAAAACCCCCGTGAGTGGTTCTTCGTCATCCCCAAAAAGCTGCAACTCCTCGAGTGAGTACTTGCTCCGTAAGTGGAATCCTCAATTCCTTAAGTAGCTATGCTTGAACATATGTAAGTAGATATCACCTCCATAAGTAGCTTGTCGTAGCTATTTGAGAAGCACTTAATAAATGATTTTAGCTCTGTAAGTGACTTGAACTCCATAACCAACTTTAGTCTTCTCAAGTGGTCTTCACATCCGTTAGTAACTCGTAAGTGGAGTCACTTGAACAAAATCTTCATAAGCCTCCGCACATGCTTCATAAGTGAGAGCACTTGGCATCAAAATGATCATCTATGTAAGTACCTTATCTCCATAAATACTTCACAAGTGAAGATACTTAGCTAATGCTTGGCGCATACCTAAAATTGAACATTTTTACTCATTACCCAACCCATTAAGCAGTTCAATTGAAGACTCACGTCTCATTTAGAAGTAGCATATGGAATTGAATATCATTGATTTTCACATAATATATAGCATCCAACTTCAGTGCCCATACTATAGTTCTTGTCAAACACGTCGCACTTGAAGCCGAATAATTGAAAAAACTCCAACCTCATAAACATCAATATTTAGGAAAACATTTGAATGTACATATGTCTACAATTAATAAATAAAAATTCTAGAGATATGCATCATTCTCTCGTGCACCTCAACTTTTTTTTTTATGTCTATCTCCTATTAATTATATCAATTTAATAATTTTTTTTGTAATTTTTGCTTTCTCGTATCTCTCTTCTATTAAAAACTAATGATTCTATAATTCTTTTTTATAAAATGTTTTTTTAAGTTAGATTTGTTTATATAATAGTTTTATAAACTAAGCATTTCTTTCATTCTTATTATAAAATATTAATATATATGTATGAAAAATTTACTATATAAAGTGTTGTTGCTTTTGTGAAAAGTGTACAAAGTAATAACAAGCATTGATCTAAAAGATTAACGTTTCAGATTAAAGATGAAATAATCACGCCAGAAAGGGTTTGAATGGATAGATTTGAAAATATCCTACAATTGTTGATTTTTTTCAAATCTTCAAGTTTTTTTAAACGCATTTAACTTTTTTATACGATATTATTTTTTTTAAATTACACCGTAAAATCAAGCATTTTGTTCTCTTTAATTTGAGTATAGTATTGCTATACTTTTAAAAAATATATATTTTAAAAACAACGTTTATGTGATGTATGTATAACTTGCGTAATTATTAATTGTGTAATTATGAACATAACTTGCGTAATAATCATATAACTTGCGTAATTATTTTCTATAATTTAAATAATTTTACTTTGCGCAATAATAAATATAACTTGCGTAATAATAAATATACCTTGCGTTATTATAAATAAAATTTGTGTAATTATATACATTTTATGCGTAACTGTAGTGTATACGCAATTACCCCTTCGTCAAAAAACACGTGTTACGTCTTAACGACTTCGTATGCTTAGCACGAAAATTATACTTGTATAGTAACCGGCCCTTATATATGTAATATGTCATAAATATGTAATATTTAAATCATTATTACTAAGTATATACCATTAAATTTATTCAACACATATAATGCATCAAGTTTCAAACCTAGTTACATAATATATCACTTGAAAATCAATGATGAGACGAACCAGTAACACAAAAAGAAGTCCTCTTTAAATTCATGACTAATATAGTCCGCCTAATTAGCAAATTCAGTAGTTAAATAAAACTAACTGTTGAAAAATAAATAGCAAGTAACCAAAAGTGTTTTTAATTATGGCAGCAGACGATCCAGAAACTTATAAAGTTAGGAGATAATCATAAAACTATAATAAAATTTGATGTTATGATTGAGGTGACGAGTAAGCTTAAATCAAAGGAGAAAGCACTACAACAAAATAGACCTATAGAGACGACAAAAATCGTCTCTAAAACACTGAAAAGTCGTCTCTATAGGTTATAGAGACGACATGTCATCCCTATAGCGTTGTCTCTGTACACCGGTTGCTATTGGTGGAAAATGTCGTCTCAATAGAAGATGGTCGCTATAGGTTATCCATAGAGATGACATGTCGACTCAAAAGGTTAGTCTCAACAACTTTTTTTTAAAAATAAAAAATAAAATAATTTTTGTTGCGACGACAAGTCGGCGCAATTGGTTGTAACCCGGGAATTGTAGAGACTATCTATTGGGACGACATGTCCTCCTTATAGATTCTGCAAAAAAAAATTATATTTTTTCAATTTCTGCTGTTTTCAGGTTCCTCTCTGAAACCACCACTAAACCTACTGTTTTCATTTCTACATTTAATTAAATATAGCATGAATTTAAATATTGATATATATCTAAAAACTTAATAGTATTAGCATTAAAACATTATGTAAACATCCTTTTAATTAACATAAAGTTCAATAGTATTATACAAATGAAACAAATGCCACTCTACTCATCGTCACGATCATCTTTGTCGCCATCTTTCTCATTTCCTGCTTGGTTTTTCTTAAGTTGGATATTTCCTCACGCAATTTCTGTTATTTTTCTTCTAATCGAGTCACACGATCATCATTAGCGGAGGACGACCCGCTGCTCGCATGAGCGAAAGACGATGGTTGTTTAACTTGTCGCCCAACACCTCTTGTAAACCCGCGCCTTTGTCCCAACGCATTTCCAAGACATTGAATCTCATCTACGGGCTCTCCGCGTTCCTCGGCCACGATTCTCATTCGGTTATGTTCTTCTTGTATTTGGTCCTTCAATAAACAAGAAAACAAAACATTAATATTTGAAGTTCATTCGGGCCCATTTTGACCCATGTAAACAAAAAGATTGATAAAAAAGATCATTATAGTTTGTTCGGTCAAATAGACTTGATATATCCAATTTTTAGTCCAAATGGGTCAGAACAAGCCAAACTCACTTAAATATACATAACACATATAACTTTTTGTCTATTAAAGTTCTTTCGTGTTATTTTGACTCATTTAAGTAAAAGTTGGGTATTTCAAGTGTATTAAGTGTGTTCGGGCACATTTTGACCCATATAAACCAAAAGATTAATAAAAAAATCATTATAGTTTGTTCGAGTCAAATAGACTTGATATATCCAATTTTTAGTCCAAATGGGTCAAAACAAGCCGAACCAACTTAAATACACATAACACATATAACTTTTTGTCTATTAAAGTTCTCCCGGGTCATTTTGACCCGTTTAAAATAAAAGTTAGGTATTTCAAGTGTATTAAGTGTATTCGGTCCATTTTTATCCATATAAACAAAAAGATTGATAAAAAAGACCGTTATAGTTTGTTCGGGTCAAATAGACTTGATATATCCAATTTTTAGTCCAAATGGGTCAAAACAAGCCAAACCCACTTAAATATACATAACACATATAACTTCTTGTCTATTAAAGTTCTCGGGTCATTTTGACCCATTTTAAGTAAAAATTGGGTATCTCAAGTGTATTAAGTATGTTTGGACCCATTTTGACCCTTACAAATAAAAAGATTGATAAAAAAAACCATTATAGTTTGTTCAGGTCAAATAGAGTTGATATATCCAATTTTTAGTTCAAATAGGTCAAAACGAGCCGAATCAACACATCTAATTTTTTTATCTAATATTTAGTTCCAGTTAATAATAGTTGGGTATAATAACTAATCAATCAAATAACAGTTTTTAGCTTACTCAATCCTCTCCGGCCTCCGGGTTGATCTAATCACCTTTTGTAGTATGCATTTTCGCCCAGTAGTCAATGTAGCCTGTTTTCTCGCCCTTGCAAACACCAAAAATATTATTTAAAATATCTAAAATAACTGTTAGTTACCATCTTCGAATATTTAATATGTTTTCTTACCTGCTTATTCCATCCTTACGCGTAAGAGCAACTCCCATGTAGACTTGGATATTTAAGCTTTGATCTATTTTTCTTATTGGCGGTTGAGCGCTTCATGTACTCCTCAGTACAAAAATGACCAATCAATTTATCCAAGTCTTCCTGCTTTGATATTTAAGCTTTGATCTATTTTTCTTATTTAAGCTTTGATCTATTTTTCACCTTGCCACTTGTTCATTTTGATAGCCCCCCATGTCATCAAAATGTTTCTTCATTATATTTTTTCGGCCATTAAACCGACTTTTACAATCAGCCGTAATCCTCTGTACAATCCACGGCCAATCGGGGCTACCTTTATGACTCTCAAGATCAAAATGCTCCTACAAAATAAAGTAATAAGAAACCAATGAAGTTAAAATACAAATAAAGCTTATTTACGCAAATAAATGATTAAATAATATACTCCCTCTAGAAAATGAAACCAATGAAGTTAAGAGCTGATTATTATAATTTAGTTGAAACCAACTCTAGGAGGCTAAAAGACAAATCAACGGATCGAGTTGATAATGTCTTAGTGAATGTGATGAAATTATGTAATCTTTAAAACAAAATATATGTGAAAACTAGAAGGCAGTATATTAAGTGGATAAAAATGGACCTAATTTGATATAGATGAGTAAATGAATCTTGATACTACAATGAAATTTAACTAAACAAACATGAACATAAGTGAATATAAAGTTATTTAACATTTTAAATGGTACTATTATGAATTAACTGAAACCAAACATAGCTACATTCAATAAAAATGAACCCAAAACTACAAATTGAAATAGATTTAACTCGACCTAAAAATTCTGAAATATACCTAAGCGGTCTGAATTGACAATAAATTCATATACATGGATGCAACCTTGCCCAACTGGGGCTTAAACTTACCTAACTAATAAGAGCTAGATCGATCTCAGTATATGTAAAATCACTAAATAGACGTGGTTAAACCTATAAAAATTCTAAAACCAGAAGTCACACCTTCAAATAGATGTGCACATGTTCATTTTACTTGCTAAAACATGGCTAATCAAATACCATCATAGATAATTTTGATTGATCATATGTAAAAAATATAGATTGAAACTTATACCAGTTTCTTTAAAGTCATATTTTGTTGCATGTATGTGTAGTGGTTTGGTTGCCTTTTTAAATAGTTGAGGGGTAATAAATGTAATAATAGGATTGTTGAGGGGAGTCAATTGTAATAGTCTTGTTACGACTAACTAACTCAGTTAGTTAGTTATATACAGTATCGAATAATGAGAAAGGATTATGATTTTGGGTAGAAACTTCTTCTCTTATGTGTTCTTTCTTCTTGTTGCAACTTATTTAAGTTGAAGAACTCCATTAATGCAGACACAAAAAAAATTAATTTTAACTTTAGAACCTTTAAGGACTCCACTCACACGGCACACAAAAATTGATTGAACTTTAGATTCTCTTCATTACTCAAATTAATATGAATACAAACATTTAAGGGTTAAAATTGCTTTAAAGTTAACACCAAGGAAATTGTTACTGTTTTTTTTTTTTTTCCTTTTGTATCGAATCGACAAACATCCCAACACCACACAAACATTTGATCACAACTAAAAATCACAGGACAAGCAAATTAGGTTCGATGATAGTAACATTGAATAGCCATGAAAAGAAATTAAAATAAAAACTATCAATATTTATAAAAAGGCTCATATCTACTCTAACATCGAAGCAAACGAACCAAATCACAATGGTTGCAAATTCGTTTGCAAGAGGTACTTGCCATCCTGCAATTCTACCACGCCATGCACACCCTCACTTGATCTTAACTCAAACGACATTATATCATCATAGCCAAGGGTATAAGAGCACATATAAAAAAATTGATTTCATATTCCAAGTTGAGAGATACAACAAAGGGTTACAAAAACCCTACCGACATAACAATAAAACAATAATTTGTTATAATGACTCTCATATCTGTTTAGTATTTTGTTGAAAACAACACCTATTAGCTATAGTGAAAATCGTGAAGAGTGGAGAATAAGATAATGAAAGAATCTTTTCTCTTGTGTCTTTCTTTACAATTAACCATACATATTTAGAGGTTCATCATAGACTTTTAATAATCAATGTTATAAATACAAAAATTAATAGGTAAAAGTAATATATAGGAGTCTGATGATCACAATTAAGTTTATTCATAATACTCTCCCTTGGTTATCAAACGGTATATTATCTTTCAATACTTTTGGTGTTGCTGCCTCCTTACAAACTTTGCTAGAAAAACCCAGGGGGATAAAACCATAGCTAAGGGAAAAAGAGTGCAAGGCGTATATTCTGCCCCTGATGATTATTCGTTGAACTCTTTGAGTTGTCGCATTCCGATCCATGTACCAGTTTCTTGAATGTTGATGTTGGTAGTAATTTAGTGAACAAGTCTGCCAAATTTTCGCCAGCACGAATCTGTTGGATGACAATATCACCATTCTTTTTGGCAAAATATGTTTGGTTCTATCTACTTTGATATATCCTTCCTTAAGTTGTGCAATGCATGTTGCGTTGTCTTCGTGTAAAACTATTGGTCCTTCGTCTCTAGAAGAAATACCACATGGTCCACGAACATGTTGTATTACTGTCTGTAACCAAACACATTCACGACTAGCTTCATGGATTGCCAATATTTCTGCATGGTTAGATGAAGTGACTGTGATTGTCTGCTTCATGGAACGCATTGCAGTGTCTATATGTGTGAATTTATATCGAGTTTAAGATCGACCTGTATGAGGATCAGACATGTATCTTGCATCTACAAAACGGGCTAGACTTGTTTTTGATTGGTTAGTAAAATATAAACCCATATCTTTAGTTCCTTGAAGGTATTATAATATTTGTTTTACCACATTCTAATGGCTTCTTGTAGGACATGAACTATATCTTGCTAACAAATTAAATGCAAATGATATATCTGGTCCTGTATGGCTAGCAAGAAACATCAATGTTCCAATCACACTTAAATACGGTATTTCTGGGCCAAGAATTTCTTCTTCATTTTTTGAAGGTGTGAACGGATCTTTTTCAACATCAAGTGACCTTACGATCATTGGGGTACTTAGTGAATGCGATTTGTCCATAAAAAATCTTTTGAGCAGTTTTTCTATGTAGGTTTCTTTATGCATAAGAATTCCATCTTTAAGATGCTCAATTTGTAAACCGAGAAAAAAATTTATCTTTCCAAAGTCTTTCATCTCAAATTCCTTTTTCAAGCATTCAATCACCTTTTGGAGCTCCCTGGGAGTTTCGATTATATTTAAGTCATCTACATAGACAGTAATTATAATATTTTCAGATTCTGACTTCTTTATGAAAATGCATGGACAAACAAAATCATTTTTTTCAACAAATACTTACTATGGCGATTGTACCACTTACGTCCAGATTGTTTTAGCCCATATATTGATTTGTTTAATTTAATAGAAAGATCTTCTCGAGAAGTAAATTTATATATTTTTGGTAATGTAAATCCTTAAGGGAGTTTCATGTAAATTTTTGTATCAAGTGAGCCATAAAGGTAGGTTGCCACGACATCAATTAGACGCATATCTATCCCTTCTTGTACTACTAGACTAATAAGGAAACGAAAAATCGTCGCATCCACCACCGGAGAATATGTCTCCTCATAATCAATCACAGGTCTTTACGAAATCCTTTTGCTACCAATCGTGCCTTGTACCGTATAATCTCATTTTTTTTCATTACGTTTTCGCACAAAGACCCATTTGTAACCAACAGGTTTTACACCTATAGGTGTACGGACTATAGGTCCAAAAATTTTCATTTATTGAGGGAATTCAATTCTGCATTAATTGCATCTTTCCATTTTGGCCAATCATTTCTATGTTTACATTCATCGACATATCTTGGTTTTTGATCCTCATTGTTTTCCATTAATTCTTGCGCAACATTATATGAAAATTTTTCATCAACGTCAATCTTATTTCTATTCCATACCTTTCTAGACATGATATAATTTATTGAGATCTTTTCGTTTTCAGGTACTGGAGGTTCGCTTGGAACCATCATGTCTAGTGTCTTTCCAAGAGACTCCTTTTCTTGCACTGTTTTTTCCTCAACTTGATCATCTTCACTCTTTTTGTTTCCCTATTCTTCTGAGGATTTGTATCTTTGGAACCGATTGGTCTACCATACTTTAGTTGTGCCTTAGACTCATTAGCAATCTGTAGTTGTTCTTTTGGGACACTGATTTTAAATGGAGCATTACCAGCTGGCATATGTGACTTGGTCACTCTCTTTGGGTCAATAAATACGTCTGGTAATTGATTCGCTAGTCCTTGTAGATGAATTTTTCTCTAAACTTCAAGTTCACACTGTTTAGTTCGAGTATTTCATCTTTTAGCTGCTTTTCATCTCCCCCTAATGTTGGAACATTGATTCATCCCAATGTCAATCAACAAATCGATCTGTAAATAAATCTCCCGTTAATGGTTCCAAATACTTAATAATTGAAGGCGATTCATACCCAACATATATTCCCAACCTCCTTTGAGGTCCTATTTTTGTACGATGCGGTGGAGCGATTAGAAAGTATACCGCACAACCAAAAATTCGTAAATGGGAGATATTAGGTTCCTAACCAAATATCAATTTTAACGAGGAGGAAGTGTGATAACTTTTTGGTCTAATGCGAATTAGTGTTGCTGCATGTAAAATAGCATGCCCCCATGTAGTTGTTGGTGGTTTTGAATTAATAATCATTGGTCTTGCAACCACTTGAAGTCGCTTGATAAGCGATTCCGTAAGTCCATTTTGTTTATTTACATGAGGCACAAGATGTTCTACACTTATCCCAATAGTCATACAATAATCATTAAATGCTTGGGATGTAAACTCACCAGTATTGTCCAACTGAATTTTTTTTTATGATGTAATCTGGAAAATATGCTCTTAACCCTATTAATTGTGCAAGTAGTCATGCAACTACCATGTTACGATTTGATAATAAGCACACATGAGACCATCTAGTTAATGCATCAATTAGAATCATAAAATATCTAAATGGTCCACCAGAGGGATGTATAGGCTCACATATATCCGCATGCATTTTTTTCAAAAAATTAAGGGATTTAGTCCCCACCTTAGTTTGTGATAGATGTAAAACCTTAGTCTGAATAATCTTTTGGCCTTTTAAGGAATGCCCACATAGATTTTCAATAATTTTCTCATCATTGTTGATATAGGATGATCGAACCGATTATGCCAAATGATAAAGTTTTCCCGGTCTATAAAATTATAGTTTATAACTACATTTGATTCGATTGTAAATATTTTTGTGTAGTATAAACCGGAGGCAAATGCGTGCAACCTTTGTAATACTTGTTTTTCACCTGCAATTATCTTAGTGATTTGAAGGCATTATTTATGTCCATTGCATTTAGTCTCAACATGATATTCATTTAAACGAATATCTTTAAAACTTATAAGATTTTTTCGAGACAATGTAGAAAATAACGCGTTGTTAATTTCAAATTGTGTTCCACCTTGTAACACTATAGAGGCTCCTCCAAAACCTTCAATTAATATTGTACTACAAGATATAGTACTAACGCTTGCCTTTTTATAATTAAATTTGAGAAGTATTTTCTTTTCTTAAGAATTGTATAAGTAGTTGCACTATCAATTAGACAAACATCTTCATCATTAATAGGAAGTTTCATTAAATACTCCATTTGCTTCAAAACAAAAAAGTAATTTCACAAATAAAATATTTTATAATTTTCTTCTAAATAACATAAAAAACATTAATAATAGATATTAAACAAAATGACTCAAATGTTTCAAAATCGAACAAAATAAAATCCCATAACTAGATGTCTTATATGCTTTAAAACAAAACGCCTAACTAATAATTCACTCGGAAGGAAAATTGCAAGCATTCAACTGATTTGTACCAGTAAGAAAATCACCCCTATCCATATGACTTATATCAATAAGAAAAGCATTAGCATCCGTATGAGTTGTATCATTTAGGTCCTTAGGACCACCGGGGATATCAATATTATCATCCTCATATGTGAAATTTGTCTTAATTTATTTTTCTTTTTCTTTGATGGATTGTTGGTATAGCTCCACCAAGTGTTTAGGCGTACGACATGTACGTGCCCGATGATTATCACTTCCACAATGATGACATACGGTGGGGTTCTAGTTTTATTTTTATTTCATTCATCCTTAGATTTTTTTCCAATGTCATAGGATTTATGGTGGATTTTTATGTTCTTATATTGAACACCATGATAATTTCCCTGGATATTTCCACCTCCACAACCATGATCGTTACCACGACCAAGACCATATTTGTAACCATAACCACGTCCATGACTTTCACATTGGTTATTATATGTCGCCACATTCGCTTATGGGAATTGGGTTGTACCAGTCGGACGGCTCTCATGATTTTTCATTAGTAGCTCATTGTTTTGCCCGGCTACAAGTAAACATGATATTAAGTCTTTATATTTAGTGAAGCCCTTTTCACGATATTATTGTTGCAACAATATAATTTAGGCGTGAAAAGTGGAGAATGTTTTTGGCAACATTTTCTTTTCAGTAATATTTTCACCACATAGAATCAATTGTGAGGTGATTTTGAACATAGCCGAGTTATACTCGCTTATAGACTTGAAGTCTTGTAATTTTAAGTGGAGCCATTCATAACGAGCTCTAGGCAATATTACCTTTTTTATGATCATTTTTTCCTTCAATTTGGTCCATAAGATAAGTGAATCTTTAATTGTGAGGTATTCATTTTTCAAAGCCTCATGTATACGATGACGTAAAAATATCATTGCCTTTCCTTTATCTTGGTTGGTTGCTTCATTTCCTTTTTTGATGGTATCACCAAAATTATTAGCACTCAAATGTATGTCGACATCCAACAACATGACAAATAGTTTTTTCCGCTAATATCTTAAGCCACGAATTCAAGTTTTACAAGGTTTGACATGATGAAATGCTAATATGATCCTACTCCAAAAGCAATTATGTACTGATAACGTATTGACAACAACACCTATTAACTATAGAGAAAAGAGTGAAGAGTGGAGAATAAAAGAATGAGAGTATGTTTTTTCTTATGTCTTTCTTAACAACTAACTACATGTCGTACCGGCATTTTCTCGCTCTAAGTTCTAAACACTTGTATTCTTGCTAGACGTAAGAATCTTGCACTCTAAGGTCACTTGTACTCCATTCGGGAGAACAGAATCTCCGACTCTTTAAAAAAGAACCTCGACCGGTAGCATGGTTAACACGGGTCCTCGGATCCGAGAAAAAGTATTGGCCCAAGCCCAGTAAAACTTATCATTTCTCACCTGTCGTATTTACCCTTTCTTTCACAATTTATGGATAGAATTAGAAGAAAGAAAGAAAAAACATGACAATTGTCACATAGCAATTGCGAATTTCATATGATTCCAACGATCAATAACAGTGTTGTTCTTAGCTTCTGGTAATTATCGAACACATAAACCCTACGACTGTTGATAATTCAAGATGCTTCAACTCGCAGCTTCGTCTCTTCCACCAACATTAAACCCATATCCATTCCAAATCTGCAGAAACCCCATCGAACCCACTCAACTACACGCAATATCCATCAAAACAGCAACTTTCAACGACCCTTTGATCTCCTCTCGCCTTATAACCCTCTACACCCACCATAAATCCACCACCCTCGATCACGTCCGATCGGTTTTCAACCAATTTCAAGAACCCACATTGTTTTCTTGGAACACCCTCATCAAATCTTACGTTGAACATCACCGTTCGCAAGAATCCCTCTTTCTGTTTCTTGAATTCATCACACAATCGGGTTTATTGCCTGATGTCTTCACTTTGCCCTGTGTGATCAAAGCGTGTGGGAGATTGATGGCGATGAGTGAAGGGGAACAGATTCATGGGTTGGGTTTGAAACTTGGGTTTGGGTCGAATGTGTTTGTTCAGAGTAGTTTGGTTAGTATGTATTCGAAATTTGGGGATATTGGTTCTGCGCGTAGGGTGTTTGATGAAATGTCTGAGAGAGATTTGGTTTTGTGGAACTCGTTGATGGATGGGTATGTGAAGGCTGGTGATGTTGATCTTGCAAAGGAGTTGTTTGATGAAATGAGTGAGAGGGATGTTGTTTCGTGGACGGTGATGGTTGATGGATTGTCGAAATGTGGCAGAGTTGATGACGCGCGAAAGGTGTTTGATGAAATGCCTATGAGAAACTTAGCGTCTTGGAACGCGATGATTAATGGGTATATGAAAGCGGGTGATGTTGTTTCTGCGCGTGGCTTGTTTGATGTAATGGATGATAAAGATATAATCACGTGGAATTCGATGATTGCAGGGTATGAACTCAATGGAAGGTGTACAGAAGCTCTTAAGTTGTTTACTGAGCTGATAAGTTTGGGATATGTACCAACTCATAGTACTTTGGTTAGTACGCTGTCAGCGATTTCATGGTTAGCGCTTCTTAGCAAAGGAGGGTGGGTGCATTCTTATATTGTTAAAAATGGACATAAGTCAGATGGTGTTCTCGGTACTTCACTAATCGAAATGTATTGTAAGTGTGGGAGCATTGAGTCTGCTTTAAAGGTTTTTGAAGTTATACCCAAGAAAAAGTTGGGCCATTGGACGGCGATAGTAGCAGGATTGGGGATGCATGGACAGGCTAAATTTGCTCTTGATCTGTTTCATGAAATGCTTAAAGTGAATATTATCCCTAATGCTATAACTTTCATTGGTGTGTTGAATGCTTGTAATCATGCAGGTTTAGTTGAAGAGGGCAGGCAATATTTTAACATGATGATAAACGATTATAAAATAGAACCAACAGTCGAGCATTATGGTTGTCTTGTTGATATCCTTTCCCGAGCTGGTCATCTTGAAGAAGCAAAGAGTGTGATAGAAAAGATGCCTATGAAACCAAACAAAGTTATCTGGATGAGTTTGCTTGGTGCTTCGAGAAGTTATAAGAAGATGGAAATTGGGGAATATGCTGCTCAAAATATAACGGAAATCGATCCAAAATTTGTCGAAAGTTATGTTCTGTTGTCTAACATGTATGCTGCCACTGGGAATTGGGACAAAGTGTCGCGTGTTAGGGACACGATGAGGAAAACAGGAGTTAAAAAGGATCCAGGATGCAGTTTGATAGAGTATAAAGACGAGGTTCATGAGTTCATAGTGGGTGATAAATCACATCCTCAGACGAATGAGATATACCACAAGCTGAGTGAGATTAGGGAACGACTTAAATCTGTAGGGCATGTACCTGATAAATCTCAAGTTTTGTTGCATATCGAAGGGGATGATGAGAAAGAAACTGAATTGGAGAGCCATAGTGAGAGGTTAGCTATTGCTTTTGGCTTAATTAATTTGAAACCTGGGATCCCAATTCGGATAGTGAAGAACCTTCGTGTCTGCAATGATTGTCACTCGGTTACAAAAATTCTGTCCAAGATTTATGATCGTGAGATTATTGTTCGGGATAATAGCCGTTTTCACCATTTCAAAAATGGATCTTGTTCTTGCATGGATTATTGGTGATGTGGTGAATATTACGACCTTACCCGTAAAAAGAATATACGAATGTCTACACATTGATTCTTCATTTTCAATTCAGTTACGTCTTACTATTAGCACGGAAGCTTCTAGATAGATTTATTTATATTTAGAATACATAATTATATGGCATTGAGATCCTTTCAGCGCGCGTCTTACTAAAGCAGCCGCGCACGCCTTTTTGTTGCTTAAATAAAATTTCTCAAGTTTGACCTAAGCGCCTCGTGCGGTTCCGTCTGAGTCCATAACTCGGGGAAATAAATCATCTTGACCCTTTCAACCTCGAAACCTGACCCACTACATCCAGCCCCGGCAACCACTGACCCGGTCAGGTTTCGAGGTTGAAAGGGTCAAGTTTGCCGGGGCTGCAGTTCCATCGATGTGATTTGATATCCCTACACGTACTTTCATACAAGGTATCAAATCACATCGATGGAACTGCAACCCCGGCAACCACCGACCCCACATACGACGCGTGGTACGAACTAGATGCGTTGGTCCTTCAATGGATCTTGAGCACCGTCTCTGATGATTTATTGCCCCGAGTTATGGACTCGACGGAACCGCACGAGGCGCTTGGGTCAAACTTGAGAAAATTTATTTAAGCAACAAAAAGGCTCGCGCGGCTGCTTTGGAAACCAAATTTGTAAACCTTACCCTCGACGCGTGTTCCTCGCTTGATAATTATTGCCAGAAACTTAAGGAACTCGCAAATCAATTGGTAGATGTTTACCACCCAGTAACCGAATCCTGTCTTGTTCTTCAGCTAGTACGCGGATTACCGGCTGAGTTTGACACCACCGCATCCCTGATTAATTCAAGCAACGCAGATTGGGATCTAGCATTAAGCATGCTGAACGATGAAGCTATTTGGATCGAGGGTCGTCAAAAAGCCACCGCCTCGGTTCTCGCTGAACCCACTACACAGCCGCCGCCTCCCACCACTCAACAACCAACTTCCCAGAACCCATCCTATGGTGGACAGCAGCCCTCTCGAGGGAGAGGTCGTGGACGCAACAACTTTAATCGAAACAGCCGAGGAGGACGTGGACGAGGTGTTGGACGCTCACCAGGTAATACTACTTGGTTTTCCCAAAACGCAGGCTATCCCACTTGGGCTTGGTGGACTACACCACCATGCCCTTACCCGACCCAGCCATATTGGACCCCACCCACGGCCCAGTTCAGCTCACCAGCCACCTCAGCCCAAACACAGCAGTCCGACCAAGCAGGCCCACCAGCATACTTCACACAGGCCGACCCATCAGTTCCGCCACCTCCGGGTTATAATGCACTGAACCCAGCTGATCTCCAGGCTGCCGTCTCAGCTATGAATCTCCATCAGCAACAACAGGATCCCGGTCTAGTGGACACTGGAGCGGGCTCTCACGTCACCTTGGGTTCAGGTATGATTTCCATTCCCAACTCGTCTCCTGTAAATACTAAAGTTCTTGTTGGCAATGGGCAATATCTACCAATACACGGGTCCGGCACTGGTTTTTTCAACATTCATAACCGTACCTACATTTTACAAAACATCCTTTATAGCCCATCTGTCATCAAAACCCTTATTTCTGTTAGACGTTTTACCCGTGATAATAGTGTGTCTATTGAATTTGACCCTTTCGGTTTCTCTGTGAAGGATCTTAAAACTGGACGCCACCTTTCCCGCCACAATAGCACGGGGGACGTTTATCCAATCACACCACCACAACTTCCGCCACAAGCATGTTTTCTTTCGACCACTTCTCTCTCTTGGCATGATCGGCTTGGCCACCCTGGCGCTCAAGTCCTAGATATTCTTAGTCGCAAATTTAATTTTTCTTGTAATAAAGACGATTCGTCTAGACTATGTAATTCATGCCAATTATCTAATAGTAAACGATTACCTTTTTATACGTCCAGTTCCTTCACTTTTTCACCTTTTGATATCATACATTGTGACCTATGGACCTCACCCGTTGTCAGTAAAACTGGTTACAAATACTATATGGTTTTAATTGATACTTTCTCATACTTTGTTTGGGTATACCCGTTAAAATACAAATCTGAAACATACCCAACATTTGTTAAATTTCACCGCTTGATTTTAACCCAATTTAACCGCCACATAAAAACTTTTCAGTGTGATTTGGGAGGGGAATTTGACAACAACCTGTTTAAAACATTTGCACATCAGAACGGACTTCTATTCCGTTTCTCATGCCCCCAAACATCCTCCCAAAACGGACGTGCCGAACGGATGATTCACCGTTTAAACGATATCATCCGGTCCCAGCTTATTCATGCCTGTCTTCCTCCATTTTTTTGGGTGGAAGCCCTAAATACGGCCGTCTACCTTCACAACATACTTCCCACCAAACGCTTAAATTTTTTCACACCCACCTTCGCACTCTACCTTCGCCACCCCAGCTACGACCACCCACGAGTATTCGGGTGTGCCTGTTACCCGAATACTTCTGCCACTCAACCTCATAAGTTGCACACTCGGTCCATCCGGTGTATTTTTCTAGGCTATCCTTCGGATTTTCGAGGGTACCGTTGCCTAGATCCATCAACGGGTAGGGTTCACATATCTCGTCATGTTACTTTTGACGAGTCAGCCTTCCCATATGGCCAGCCCCAGTCCACAGCTCCCTATTCCTTTTTGGAAGAGCCCATACCTCCATCTTTTACCTTCGGTACCTCACCCACACCTCACCCCACTCAGTCCGGCCCCTCACCCGCACCTAACCCACCACCGTCACTAGTTACGACTCAGTCCCCCTGCCCACCTCCACCTGGACCGGTCACTCCCTTCCCTCTCACGTACTCTCGACGACCCAAACAGCCTGAACCCACACATCAGCCTTCAATCTCCACCCGAACAGCCCCGTCCTCCCAGCCTACCCCTACGGCCCAAACCAACCCAGTCCAATCCTCCACCAACGTCCATCCTATGGCCACTTGCACCAAAACCGGCTCCCTTAAACCTGTTAACCTAAGCCATGCTTTCGCCACTGCCCTCTCCTCGGTCCCCAATACCTATGCAAAAGCCTTTGCCGACCTGAATTGGTTGCATGCCATTCAAGCAAAATTTGACGCTTTACAGGAAAACGGGACTTGGGAATTGGTTCCACGTCCGGTTGATAGACCGATAATACGATGCATGTGGTTATTTCGGCACAAGTTTTGATCCGATGGGTCGTTAGAAAGGTACAAGGCGTGGTTGGTTGTTAATGGTAAGTCTCAGACTGTGGGCATAGATTGTGAGGAGACATTTAGTCCGGTTGTTAAACCGGCTTCGATTAGAACCGTATTATCTCTTGCGGTTTCTCATTCTTGGCCCATCCATCAGTTGGATGTCAAGAACGCTTTTTTACATGGCCATCTCAATGAGACAGTTTTCATGCATCAACCTCCCGGTTTCGTTGACAATAGGTGTCCTGATTTTGTGTGTCGTTTGAAGAAGTTGTTATATGGGCTTAAGCAGGCACCTAGGGCTTGGTACACTCGATTTGCATCTTTTATTTTGAAGCAGGGGTTTCGGAACAGCTTATGTGACAATTCTTTGTTCATTTATAAACATGGTCCTGACACAGCTTACTTGTTGCTCTATGTTGACGACATCGTCCTTATGGCTTCAAGTACTGCTCTTTTGGATAAGATTATTCAGGTTCTTTCCAGTGAATTTGCAATGACGGATCTTGGTGATTTGCATTATTTCCTCGGGATCAAGGTTACTCGACAAGGTGGCGGTTTATTTTTGTCACAGTCCCAGTATGCAAAGGACATTATTTCTCGGGCGTCTATGCAATCTTGTAAACCATGTACCACCCCGGTTGATCTATCTGCAAATCTTAGCGCTGCTGAGGGTCCTTTGTTCCATGACCCGACGTTATACCGGAGTTTAGCGGGAGCCTTACAGTATTTGACTTTCACTCGTCCGGACATTTCTTATGCAGTACAGCAAGTTTGCTTGTTTATGCATGAACAGCGGGATCCTCACTTTCTTCTTATGAAACGCACATTTCGTTATTTACAGGGTACTTTGGAGTATGGCATTCGTATTCGTCCTAGCCCAGCCCAGCCCATTCTCTAGTGGCCTATTCAGATGGGGACTGGGGCGGTTGTCCTGACTCTCGAAGATCGACCAGCGGCTACTGTGTGTTCTTAGGGGACAATTTAATTTTGTGGTCATCGAAGCGCCAGGCAACTATTTCACGGTCTAGTGCTGAAGCAGAGTACCGAGGTGTAGCTAATGCTGTTGCCGAGGCTACTTGGATTCGGAACCTGCTATTCGAGCTACATGTTCCTTTGCAGAAGGCTATGGTCGTTTATTGCGATAATATTTCCGCTGTGTATATGTCTGATAACCCTGTTCAGTTCCAACGCACAAAACAAATTGAAATAGATATTCACTTCGTTCGTGAGAAGGTCCGTGTAGGTCATATTCGAGTACTGCACATCCCCGCAGCTCTCCAGTACGCAGATATCTTCACAAAAGGCCTTTCGAGACAGCTTTTTCAGTCATTTAGATCCAGTTTGGGCGTTTGTGTTCCACCCGCTCAAACTGAGGGGGGATATTAGCACGGAAGCTTCTAGATAGATTTATTTATTTTTAGAATAGATAATTATGATGTATATGGCATTGAGATCCTTTCCTAATTATGCGTTATAGTAGGGTTAGGATTCTTCCCTATATAAAGGTCTTGTATTCTGTTTTAGGGATCAATTCAATAAGACCATAAACACTTTTACTTACAAGATTGATCAATCATTTTAAGTCTGTGTTGCAGTTTCAGATCTTATATCTACATGAATACGTAGAACGACAATGGTATGGTAATGTATGGAACTTTAAATTTTTAAGTTTCTGATGTTATATCATGTAACCCCTCAAGCCCAAAGTATCGAAATGTTTTATTTTTTGTAACCATATTTGACAATAATATATGGAAACACAATTTTTTGGACAAAGTGTTTCGGGTTCAACCTAACCAACCAGACCCATTTCAGAACATACCAAAAAGTTACCCATTTCGACCTGTTACTGACTCAACCCACCTATTTGACACCTCTAAATAGTTCAATAACCTCCAAATCTACTTAAAATCACAGTGAACTGTTATAGTAGTCTATTACCAAAGGTTTGGGGGTTGTGAGACATCATTTTAATTGCTGATGCTTTTATCACTTTGTTTATTTATGCTCTTAGTTTCTTTAGTTCAGAAATTGTTTCTTTTGTATATGGTTTAGATTAGCAATTTATTATGCTCCAAGACCAGAACAAAATTCAAATTGATCTTGGTTCTCTAAATCCTTGAAATTTATGATTCGTGCTTTCTTTTGACTATGATCATGGCTGTATCTTGAGTCGAATTACAATACTTCTGCTAAGAAATCAAGAATTAAACCATTGTTCTTGAGGAAGGTGGAAAAGAGACGCTTTATTTTGCAAGAATGAGTGGGCTGTGGACAAATGATGCCAATGAAAGTGACTTTTTTCTGTAACATTCCCATAGTGAAGTTTTTAAATTTAAATAAATCACACGTTATAGAACTAGGAACTTTTCATTTTAACTTCTGATATAAAATACCAGATCACTTTGTTGACACAAAATACTCTGTAAAAATGTCAACCAATAAACTTATTAGGTTATCGAGAAAAATATTTTCATGGATTTGACTTGTAAGTTTCATGTTAGGTTTATTTCACCCCATATGACGTTAATGTGAATCAACATTATTAATTTAAATGAAAACAAAATATGCAATTTACTAATTTTGGCCTTTAATCGTCATAGACGAAAAAACTTGTATCAGGCATGTATTTGTTTAAGGGAATAAGTTTCAGTGGCATCTTCTACTTACCATTTCCAGTCTTAATTAAGGTTCGAATACAGATTTTTTTTCCAACTATAGCTCTCTCTTTATTACGCATATTATGCTTTTAAATACTAAGTAGTACTCATTCATCTGCATTCATAATATGGTTTGACCATCAACAATTACATGAAGACATATTTGGAAGGGTAAATACAGGGTCAAATCTAGATAACACTCGTCCATCACCATCATAATTTGTTATTTATGAATGCAGTCACCAGCAATTCGGAAATGCGAAGGTTCTGGTACGTCAATTCAAATTCTCATTTATTATCAGATACTTGTTCTCATGTCAGAGTATAATGTGATAGGGCCAAGTGTTGTTAATTGTATAGACAGAGAACTCAAGAAGCGGAGATCCGTCCCTGAAGCTAAGTATCTATATACTTCAAAGGCTTGTAACTTCATATGTCGAACAAACCATTGTTTTTCTTTTGGCAGGTATATGTATACATACAAACATACATAAACATTTCTTGACAAAAACACAAGCTTGTAATATTATTGCATATTGCATAACCATTATTTTTGGTTTACAGGTATACAACTCATTTTCCAGGCACAAAGTTGGTAGCATAAGCCCATGCGTTGTTAGCCACCGGGTCACTAAGATGGTCAAACAAGTTCTCGATCGGGCCCTTTCCGGTTACAATGGCTTGAACGAAAAACCCAAACATCGAAAACATAGCCAATCGGCCATTCTTAAGCTCCTTAACCTTCAACTCCGCAAATGCATCCGGGTCATCAGCCAATCCAAGTGGGTCAAATGAGCCTCCTGGGTAAATCTTGTCAAGCCCTTCACCAAGTGGGCCACCTCCAACCCGGTATCCTTCAATGAGGCCCATGAGAACAACTTGAGAAGCCCAGATGGCTAAAATGCTCTGGGCATGGATCAAGTTCGGGTTCCCAAGGTAGTCAAGCCCACCTTCTGAGAAAATTTGGAAACCCGCCTTGAACCAGACCGCTTCACCGAATTTGACACCGTTCTTTTCAAGAATCTCGGGGAACACGCACCCGAGTGCGCCGAGCATGGCCCACCTAGAGTGGATAACCTCGAGCTCACGGTTCTTGGCAAATGTCTCGGGGTCAGCTGATAATCCAGCAGTGTCCCATCCGTAGTCACCTGGGAATTCACCAGTTAGGTATGATGGGGTTTGCTCAGAGAACGGGCCCAAGTACTTGGGGCGGTCCGGTCCGTACCTGTCAAATCAATCATAATTATCATTTAGTTTTCATTGGTATAGATTTGTAAACTAAAAACAAGAGTGTGTGAGTTTTTACCAAATGCTTTGTGGCGCGCTTTTAACGGTGCGGCGCATGGTGAAGCGGCCGCCATTGAAGCCGCCGCTCTTCTTGACGAGCTTGTTTTCTGGCTTTAGCGCCGGCTGGCCGGCGAATGCTGACTGTTGGATTGCAGAGGTTGCCATTAGGGGCTGTGAAGACTGAAGAGATGACTGTTTGTTGAAGGGTGTGTTGATGGTGTAGTATTGGATGTTGTTTATGGAATTTAAATAGATATGTGTTAGGATGTGTATAAGAAAATATATCAAAACTATGAAATAATCTGTGTGGGTGAGATGGATTTAGTTGCAAAAAATCTGATTGGTTTACTGGATTTAGATTCTGATTTTGAGTGGGTGATATGTAGGTTCTTGTTCTGCCATGTGGATATTAGATTTTTTTGCTTTGCAGATTCTGAGCCACAAAAAATAATAAACAGAGAAATATAACAGGTTGTGTCTTGTTCATTGTGCATCAAAAGTTGCAACTAATATTTGTTTCACAATGATAATATCTTCTTTTTTTCGCTGATGAATTATAAAGAGAAAATTCAAAAGTGTTATTTTACAAATTTAGTCATGATATATCGCCATATTGCTAGGTTATTGTTATATAGTCGACGTAAAAAACTTTAATTCAATATCTTCACATGTTTATACGACCCACTAACTGCGTCGCCATTTTTTTTTGTAAAATATAGAGATAAAGTTACACAAACACCTCTTTTAATTTTAGGCAAATTGGATTTTAGTAATCTAAATTATTACTAATTGGCCGATAATAATTCATGCTATTGATTTGTTCGGTAACAATCCTAACTATTATTGTTATTACCAACAACAGTTCTAGTATTATAATCAATCATTATTTTAAAAACAAAAATCAGGACAAGTCATTACCTTTATATCTATCTACTATAATAAAAGAAGTTTTTAAGATGACATCTGGCATGATCATAGGTCATCTAAATTTAATTTTCTCGTTTTTTCTCCTATTAAATAAATACATTAAATACTAATTATATTATATAATTTCTTTTGAGATTAAAATAGTTTGTAATTAATTAAGAAAGAGATATTTTTATAAATGTAACTTCTAATAAACATATATTTAAAAATAAGAACATTTTCTAAATCATCAAACATTTTAAAAAATATGAAATATTTAAAAAAAAATTTAAATGATTTTTTTATAAAACAAAATAATTAAAATTTGAAGTTATAATACTAAAAAAAATTAAAAATTGACATTTTTAAACTATTTGTTTTGGAATAAAATATTTAAATTTTTTTAAATACAAAAAAGGATTAAAAACGAAAGTTTGAAACAATAATATCATTGTTTTAGAGCTAATAGATTCTTACTCATAAGTAATTATTCATATCTTATCTCAAAATATCATTTTATAATTAATAAATTTTTATTACTAACTATTTATATAGTTAATTTATATAGAAAGGAACATTTATAATAATAGTTTCTTATTGACATCCCCCCACTCCACCAATGCCACTTAAAGCCCCATTTCGATTCCTGAGAGCAAGAGTACACCACCGGTAGACGCACCGCCCTCCGTCTTGGAAGGAGCTCCGGCTTTGTTAATTAGAGTTGTGTCGATGACGATGACGTTCTCCTCATTGGAGACTGTTCCTGGTTAGCTATGTTGTTTATGTCACGGTATAGACGTCGATGACGACAAGCTTTTAGTCATCTGAGACTAGCTGTGTTTGGGTATGCTGTTTCGGTGTTCTATTATCGTGGCTATGATTAGAGCGCAAAACCCATGTTGGTTGTCATGGCTCGGCAGCCGTTCATGGCATGCAGCCACAATCAAATAATGGTTCTAAGACCGGTTGATAGTAGATTATGTAAAGTGTTTGTTGGTTTCAGTGTCTGTTTGGCTATGATTGTATTTGAAAAAGTATACTCGTTACCGTGATGGCAACCCACTGTGATTTGCAGCAGTGACCAGAATTTGATTTTGAACCAACTGTTTAGTCTATGATGCATATACGCTGTGATAGATTATTTGAGCCATGGTTAACAGTCCTGCAGGACCGTATGAAGGGTGGTCAATACAATCAGCCTCACAATGAGAAGAGGTTTAGAACACTTAACAATTCAAATGGGGAACTGGGTTTGAGTATAATAATACTAAGAACACAAGTAAGTAGTGAGACAGAACTAAGAACAAGAACAAACAAGTATGGTTTTCAAGGATGTTGTATATTGCTCTCAAGTTCTATTACAAGTGTTTACAAAGCATATTCGAATTACAAGGACCTGAGACACTTTATACTACATCCTACAACCGTCAATACTTAGAAAGATAGCTGGAAACACTAATCTAGACAACAAAATCAATGTAGAGTCAAAAGGCAGATTGTCTTTTGACTAGTGACTATGACATGCCATAGCTCACATACTTTTCTAATATAAAAAGGTTTACAGGTACAAAAGTAAAAAGTTACAGACAAAGACCTTATTCTACTATTTACAAAAGCATGGACTTTTCACCAACTCATACAAGTTGGAGAGTATTCAGAGTTGCAGCGAAAAGTGTGTCAGCTTTCTGTAAAGTAGATCAGAGAAAGCATGTCTTCTCTGTCTTCGAAAGAAATCAGTCTTCACAGCAAAATGGCTTTGGAAGACTTTGTCTCTGAAGCTTCGGAAGACTTCATCTTTGGCTTTGAAAGATTTGGACTTTGGCTTCGGAAGATTTTACACTTAGAGTATTTTATGATGTAAAGTGTGAAACTTCTGAAGCACTTCTACCTTGTACGTCCAGTGCATGCATGCAGGAAGACCCTTGGTTGATTTGGCTTCTTTGGTTGTATCAGCCTTATAATCTTCTGATATTATCTTACAAACTCCTCCTAGGCTGATGCTACCAAAACAAAGAAGTTCTTCAGATATTGATAGTCCTCATCAGGATCAAGACCAAGCCTCTTTTCATCATCTGGTCAGGATTCCTCAGGCTCCCATAGTATCTTCTCATATCATAGAGATCAAGTAGAGGAAGATCAAGCATGTCTTGCCAGAAGTAGACATCTTGACCTCCTTGATCTCTGATGACATACCATCTGTTCGGATTAGCAGCAAAACTCCAGGACAAGATGGGTCTTCCAATGGCAAGAGGCTCTACTTGAATAGGAGTTGGTTGAGCAGCCTTTTCATGTACTACCTCAGGATACTCTGATTCATCCTAAGGTGTGGAGGTGGATGCCTTGGTCTTCTTCTTCTTTGAAACACTTTTCCTGGCCATCCTTTTCCTCCTCTTTGAAGTTTTCAACTGAGAGGACTGGTCTTCAGCACCAGATTGTTCTGTTATGTCCCTCTCAGTTAGGATCTCTTTCTCATAGGTTCAGATGGAGAGAGAAGAGAACCCTGCTGCGGATCAGAAGATGAAGTTGGCTGAGATGCAGCTCTAGGATCAGGTTGTGTTGTCTCAGGGGGTTCAACCTTCACCTCAACTTTAGGTTAAGCTGGACTTTGTGGAGAATGCAAGTCTACAAGCTCTCCTTTTTTTATCTTCTGCTTGATCACTCTTATATGCTCATCCATAGTGGATAGAGACATAAGACCAAGCCTCCTTCCGGAGAATCCGTACAGCTTCAAGAAGCTCATCATCCTTTGTCTGTCTTTAAACTTGTTTTGGCTTTTATGGATGATGGCCCTTGACCTTGCAGCTTCTTCCCTTAACTTTCTTTTAGAAGCTTTTCTCTCTTTTGTAGCTTGTTCCTCCAACTGCTTTAGATATTCAAATTCGATGTACTCAAAGGATAAGGGAAGAAGTGCAGCTGCCTGATAGAGTCCTGTGGCACTCAGATAGTTGATCATATTCATTCTTTTAGCCTCCTTGTCTACCTGAGGTTATGCAGCTGCACAGTCTTTGTCTCAAGACTTTCTTGAACTAGGGAGAGGACAGGAGCACGCTTGTAGAGCCTTTTCAGTCTCTTTTCTTCTTTGATCTTAAGGAGTAAAGCTGCATCCTCTACCTCCCTCCTCTCATTTGACAACTCATTGTCAGCCAACTCATTTAACTCTTCTAAGGGGAGAGATATGAGTTCATCAACGTTATAGTTCCTGGTCCCCGGGTAGTTTAGCCTGGCTGCCCTCAACTCTTCATCTTGAGTGTTTGGCCTGGGGGCAGCCTGGATAGTGGCTTTCATGAAGCCTGAGGACCCTTCTGAACTCTCTCTCCCCTTAGCTTCCTCTTCATCTCTCTCTTCTCCTCCTCAAACTTCTCAGAGGTCATTTTCCTCTTCCCTTTATCATGCACAGGCCTTAGTGACTCAGGGTGGAGAGAGCTTTGGCCTTCATTGCTTGGTTTAGCAGTCAAGCTCTGGCCAGAGAGAGGATGTGAAGCACCTTCACCAGCTGGTGCCTCACTGAGGGTACTGGGTGCTGAAGGAGATCATGTCTCAAGGTTCACAGGCTAAACTTCTGGGCCTTCAGTAAAGGCTTTCCCTTCGAAGCTAATCTCAGGGTCCACCTCAACATCCAGTTGACCAAAAATCTCACCTGCTAGCCTCTGTCTATATAATTTTGATCTCATTTTGAACTCTTCAAGCACCCTTCCTTGGATCCAATCTGCTAATCTCTCAAATTATCTGATTTGGCTTGGGTTGACAAGTGGAAGATCAACCAGATGGATGCACTCATAGAAGCTCACGTTTGTAAAATTGAAGATCTCTTATTGACCCTGAGCTCTAGAGATGACAAGAGCCCTTCTTTTTGTGTCATACCTCCATCCTAAGATTTGGTTCTCAGAGTGAAGAGATGGGGTAGACATGGCTCTGGGTATACCCCCCCCAAATAGGCTGTATATGAGTGAGTCCATATCAATGTGGACTTGAGGAGGTTGCTGAGTATGGACTATTGCAAGTGAGGGTGGTGAATCCTCTAAGTCTATACTTTAAGAAGAACTCCCAGGTTCTATGACTGTTCTGACTTTCTCCCCCTTTTTGGTAGCATCACTTTCTTGCATAAGTGAGCTGGGGGTTGAGTCTATCACATTCAAAGGTTCTTGTGGACCTGGTTGAGTTGTTCTTAGTGGTCTCTTAGCTAGCTTGCCCTTGAGATCGGTGATCTCAAGTTGCTGGTCATTGACCCTCTTTTGTAAGATAGTCACCTGAGATTCCAGGTGACTAATCTTAGAGACTAAATAGGTGCAAGTTTTAGTCAATGTGTGTACCTTTAGTTTTAGACTTCCCTCATCTTCATTAGAAGAATCACGATGGGATGAGAGAATGGGACTAATGTCTTCTTCCTCATCACCAGCATAGTGTTCTTGGCGACTAGATTTCCCCTGCATCATGACAACTTCAAGAGAAGTGTCAAAAGGCTGGGTTGCCATGGTCGAGGTCTGAAGTAATCACTTTTTAAAGTGAGAGCCTCTTACATATGGATCCCCTGAACAGGTTCAGGAAGATCCACCTCAATAGGGGGTGATTGATGTAGGCTAGACATAGGTGAGATAGGGGTACTCATCTCTCATTGAGTAGGGGTGGAGAAGAGAGACTCATGGTACTCACTAAAGCCCATGTCTTCATTATCATAGAAGTCAAGGCTGGGAATTGGGTGGTTGAGATCCAGCGGCTGGGATGGTAACTATCCCCGAAAGGTTGTTCACTAGAATGTTAAGACTCTGAGTGAAGGCTTAAGGCTGGTTGGGTTGTGAGCTCGTCAGGCTAAGCATAAGGAACCTCAGCACTAATCATTTGAGAGATGTGAGTGGTTTGCTCCTCAGGGGAAGTGGGAGCTCGAGTGTCCACTTCCTCCTACATGGTTGGTGAAATGGGGGCTTACACAAGCTGAATAGCTTGTGTAGGGGTTCGTTTGGTTTTTCTCTGGTAGGTGATGGTTATTGTGGGCTGTATTTGTGGTTGGGAGGTGGAAGGTGTGGGTTCAACACTAGCTGGTGCTGCTAGGTTACCACCTTGAGCAATAAGCTCAAACATTTTTGGGACTAGGGTTGTTTCTACCCCAGAGAAGCCAACAATTGGCTTCCTTATTATTTTGAAGATGACGGGCTTCATCTGTCCTAGTTTTAGAATATTACATGTTCCCCTCAACTGTGTGCCCAGTTCACAGTTAAGAATGTGCTGGACACATCTAGGGAACATGTCATACTCTAGGGAGTCTAAGTTAGCAAGCAAATTGGTATATACAAATTGAGAATACCTGAACTTGACCCCCTGAACCATCCCATGGACTATAAAGGATAGGTCTTCTGGAATTTGGTCCCATCCTCCATGCTTGTTAGACAAGCTGTGTATGACAACATGGAGGAGGTACTCCCATCTACGTAAAGGGGTGGTTGACTGCAGCTTTGGGAAAGGACAAGTCACCTTCTATATCATCCAGCTGAAGATGTGTGTTTATGGTGGCTGGAGTGATGAAGATTGTCCTCTCCCGCATTATGGCAGACATTGCCTTCTCCCCGTCCATGGTGACCTCTTCGCAGGTCCTCCAGAACTCCAACAAGTGATCCTCATAGAGAGGAGGATCAATAGTGAGGGAGGTGAAGTAGTTGGACAAATAAAGGTAATAACAAACCTCTAAGAAACCTGGATCTTTCTCAGAGTCTAACAGAGCAACCTGATTATGTTGCCTGTGAAGATGCATGGAAAAATCGGGTTGGTTTCTGCGGTCAAGGTTGGCCATTTGAGGTAGCTTTACGATGAAGGAAGATAAGAACGAAGGTAGTTTATGGGTGAAATTAGGTTAGAGAATTACAGATGAAGAGGAGACTGAGAAGAGGGGAAACCCTTCTGAGAATATATATGAAATGGATTTGAGACAAAGTTAAATAAAATAGATAAACTTTGAAATCCGGATGTCGGTCCCACCTCTTAAAAAGTGCCCAAAAAGGTAGTTTTCTTGGAAGTTGAAAATATTCCGAAGATAATTTTGCTTCGAAAGTTTGAGAAAAAGCTTCCGAAGATATTCTTAAGAATTGTGAAAATTTGGTTTCGAAAGAAAAATACTTAGAGAGTTTTTCTTCCGACACATATTTGGTTTCGAAAGATATTAAGACTTGGGAGTTTTTTTCTAAAGAGAATAAATCTTTCGAGACTTAATTGCTTTCGAAAGATATTTGTCCTTCAAATACATGCAAGTACTTAGAAGCATATTTAAGCTTCGGAAGATTCTCAGAATTTCTTCCGAAGGTAAATTTCTTATAAGTAGTTATTTGATTTGAAAACATAAATTTCTTCCGAATGCAACATGAAATCTTCCAAAGGAAAATATGTTTTTGAAAAATTTTCAAAATTCTAAGGAATATCATTAAAAGTTTTCTTCCAAAATAAACTGGCCTTATGAAGGTGATAAAATAGACAACTTAGGACACACAGGTTTTAAAAATAAAGTTGATTTAAGTTTTAAGAAAATCTATTCAAAGTTAATCATCCCAATAGTTGATACAAGATATTTGAATCTATGTTCATCAAAGGCTTTAGTGAACAAATCAGCATATTGTTCATTTGTGTTAACTTTGACTAGTTTGATTAATCCATTCTCAAAGTTATCTCTAATCAAGTGATACCTGATGTTGATGTGTTTGGTTCTGGAGTGCTGCACAGGATTCTCTGTAATAGAGATAACACTATTCTTGTCTATATGGATGGGAGTCTCTTTGAAGTTGAATCCATAGTCCAACATCTTATTCTGAATCCAAAGCACTTGAGCACAGCAGCTTGCAGCAGTAATGTATTCAGCTTCAGCAGTTGATGCGAAGACACAAGATTGTTTCTTGCATTGCCATGAGACAATCCTTCCACCAAGGAATTGACATCCCCCTGATATAGACTTTGCAATCATATTACAGCCACCATAGTCACTATCTGTATAAGCATACAGATTAAAGTTAGAACTCTTTAAATACCAAAGGCCAAGCTTGGGAGCACCTTTGAGATATTTAAGAATCCTCTTCACAGCAACTAGGTGTGACATCTTGGGGTTTGCTTGATATCTTGCACAGATGCATGTGGCAAACATGATATCAGGCCTGTTGGCTGTGAGGTACATAAGAGACCCAATCATAGCCCTGTAAAGATGTTCATCCACACACTCCCCCTCAAGATCAGGTCCAAGGGAATGGTTTCTGGCTATGGGTGTCTTAGCAACCTTACAATCAGTCATGTTGAATTTTGTAAATATGTCTTGTACATACTTTGACTGAATTATAAAGATGCCATTATCAACTTGCTTCACTTGAATTCCCAGAAAGAAATTGAGTTCCCCCATGGCACTCATTTTAAATCTATTCTTCATCAGCCTCTCAAAGTCTTTGCAAAGCTTTGGATTAGTTGACCCGAAGATAATGTCATCTACATATACTTGAACCAGCATTAAGTCATTTCTTGTTCCTTTGATGAAGAGAGTTCCATCTATAGTACCCCTTTTGTAACCATATTGACAGAGATACTGAGATAGTGTCTCATACCACTTTCTTGGAGCTTGGTGCAGCCCATAAAGAGCTTTATCAAGCTTACAGACATAATCATGATGATCTGGATCTGTAAAGCCAAGTGGTTGTTTGACATACACCTCTTCATCAATCACCCCATACAGAAAGGCACACTTGACATCAAGTTGGTAGATCTTGAAATCCTTGGATGCAGCAAAAGTCAGGAATATTCTTACAGCTTCAAGTCTTACCACAGGAGCAAAAACATCTGTATAATCAATTCCCTCTTCTTGTGTGTACCCTTGAACAATTAGTCTTGCCTTGTTCTTGATGACAAGTCCCCTATCATCTTTCTTGTTCCGAAAAACCCACTTGGTTCCTATGGTAGTCTTCCCATGAGAAAGAGGACATAGGTTCCAAACCTTCTTTCTTTTGAATTGAAACAGCTCCTCTTGCATTGCTTCAACCTAGCTTCCATCTTTCAAAGCCTCATCAACTTTCTTTGGCTCTACTTGGGACAAGAAGCAAGAGTGTAAACAAACATTTTTGTCATGGGTTTGTCCTCTTGTTCTCACCCATGTATCAACATTACCAATGATGTTTGTGGTGGGGTGTGACTTGTGGATCCTTAGTTGAGGGATCACAGCAAGTTGATTGGAAAGATCCAAATTAGAGAAATTTAGATCTGACGATGGAGTATCACCCACCACATCAGCACACTTATCAAGTGAGACTTGATCCAATAAGTGTGTGACATCATTTATGTTGTCTTCTATGGAGTGGTTATTAGCATCAGGAAATTCTTGATCACTGTCACCACCTCCATTTCCTCCTACATTTGAAGCTCCTTCACCTGATTTTTGAACCTCTAAGCTAGAATTCGAAGGCATCTCAGATGCATCAGCTGAATTTGACATGTTTGTGCTGATAGGATCTTTATTTGTAAGGTTAGTTACCACTGGAGCTGAAGTAGTATTCTTGCTTGGTCTTTTCAGCTCAAATCTTAGGTCAGGATCTTCTATTGATATGTTACCTATAGATCCTGAAACATCCTCACAAGACTTGTTAAAATAGTTGGTAACTAAATCAAGATCAAATAGCTAATCCGGACCAGAACCTTTCACACTAGGAGTGTGCTCATTGAAGGTCACATTGGCTGACTCCTCAACTACTCTAAATCTGAGATTGTATACTCTATAAGCCTTAACTTGAGAAGAGTATCTAATAAAATGTCCATCATCTGATTTCTCAGCAAACTTGGCTACCTGATCTTTGGTATTCAAGATGGTGCATGGACATCCAAATGACCTAAGGAAACCAATGAATGGTCTCCTTTGGTGCCACAGCTCATAAGGAGTTTTACCATGAGTCTTAAGTACTAAAACTCTATTCTGCACATAGCAGGCTGTGTTACAGCCTCTGCCCAGAAGGTGATGGGTCGTTTAGATTCAGACAACATGGTTCTTGCAGCCTCAATAAGTGTCCTGTTTCTCCTCTCAGCAACACCGTTTTGCCGAGGAGTCTTGGGAGCACTATATTGTCTTGTAATACCCTTTTCATCACAAAATGTATCAAGGATTTGGTTCTTAAATTCTGTTTCTTGATCACATCTTATGGTCTTGACCTTGTGATCAGATTGATTCTTAATTTTCAGAATGAAATTCTTCAAGATCTTAGGAGTCTCATCCTTAGTTCTAAGGAAAAAGACCTAAGTGAATCTTGTGAAACCATCTGTGATCATTAAATAATATGAGGTCCTTCCTAAACCCATTATAATGTTGGGGCCAAAGAGATCCATGTGTAATAAGTGTAGGGGAGTAGTGATAGAGTTCCTTTCCTTTTGCTTGTGAGACATTTTGTGTTGCTTCCCTTTCAAGCATGCAACATAATGATCATCACTTGTAAAATCTTTCTTTGGCATTCCAGTTACCAAATCATTCTTAATTAATTTATTCATATTCTTAAAGTTTACATGGCATATTCTTTTATGCCAGAGGAAAGACTCATCACTATTTGCTTTAGATAGAAAGCAAGAAACTTCTCCTAAGGGAGATGTTTCCTGCAAGTCCATCTTGTACATGTTCCCTTTCCTGGGGGCTCTGAGCAGGATATGCTCTTGAGGAATGATCACCCCAGGCTTGAGAACAATGCACTCATGCTCAGTAAAGAGCATGTTGTGTCTCTGATCACAAAATTAGGATACACTCAATAGATTGTATCCAAGCTCCTTAACAAAATTTACCTTCTCAATGGTGAGCTTACCATTTATGACCATGCCCCTTCCAGTGATGTTACCACCAGCATCTCCTCCAAAAGAAACTGGTCCTCCATCAATTTTCTCAAAATTATGAAGCAAAGAACCATTGCCAGTCATGTGCCTGGAACAGCGACTATCAATGATCCACATATTTCCCTTGGTCTTTAGCTGTTCTTGCACAAAAAGAAGTGGTTAGTTACACTTGGAAACCCAAGCCTCATTGGTCTTGGGCTTTTCAAAGTGATCTGAAGACAATGTAATAGTAACTGATCCTATATTCAAGCTTTAAGGATCATTAGTTGCTGTTGATGAAGAACTTTCATTCGCCAGGTCTTTCTTCATCTTCCACACCATCTTCGGAAGATTGGACTTGACCTTCAACACATCAGAAGTTTCAACAACTTTTGAAGTTTTGGAGACTGGACCTTCGGAAGATCTTGCTTTCACTGCAGCATGCTTTAGTACTTCGGAAGCATTCCTTTCTTCCGAGACTAAAATTTCTTCCGAAGGCAATTTTTCACTTGTCTTCTTCTTCACTTTAGAGCTTCCGAAGGAAACAAATTTTCCTTTCGAAGCTAGCTTCTCCTTCTCTTCTCAGAAGTTTTCTCTTTGATCATGTGGATGGTACTTTTAGGATTGTAAATGCAATCCTTAACCAAATGAGAAGTACTACCACACATGATGCAGTCCATTTGCTTCCTTCTGAGAGTCTTCTTCTGAGAGGAAGACTGAACTTGATCATATTCCTTCTCCATCTTCACCTTCACAGATGATGCAGCAAGCTTCTTAGGGAGAGGCTTGCTCTTAGAGCTGGATGGTTCAGGCTGTGTAGCAGTGGTACACAACTGATCAGTCTTCTTCTCCTTGCTGAGATGATTTGGACCTCAACTAAAACTCCTGGTACTAGAGTTCATGGTTGGGTCTTCAGCCTTCACCACTTTAAACCCTGCAGAGATAAACACTTGTTTCTGCTTAGAGTTAAAAGTGGCCTTGATTTCTTGAGCCTTCTTTGCCTTTATCTTGACTCTCCTGATCAAGTTCTTTATTTGAGACTTGGTCATCCCAGCTTCTTTATCTCTCTCCTCAGGAGAATAGTGTCCATTCTTAGGATGATCCTCTTCACTCTTCTCAAACACATCCTTTATTATCTCCTTCTTATCCTCTTTAGCAATGGGGTCTATGAGGGGAAGCTCATCTTCACAAGTTCCACACCTTGGAGATCTTATAGATAAGAGAGTACGTGGAGGAGCTATCTCAGTAGATCCCAGTCCCTGCTTATTTTGATAACAAACTTGTGCATGTAGGGATGAGAATATCATGTTCTTGAAGGTCTCTTCTTTAAGAACAAGTTTTTCTGCCCGGGCTTTGCTGATCACAAGCTCAGCCTGGCATTCAGTTAACTTAGTGATGAGATCTTTTATCTGAGTCATGTAGTTGGTGTGTTCATGCTTTAGATTTGAAATGGTTTTCTCTAGATCTTTTATTTTTAGTTTATAATCATTTTCAGCTCTTTTAAAATAAGCTTTAAAGATATTTAAGGACTCAAGATCTGATCTCATCTCTAAGTTATAGGACATATATTTATTGACTTTAGAAATACATTCAGGTGTACAGAGATGTTCCAATACCTTGGCTTCATCATGGTCTACCATAAGTGCTTGGTTTGGAGTAGCATCCTCCTCCTGAAAGCTCCAGTCAAAGCCTTCTTCTTCAGCAACTGCAGCATGTTGCCTGGGCTTCTCATTCTTGTGTGCTCCTTTAGTGTAGTTTGGCCTGGCTTGTGCTTGGCCACCATTTAACTTAGGTGCCTTGCACTCTCTGGCAAAGTGTCCCATTTGGTTACAATTGTAACACTTCACCTTGCCTTTGTCCAGCCCAAACTTTCCACTGGACATATTACTGGAAAACTTCCTCCCAGTCCTCTTGTAGAACTTCTTGGCCCTGTGAGTGAAAAGAGCCATCTGCTGGACTATTTCTATATACTCCAGATCATCTGGATGGATACAGTCCAGGTCTTTAAGAGTGAAGAGAAAGTTGGCTGTACTTTCATCTGAAGACATAAAAGCTTGAGAAGAACTTGTCTCCTGGAATGGCCTTCTAGGGTGTAGCTCTCCCTTGGTGTCTCCGGGAAGGTGATGAAAGGCCCCTTCTGTGAGGTTTCAGGGTAGCAAATAAGGTGGTGCTATGGTTCTCTGCTGTCCCTTTCAACCACATAAAGAGCTGAACTCTGTTGGATGCTGGAGTTACCAGATGAATTTTGCATATTCATCTCCATCTGGTAGCCACTGAGTATGCCATACAACTCAGTGAGAGTAAGGGTCTTGACGTTTTTAGTCCTTTTAATGACCACACAATAGTATGTCCATTGTCTGGGAAGAGAGGACATGAACTTCCAAACAATATCCCTGTTCTCCAAAGTTACTCCAACATCAACAAGAGTATCCACAATCTCAACATACCCGAAGTACTGTTGAGTCATGGTTTCACCTGCTTTGAAGGTGAAGTTCTCAAACTGTTGCTTCAAGAGGTCCTTCTTGTTCTCTTTAGCTTCATTGGACCCTTCATACATCAGCTTTAGTGCATCCCATAGTTGCTTTGCAGTCTTGCACTTCTTGAAGCCTCTATAGATAGAGTTAGGAAGAGCAGTTTGGAGGGTGGTCATTGGCTTCTGATCAATATCAATTTTCTTCCAGTCTTCATCAAAATAATAGGCCACTTCCTTGGGTATCATACCACCACCAGCAGCAGCTGAAGGGGTGGATGGTACATAAGGTTTAGAGACTACTAACTCCACATCCTGGAGTCCTGGGACTTGATGAAGCCTTCCATTCTTTGACACCAAGTGTCAAAGTCTTCAGGAGTGATCAGTGGGGACTTAGTCATGGTACCAGTTTCCATGTCAGCCTTGGTGATAGCTGCCATTTGATGTGTTAAGTATTTTATGAGAGTGAAAGGATTAAAGATGGTGAGATCTTACAATCAAGAGCCTAAAATGCTCTGATACCAATCGCAAGACCGTGTGAAGGGTGGTCAATACAACCAGCCTCATAATGAGGAGAGGTTTAGAACACTTAACAATTTAAATGGAGAACTGGGTTTGAGTATAATGATACTAAGAACACAAATAAGTAGTGAGACAAAACTAAGAACAAGAATAAACAAGTATGGTTTTCAAAGATGCTGTATATTGCTCTCAAGTTCTATTACAAGTGTTTACAAAGCATATTCGAATTACAAGGACCTGAGACACTTTATACTACATCCTATAACCATCAATACTTAGAAAGACAGTTGAAAACACTAATCTAGACGACAAGATCAATGTAGAGTCAAAAGGCAGATTGTCTTTTGACTAGTGACTATAACATGCCATAGCTCACATCCTTTTCTAATATAAAAAGGTTTACTGGTACAAAAGTAGGAAGTTATAGGCAATGACCTTATTCTACTGTTTACAAAAGCATGGACTTTTTACCAACTCATACAAGTTAGTGAGTCTTCAGAGTTGCAGCGAAAAATATGTCAGCTTTCTGTAAAGTAGATCAAAGAAAGCATGTCTTCTCTGTCTTTGGAAGAAATCAGTCTTCAAAGCAAAATGGCTTCGGAAGACTTTGTCTCCGAAGCTTTGGAAAAATTCATCTTTGGCTTCGGAAGATTTGGACTTTGGCTTCGGAAGATTTTACACTTAGAGTATTTTATGATGTAGAGTGTAAAACTTCCGAAGCACTTCTACCTTGTACGTCCAGTGCATGCATGCAGAAAGACTCTTGGTTGTTTTGGCTTCTTTGGTTGCATCTGCCTTATAATCTTCTGATATTATCTTACAAGTTCGTTCATCAGACACGCCACACACGTGCATGGATTTAACTAGTTGGTTTAAAGAATAACTAGAGATGCACGCCGTGCGTTGCAGTGGACAATCTTCTATCCATGATCGTTGTGTTATTTGTCAAAAGTCTCTTCATATGATAAATGGAAAACATCAAAGAAACCATGTTTTGCTTTAAATGGAAAACATCAAAGAAACCATGTTTTGCTCTTTTGTTTACTTAGTTACTTATTATAATAAAAGTATTCACACGGCATGTACAAACCAATACAAACATGACCATAACTTCGAATAGCATACACTAATATGTTAGTTTAGGCTCATAAATACGTTGTCGTTGTGGCTGCAAATAACGATTGCCATGCCAAAACAACGAACATGCAATATTTTTTTGCGTCATCATAGCCTCTAATCTTCTCAACAAAAGAATGAAACCCAAACAAAAAGTACACTATAACCACCAACAATTCATTTCAAACTGCATTTCAAATCTCTCAAATGAAATACCTAAGGACTTCTCATATGAGGTAAATTTCATGATCATCAAGAACATCTAATAAGATCTCTCAGATGAGGTAATCTCATCATCATCGAGCCAAGTACCAGTGTTACATCATCATCATCAACATCCAGAGGTCTATTTCTCTCAGATGAGCCAGGCTTCATCAACATTGAGCCAAGCAACAACCCAAAAACAAAAGCTTTTAACAACAATCATCATCACCGACTAAAAAAGCATGTGAATACAATAAAGAGCACCACTCATACGAGTATAATCTAACCATCATCTGTTGACCTCCATATATAAAACCCCAAATTTGAAAGCTCTAAAATATGAAATGGGGGTTTAGGGTTTCTAACAAACACAGAACAAACCTAAAGAAATCAAACATCAGTAAAAGAGGTCATCGGAGAGCAAGAGACAGACGCCATGGATGTCGACGATGGTCAAAAACGACTATCGGTCAGGATCCTCTCTCTCCCCCCTCTCTCTCTCTGCCTTACATGTTGTTCTTTCTAAGTTTCACTCTGTACAAGGAGAGATCTAGGTTATCTAGGAGAAACAGAGAACTTGCGGGCAATGGCGAAGTCTGACAACGTCAGACCAAGCTAGCGTCGCCTGAAACGGCAAGCCAAGCCGCCACCGTTGTCATCTTTCATGAAGAAATGTGTAAACAAGACCCCAAAACGGGACCGAAACCGGCCGTCGCCGCTTTCTCCAGGGTTTCTCTCTCTAACCCCCTCTCTCTTAATCAGTTTACTAAAATTTTAGCATTGTTCTAATTAGGTCCACTCGTAAATTATAAAATATTAACAGAACTAGAGTATTTTAAATATTAACAATATCTTCAAAAAACCAAATTATTTGAAAACTTTGTGAGTTATTTAAAAGATAAAAAATATAAGTGATATAATTACAACACTCCTAAAATATTAATGACCTAATTGGAACAAATAATATTAGGAGTGACTTAATTGAAATAATTCTAAAACTTGTTTATTATTCTGTAAAGTTTTCTTTAATTAGTTATACGTAATATAAAATATTTAGAAAAGATAATATTTTTAAATATTCTTGTCGGGTCTGATTTAAGATTTAAAATTTTTGAAACTTAAACCAAATTGTTCATTACGGTTTTCAAACTTTCAAATCAACCTACCCAAAGCTATTAAAAAATCGGGCATAAAAACAAACCAATGATCAGTTTGAACGGTTTCACGATTTTAAATTAAGCCATAAACACCCCTAAATAATGTTATGTAAATATTTTATCCGAATAAAATGTCTAAGCAGCTTTGAATTATCCAGTTCAGTATGTCGGTTTACATAGAAGCTAAAAAAATAATATGTATTAGTTTTTAAATTTATGTTTTCTTGTTTTCAATCTTTCAAATAGTAATAAAAGATGAAATTTATGTTGTACATTTTATGTATTTAAGTGTTTAAACTTTAAACTTAAAGGTTTTGATTCATTTTTAAATGATGTGCATATCTTTACGTGAAAATATAAGATTGAAATGGTTAGCAACGGCGAGGAGTACATCACCCAAGCCAAATAAAGAAGACTAAATTCACAATCGTTATTATTACGACTTTCATCATTTCAACACGATCTAGATATGAAAATCTAAAAGCTTGGCAACTCTTTAACGAGGTAACCACCACATTGTTACATGTAGGAGTACTTTGAGCACGTGTAATAATTTGGTTTAATTTGACACAACAAAGTTACTAAGTTTGGCCTAGATGTATGCATATAGTTTTGATGATAATGATGATACCGATGATAAAGATAAACATATGTACGAGTCAACAACTACATTGCTAATATGAGAGTAAATACAAGTTTTCCAACATGAAGTATATATTTAATCTTGTAAAAAAGACGTGAAACAATGAAACATATTTCATACCCGTTTGTATTTATCAAAGTTATCATTAGTTTTGTCGCTTGTAAGGCAAGTTGTTGATATATGTTTTTCTTCAATGAAGGATATGAAGACGAAATTGAATACCTAATTAGTGATTTATATATGAATGATTATTGCATCTACTACAGTATAAGAGTTCTTTATGAATGTTTTGTACATTGATAAATTGATCATTTACAAAGGATGAAAACCCAAAGGAAACAACTATAATATGTAAATTTTTTTTGTATATATAAAGACATGTTTAATGTGTTTTTATTATGTGCTTTCTAGTGACATTGTTTTAAAATATGATACATATTTTATTATGTGGTCCAACCATAAAATTCTAATGTGAGGTTGTTAGAAATCTGAATACGGAAAAAACTAACCTCCTGATTAGATAAAATTCTGATTTCAGTACGAACATGATTTAGTAAAAAACAAGTAGTAGATTTTAACAACTCTAACTTAGGTTTCAACAACATGAAAATGTTAACATCTTAACAAAAATCCCAATTTGGCATACTTGATTGTGAATATTATTTAATGGTATATTTGTCACATCATAATTTCAAGGGTTTCCTAAAGGGTCAATTCTTGGATCCACAAATCTTTTATAAATCTTATAAAAGATTTACATACCCCACTACCCACCTCAAAACTAAAAATATAAATATAAATCTCATTATTATTTAAAAAATATATAAAAAAATTAAGACGACCGATAAAGAACATGGATTTCTAAGCCCAATTATCCAAAATTCAATTCTCTGATTGGCTCCCAATATTCTATCGGGTGAACTCTTGCTCTAATAAATACAAAATTTAATATTGCAAAACATTTTTTTTCTACAAATAAAAAATATTACATATGATATACCTTTTTTTCAAGAAAAAATATAACTAGTTTTTAATAATTGATCATTTTACTTCATCTTGTTGTTAATCATGTCTTGTGTTTCAATTACTTGATCATACGATTTCATATAGGGGTACAAACCACTTATCATCTCTTACTCGTGAAAAGAAACCTTAGCACTATAAGATCTAATTAGCTTGATTATTTTTCATTGAAAAGTTTAAACTAATGGATAAAATGATAGTCAAGGAGATGTGTATAAGCAACAAAATGATGAAACAAATTCCCCACAAACCAAAACTTTCAAATTGAAATCCTCTTTTGAAAAAAGAACACTTTGGCTACGCTTTTAAGGGGCCCTACTAAATTTGGTACTAATAGACCATAATTGTGTCTAAATTAATCAGTGGTTCTTCATGCTTTACAGCTAATGATTTGTGATTAATCTTTAAATCAACAATGTACAAATTGCACTGCACGAAGTACATCAAAGGTGTTTCCTTTATTAAAGTACCCACATATCACTTCTAAGTTCTAACATTGATAAACACCTACCATATCATATTATAATTAATTCTATCTTTAACATGTAAAGATAATATAACTACTGACAATGTCCCTGACCCGACTTGACCAAAAACAAGTAAAAACAGTTAAACTAACATCTCGTCTCATTCATGCCTTTTGTCGGTTCGATACAGAGTACAACTATATATGCACACGATACAACAAAGCATAACAGAAGAAATTTTGTATAAACTAAGCTTTTATAAATAATAAGTAGCATATGTATATATTGGTCAAGAAATGCAGACATCTCTTTCTTTACTTGTAGCTTTCAACTCAACTAAGCATAACTCGCTACACTCGTATTCTTTTCTTCCTAAAATATATGATCAGAAAACTATAAATCTCAACGGTAACTCGGTGAAATATTCTTTTTTCGCCCTAAAACCGCTAAAAAACCTCAACTTTTTGTTATAAACTTAGCTGTTGTATTATATGACTGTTTGCACACTGAAACTGACTTTGATGTTATGCAGCTGTTGATATTCCATTCCCTAGCGGAGACTCGAATGGACTATCGGGTAGATTTAGTCCCTGACTGCTGCAATTTAACCAAAAAGAAAAAAAAATGTCAAGAAAATGAAATATCAAGATTAAGAGTTTAGTTAAATGATTATGATTATGATTATGATTATGATTATGGATGATGTATAACTTACTTCTCCTGATCATTGTATTTTGTATTTATCTGTCTAATCCTTTCATCGTTAGCCGAACCATTGTTCAAAACATCAAATAGATTACCAAATTGCTCTGCAGAAGAGAAATTCATGCGCCCTCTATGACCTACAAACATAAAAATGAAAAAAGTTTAAAACTTTTAAGCATCAAATTTGACAGTTTTATAGCTTTTAAGTTCTAACCTTCAGATAGCTGCAACTCTTCAAGTGAATACCCAAAGCATGTTAATTGGTCTGTGGGTTTTGCTGCTAACTGTTCTTCGATAAGCAGCTGGTTCTTTAAGGATGTTGAATTACCACAAATTTTAGACACTGCATTAATGTTAAAAGAGTCAAATTGCCTTGAATTATGAGCATATTTATATGGAAAAATGTCAAAATTATTATATAAGTCTCACTTGATTGAAGCTCAGGTTCAACATCAAGATTATGAGTACCATAGTACATAGCATGTCGAGATTTGTCCCCAAGTTTCCTGCAGGAAAAAAAGCATAAATATTGGGTTAATGTCTAATATGAAGCCCATGAACCTGTTTCGCATCGCGTTTTGAAAGTGATTATTTAATTATCATCTGGTTATCACGACTTCAAAGAGCAAAAGAACATTCAAACACCATCACTTGCAGCTTATATTGTTATATTACATAATCACTTTCAAACACAATGTCAAACTGATATTCTGACACCACTGATATAACAAACCACAAGTTGTTTAACTAACAATGTACTTACCTATCATCCCTTGACTTTTCGCGGTATGGTTTGACTAAAACCCGTGCCCCACACACAAAATGTGGGTTGCCTTTGTTCAATATCACCTTGACTGTCTCCCCAAACACAAAGGTCACAAATCCAAACATTCTCTTTTGCTGACAGGGAATCCTCACATCATGAACAGGCCCAAATTTTCTACATCAATATAAGAAAATATAAACCATGTCATTTCAATCCATATGTTATATATATAACATATATAAACACACAAAAGTTTATATTAATGTAACCACCTACTTGAAATAATTTGAAACATCTTGCACTGTGAATGTGCTCTCAGCTGGAAAAGTTAGATATATCTGCCTAGAACCTGCTACTATACCACCTTGTTCATTTCTTTCTCCACTATAATCCATATATTTAGCAACATCATCAGCTAAAATAACCGAATGCTGCCCATGCGGCCTATTTACATGAACAAATTCACTATAAGAAATCAATAAATAACGGAACAAACTAATGATCAAAATATATAATACAACCTATCGATGAGAGTTATTCGTTTGAGGCGCGCGAGAAGCTTAGTCAAACTATAACCAGATTTCCCATGCCTCTGGCTCTCAGTGAGATACCCTTCAGCCTGAAGTGTCTTCCCAAACTTTTCATAATACAACATCGGTAAAGAAGCAATGGAAACCGGAAACCCTTTTCTTGATTTCAAAAGTTCACTGAGCTCCATCTCTAGTTTCTTGAGAGACCCAGGTGAAAAGATGTTATTGTCCTCGTTTGAACCGGGGCTAAAGGTCTCGGAAACAGGATTACCATGATAATACCTACAGTTGTTTCCATGCCTGCAGCAGCCTTTCATGAAGTAATGGCAAATCTTGATAGGGAATTCAGGTAAACTAGCAGACCTTGTATTGATTCTAGGACTTGATATAGGTTCAGAATAATAATAATTGTAATTTGATCGCTTCACAGGCTCGATCTGATCGTCTAATGACATGAACTGAGGTTGGTTTTGGAAGCGGTAATCTTCAGGAAATGAAGCTGGATAAACGGTTAAAGACTGACCATGAGGATCACAAGGAGAGAAAGGTGTGAACTTTATGGGCATACTTGACACAGAACTGACCCCGGGTGGTGAAATTGGAGTCGAAACAGTTGAACTCGAGGGTAAACTGAGGTGGGATTTGGCTTTTTTGATCAAAGAGCGGATTAGATTATCAGGGCCAAAAGCTAGTCTGATCATCTCTCTTTCACCATGATCTTGCAACAGGAGATAACCGATAATCTTGGAGACCTTTTCGGGTTCTAGTTTTTGTATCCTATCGTATACAACTTTCGTCGATTCTGAGAAGTCCATTTTAGGCTCTAAACTGTATATGAACTCAATGTTAGTGTAAGAAAATATGAATCATTTTCATCATGAAAAACATGGTTGACAACACTATAAACTGAACTCTACACCAAATATGCACTTCCACCTGAATTGAGTTAGGCCCTTTTGCTAGAGGAAACTCTCAAATCTAGAGGAGTGTACACCTTTAACTGCATGATGTACAAGTGTTTGTACCATAATTGCTCTGGATTTGAGAGTTTCACATATGGGAAAAAGAGTTACCTGAAGTAGGAACAAGAAAGAAGACATTCTCTATCCATAAATACACCAAAATAAAACAAACCAACTGAAGAAATGAAAGAATTTGAAGGGTTATAAAAGAGTCTTCTTTAACATGACTACTACTAGTGTGTGCTCTTTTGCGCTTTTCAACAAACAACTAATGTGCAAATTTATGTTCAACCATGAAAAATGAAGAACACAAGTTGGGTATGACTAGAAATTTCACACAAATTTCCCATTTTCTTCACAAAAAAATGGTTCACTACATGAAATATGACAGAAAAACAAGAAATTGATGGAATTGTTCTTTAAACATTCAATCTACAACACCATTAATCTTGAATTAACAACCCATGTCAGAATTCAAACCCTTTTGATTCATAAAGAAGTGTAGAACATAAAGTTGATAATTTATATAAATTCAGGTGAAAAAAACAGTTTTTAACCAAAGATTTGAGGTACCCACCAAATCTATTAAGCTTCTGAACAAAGAACAAGTCAGAACAACCTCCTCATGGCCTCAAAATCTCCTCCATGATTGATTAATATAATATCTCTCTATATGTATGTATGTATATATATATATATATATATATATATATATATATATATATATCTATATCACTTTCTTGCTTGCTCTTGTTGTTGCTAATAATGAATCTATATATAAACTATGTCCTCTATTCTCCGCACAAAAGACAGAACTCTTAAAAGAATGTCGAAAATGACAGCATTTTGTTTGTAGTTCAATATTCCATTTTTATAAAATTGGAGATCATTATACACAAGAAATTGATGAAAAAGACAGGAAATTTGTAATCATTATTCGTTAAAATCAAATGGGTTTTGGCCATAGGTGGAAGTTACAGCTTTGAATATTATATTTTGACTGTTTTTACTGGTGCAAAGAGAATTTAAAAATGTCAGTAAGTTATACGAGGATTTACAGGGATTTTCTGCATCTGTTATCTTGACTTTTTATTTTTTTAATTAAAAGTTTGATTTTTTTACTTGGTGAGTAGGAGTAATGTGCAATTTAGCTCAGCCTATGGTTGACATTCCAAAAAGCCAAAATCAAATTTATTTATTTTTCTAATTTTTATTTAACTTTCAATTAGCAGGAAGTAAGAAAAGAATGTACAAAAAGGAAAGATGTTAACCTAGACATAAAAAAGAACCATCAAGAAATCAACTAAGATCAAAATGCAAGAGTCTAAACATTTGTACAACCTATTTATAAGACATGAAAATTGGACATATTACGCGCCAATTCTCCCAACATGATTCAACTTTCTTTGATTGAACACGATTCAACTTTCTTCAAGAAGCCAATTATGATCATGTTTGAACATGTTAAGAAGGGTCTCCTTCCTAGCATTCCAGATAAACCAGAAAGTGGAATAGATGATGGCCACGAGAGCTTTAGCATGTCTTTACAAACCTCCAAGGAAGCTACATAATTTGACATGTAAGATACCTATGGTAAGTTAATAGGATTCCAATCACACTAGGACCACATCTCCAACCAGATTTTAGATGCTAAGGGACATTCAAAGAGGACTTGGTCTGTCGTATCAATGTGGTGATTACTAATCGGGCCACTTATGGACGGAATACTTACACCCCAATGTTGAAGATTGACAGATGTCCGGATCTTATTCATTGAAAGCCGCCATATGAAGCGTAAATTTTCGACGAAAACCACTCAACCCATATCCTAATCATAAGATCACAACTCTATAGTATTGATATTAAAGATCACACATTACATTCACCTCTTAACTTCTATTTATACTAAACAAATACTAAACCAAACTCAAACACTATTAGCTAATAAAATCAATTAAGAAACTAAATCATAGTCAAACTCCACCAACCAATATTAATAATTATCAAGATTAAAACTTTCATCCTTCCTTTAAATCTTGATTTGTTCCATCTAGATCTTAAATTTCCATCAAGACCCATCTTTAATCCATCATAATTTTTGATCCATTTATCTCATGAATTTGTTTTGACTCTGTCGAACTTGGCATCCCCATCTCATCACTCACCACTCATCATCATTATGATAATCATTATCACGATTTGCATCTTTCTTCCGTCTCTTATGATTTTGTTTCTCCTTCTTTCTTTTTTTTTCTAAAAGCTCAAGCTATAAGAGCTCTTGATCCTTTCACGATCTGACTAAGACAAATCACTTTTGAACACCTTCGCAACCCTTACTTTGACTTGAGCTCCTGAATGCACCCTTCACTAGTTAGTGACATACCATACGAGTCCGCATCATAAAGATCATCGATCTCTCATAGATCGACTCTTCTTCCACCATATCCGTGTCACACAACTTTCTCTGATAGTACAACCGTTTCTTGCAACTGCTTCATCCAGCTTCATAATGATTCATATCTCACGGATTTGTTTAATTTTTGACCTAAATTGTCACCCCCTAGTCACAGGTATGACTTGTTGTATTATTCCAACAAATATTTACAACGGAAGACTTAACTTTCATGACCATAAATACTATGCTGAATTAAAACCTTAACAGTACATACATAATCCACGCATCCCTTGCTTACAATAAATCAAAAGTAAAAAACTACACACACACACTACCCCAGATACTCTTAATTCAATCAGTGTCATTAACATAAAATCTTTATTCATCACAATCGCTAAGTCTCCTCGAACTAGCTAGTACCCCCCGACACCTCATGCTTCTGCATCATGAGCTAAAACACGTCAACAACAACGTTATTGGTGAGTCATAACCAATGACTCTAAACAGTTAGACAATATAACTATATGTGCAAGCAAATTGTTTATCAAATTAAGTCTCACTAACACCCTCACATATAGGAAAGTGTTTGTCAACATAAATACCACTCCAGGTTTTACCAAACATGATGGTAGGTAGTTTAAAGGCTCTCCGGCCTACCGAATCCCGACGTGTCGTAATATACGTGTAATAGGCAATCCCAATGGATCATGCCCTCTAACCAAACCCTAAGGATTGTAATCCTGGTGATCAGTTACTCTATCTAGAGCCTATCCTCACATCAAATCTGAGAGTAAGGTCTTCGTAACTAGATGGATCCAACTAAGTGCACATATGCCTTGAGGTAAGACAAGTGTCACTCCACATGACGACCTGCCATCATGCGCGGTGTCGCTCCTCGCGCCCACCTTGCACTTACCTTAATGATTTGTCTGTAACTAACACTGACCAATGCCAAACACACCTAAGCTATGGTATGCTAATCCACGAGAGACAATTTAACTTGCCACCTCATATACACCAAAGCATTTTTATTAAATCATTTAACTAACTAAGTTACAACACCAAAAACATTTAAGAAAGGAGACAGTTATACTCACAACAATGAACTTTCTGATAGTATCCTTACACCGGTTGACGAGCGTCAGGAGCATACTACAACCCTGAAATATGTTGGCATCCTTGTCAAATCATTATCATAGTGGTTGTGAAGTCCCTTGGGTTTTCCCACCTAAGGTAATTCACCCAACCTGCTCTAGTCACGTCGGTAACCTCGAGCTAGAGTCTCCATAACCCCGGTCGGCATTCCCATCACCACCCAAAAAGAACATTCATCGAATCACTTGAGTTTATGCGCCCGACATAGTAACCGGATGGACCTAACTACCACCACACGAAACCCCTTTTTGTGTGCATTCCCATAGCTACCTCATGGTTATGACATAACATTTCATTACATCACCCATTCCATACCTAGACCGGATATTGTTCGGTCACAAATCGATTGATCTAAATGTGGTTATTTTCTCTATCATATCAGTAATATGCATGCTAACCACTAGATACATGTCTGGTTCTTTTCTAAACCCCAATTTACTCCCAATATCCATACTAATGCATAATGTAGTGATATAGTCTTACCTATAGTCACAGGATTTGTTGGAAGTCTAACGATTTTAGAATTGGTTCGAATCGACCCCATTCGTATTCGATAGCGACCCATCCGCTCGTGGTTCGCTCAATGGTTCGATTGTGGTTCGTGGCTGCAATTCGTTTGTAGTCCAAGAAATTCACTATTGATTCGAGAATCGGGTAACCATGATTCGCGATTTATATAACTATGAATTTATGAATTCATGAAATTGGAGGGAAAATTAATTTCAACCTAGACCAAACGAATTCTAATGGTGTTCAATGTTCCAGGTTGTTTTCTTTGGAGGGAAAATTAGCAACTGCCTTCTGCTCTTCCATTCACATTGAGTCAAATTAAGTCTTCAACACTTATAAATAGTTATGAGTTCACCCTATTCTCATCACAACTCACTTATTTTATTCTTATTCTTTCTTCTATACCCTTTTATTCCTACTTTCTATCTACCTCAAAAATGGTTTTTGGGAAGAAACGACCAAATCTACAAGATGAAACTGATATTGTAACACATATAATTATGTTGCTTTTAAACATGCCTTGTTTGTAATTATGTGGAGTGAACCGAATTGATTGGTACAACGAACCAGATCGAACCGGAATGAACGTACCCCCTACGAACCGGATTCGTGGCCTCTAGCGAATCGCGAACTCGTTCCTTGTTAACCGGAGCGAAACGCGAATTAGGTGACTATGGTCTTACCACAACGAATCTGAAGCACACCGATGTTTTCAAACGATCATAAATCCACCAACAAGAGATCTAACATGAAAGAACCGAGCCTCCAAATGTCACTTCTAAGCGAAACTAATGTTAAGGGTAACACGAACTTCGATTGCTCCAACGAGCCACCAACCATCAATATTCTAGAGAGAGTATGGATGCAGAGCATTTGTAAAGAAAGAGAACTGAGAAGAAGGTGCAAATAAGGTGAATTTGGGTTTTTGATCGTTTTAAAACAAATTTGCCCGACTCTACACCTTGACGGACCATAAACTAGGCTTGGCGGGCCGCTACGACATATAAAAGGAATATTCACGTCTTTAAAATAGAATATTCACATATTGAAATGGAATATTCCTCGCGGACAATTATGTCTATCCTAGGCAATCTATTACACCCTTAGTGGACCGTCACCCATAACCTTAACTATCACACCCCAATCGACGCCGGTATGTATTGGTGCGTATAGATTGTCCATAACACATGATATTATTAAAGTGATAATTGATTTAATTAATCCAATTAAATATGTCTTACAAAAAAACATAAATTGTTCAAACAAACATAACATAAAATGAAGTTTATTTTATTAACTAAGTCCTTAAGCATCCTAAGTGTCATAAACTTATAGGCATCTCAAGCAGCATTTCCTGCGACATGTGTAAAATAAAAGTCAACTAGCAAGTTGGTGAGTAAACATAGGTTTTGTTACACATACTAGATTTAAAAACACGATTCAAGAGTCAAAGTATGAATTCAAGCAAGCATGACTAACCAAATGCATTGATCAAACCTTTATTGAAAAATATCGCTAACCAACAAGTTAGACTAAGAATATCGGTTTCGATACCCAAATGCCGTCTAAAACGGACCGTTCAGGCGGGTGTCGAACAAATAGCGTATCATCGTTACCTTGGCTTTAAAAAGGTAATGATCACATGCTAATAAGTTAGTAAGCAAGATTGACCACCACATGAAAGATTAATCCAATAAGTTTATCACAAAAGCATAGAATACAAACAACACTTAATTGAATCCTATGATTTGAAAGGAAGATTTAGAATTAAATACGTATACATGTCACATCCTAAAAACATAAAAGAAAAATGGGCTATGAATACTCACATTGAGTTTTTGAGTATGAGTTGGACTTATGACTTGATTGATAGAAATGGTGAAGCGTTAAATTAGCATGATTATATGTATTAGAACTTATGTTTAAGGTAATGGTTAAGAGTTCTAATCATAGTAATAAAAGAATTAAAAACAAAGGAATAAAAGGTTGTTGCAAGATCAAAATAGATCTGGACAGATTCATTGTTAGAGTTTCATATGATGACTAAAAATAACAAACCTTAAGTAAAATTTTAAAACTCTCTAGCCTACTATTTAAAGATATCACGAACAACTTTCGTTTAGAAATATTTTTTTAAATTCAGAGCAAAAGCTGATTAAAATAGCAGTGCAAAGGAGAAGGTGCAAATATGCACAGTTACTTTGTAGAGGCTGTCATGGAGTCGTTCGATAGAATTAGAAGTCATGTGAAATATGGTTAGAAAGGTAACTTGATGAACTTATTCATGTACTCTGAGTTTGTTAATTTTTTATCTATTATGACTAATTTATGGTCGTTTGAAGTTGTAACAAATTCTGTCCAAAATCAACGATAGCACTTACGTGAACATTTTAAGGTTTTAAAAATAATAAACGTATATAATAAATTTTTTTGAGCGTATATGTGATAATAGGACATTGTAGTTGAATAAAAACATGAGAATTTTGATTATAAAGTTGATTAGAATTATTTAGAAATCAAAAGAATAATACGAAAACTAAAATTTAGAATACAGTTGCTACCTTAAGAACGACGAACACACTGGAAACTTCTAAAGATTTCAATGGAGGTTCGGTGGAAAGTTTTTCGAGATTGTGTAGAGGTGAAGAAAAAGTCTCTTGTAAGTTGAGATGAATAGTCGATGCTAGATAATGGTGAAACAAATGGTAGTATTTATAGGTGAGGAAATGAGGGTTATGAATGTGGATGTTTTATGAGCACAATTTAAATTTGGGGGGGGGGGGGAGGGTTATAGGTGGGTTTTAATGAGTCAAAAGATGCGAAGTTTTGGTCTTTTAAATTTTATAAAAATAGTGATATGTTTATAAAATCAATTTTTATAAGAAGTTTGTATCAAAGTTGTAAAATTAGAGATTTTTGTTTGGAGGATTTTAAATACTTTAAAATAGTTAGTATTTTTTTTTATAAAAGTATAATATTATAAACTTTTATAAAAATATTATGATTAAAAATTTCTATGAAATTAAGGATGGTAGTCTATAAAAGTTTAGCTTTATTATACATGTATATAAAAATAGCACATGTGTACTTTTATAAGAATTTAAGAACTTTAATAATAAAATGAACTCTAGAAATTTTATAAATATATAAAAAATTTATGCTATTTCTAATTTAGGTTCCAAACGTTAAGGCATACGTTGTTACAATAGTGACACAAGTAAAGTTATAAAGAAAAGACTAGTGATACTAATGAATATAGCTATTACAGAAACTCGTGTATAGCATGTATAAGATTATCATATATAATAGTATGTATAATAAAACAAATAATAAAACGTAAAATTTCAAATTTTTTATTGCATAAACTGTAAATTTAAATGGATCGGATTACAAATATGGATAGGTGTCGAGGGTCACATTAACTATCAGCTATGAACCCCTTTCTCCCCGATCTCAAACCCCTTTGCTCGGCAGACCATCATGGTCACCCTTGTAACCAATAACGGTCCACTATGGCTGAAAACTCTTATTTTTTTGTTAACTCCCTTTAAATCTTTCCATTTACGTATTTCCCTTTCCATACGCATGTGGTCGATCTTACTCCTTGGACTGTGAGGTCACATGAATCACGCAAGTCAATCGCACTAACTTGAATCACTCTGGTTTCCAATAACCTCGTGATTCTATCAAACCACCAATTGCCTCATATCGTCACCCATGATTAGTTTTGGCTTCTCCCCTTGATCTGATTCTTCACATAATCGGCTCACATTCGCATCTTCTTTATCTCCTCTAATCATCTTTCAAGATTTGCACTTTCATGGTATTTTTATTTCTGGTCGCCTAGTCTCACTCTGATACCAATTGTTGGAAAGCTGGATAGATCAACACACACTAAAACACAATTATTTTTTATTTAATCATAAGATCACCACTATATATTATGAATATCAAAGACCACACATTACATTAACCCCTTGACCTCTATTTATACCAAACAAATACTAATCGTAAGCAAAGCTTTAATACAAGTAACATTAAGAATATCAAGATTAAAATCTTCAATATGAGCCTAATGTAGATGATCTAGTTCCTCCATAGCATCAAGGATATCACTTTTCTTACTCCGGTTACACAAAAACTATAGACTTCAGACCCGTCTTTATAACTCGCTTCGAAATTAGATAGTTTTTATGGAATTCAAACATACCAAAACATATGTCCTTCTAGAATAATGTCTTGTTCTTACAACCTACCAATCTTTTAAATTAGGAAATGATGTTGCTACCAAAATCCAAGCAGTCCCCATCAACCTTGGATATAATAAGCCAGAGACTAGTGATGCATTTTTAGCCATCTTGTGATCGGACATAAAAGATAACCATGAATGACAAAAGTACATTTAGACTAAATAGAATACAATTCTGATTTCAGCCCCTACCACCATTTGGATATTGAAGCTATGAAGAACTAGTAAAAGGGAGAGATTCGACAACCGAGTTGATTAGGGTTAACCTACTAGCAAAAGATAGATTGTTTGCTTTCTAATAAGATAATATAGTTTTAAATCCGTTGACTATAGGAGACTTATGCTTACATAAATTCATGTTTACCACAAACGAAAGATGGATAAATGGCAGTGAGTTTACCTGGCAATACATTCTATTAGCCATCCTTTTCACCTCTTGATCTTCTACCCCAATTAGGGCTGTAAACCAACCGAATGTTTAGCAAACAATTTGTGAACCATTCAGCAGAATTTTAATATATGTTTGTTCTTTTAATAAATGAACAGACACAAACAATACAATTATGTTCATTTAGTTAAACGAATGAACATAAAATAGAGGTCTTCTTCGTTCATTTATGTTTGTGAACGTTTGATATTGTGTTAATTTATGTTTCGTTTTATGTTCTCTGTGTCCATTTAAAGGTTTATATTTTATTTTTTTATTTTATTGGTTTTAATTTTAAAAAATATAAAACACTAGTTATACTATACGTCTCCTCTCCAACATCCTTCATATAACCGTTTGTATTTGTGTGTGTTCATGAACTTTAGTTTGTGTTTATTTATGTTCATGAACATATGTTTGTATTCGTTTGTATTTGTTTGTGTTTCATGAACAGTTCATGAATACGTTCATATTCTTAATGAACGAACACGAACAAGAAATTTCATTTGGTAAGTGTTCATGAACAGTCATGAACAAATTCATTTTCTTAATGAACTAACATGAACAAAGTCTTGTTTGTGTTCATTTGATTCATTTGCAACCCTAACCCCAATACCAAAGACTTTAGTTTTGGGTTTTGTCATTCCATTTAACTCCGGTGTTAGAACCGTAGAAACAAGTTGACAACCCCACCCTTGTTGTTAGTATACATGCCAAGATTGACGTGGCCATGGTGAGCCCTCGGGTGATGGAATCCATTTGGTGATTTGAACTTTTTGTTGGTTGTTATGGTATTGATTATGGTTGATTCGGTTTGTCATAAGTTGTAGTTGTGATCTCCAGCTAAGTAATTCTTTAACTGTTTGTTTATATATTACACATACGAAAGATTTGGTTTTTAGTATACACAACATTACTGTTTATTTTACTACGAACTCACCAACGTAGTGTTGATATTTTCAAGCATTTCTTTTCATGTTGGATATTGAGTACAGTTGATTTGATATAGACAAATTTTATACAAGACTTACAGATTATACAACTTGACTTTGCCTTAGAAGACTTTGTGTTGTATACCTATTTGTATATAATAGCATAGTTTTAGAGACAGTGTTACTTTTTATGGGCTTTGTTGAAACAATGTAATTATACTTATAGATATTCTCTTGTAAATAATGTGTTTTTGATGGTCAATTCGTTGCATTCCCGCTATTCAGCCTTGACGGGGTTGCGACAAGTCACCGGTTGTAGCCTTGCAACAAGTATTTTGGATACTGATTCAGATATATATATATATATATATATATATATATAGTCCATAAGGCTTGTTAGGTGTTAGTCTAACTACCATTGGGTCACAACATTTAGGAATGAAGCCAATGAAAGTTAAATTACTACCCCAGTGAAGCTTTCCATATATCTCGAGTTCTTTAATAATGTGGTGGTTCTAAGGTGGCGACAGCGGTGAACAGGGTTCGTGTCGCTTTGTTCTTTTGTTTCGAATTTTCTTTATGCGTTGCTCGTGTATTTGGATCATTCTATCGCGATTGTTTTTCCATCTATTTGATCTATGTTCGTCTTTTAATCTAGTTCCACTTACGATTCTTCTTGCATGTGTTTGCAGTTTGATTTTCAGTTGCATGATTTTGGTATTCCATTTACGTTTTATTGATTTTTTCCTCTCTTTTTTATGTGAGTATGTTTCTGCTTAGCTGATCTCATCACAGGTTTTATGAACTTTGTCTTTTGGTTTAGTGATTTGGGTGTCACAGTTTTGTCATATTGTTTCGTACTCTTTTATCGGATGATGTTTACTCCGTTCTTAAAATTTCGGTTCTTTCATCGAGTTTATTAGCTCTTGCATTGCTAAATTTTGCCTTTTGTTTTGTGTTTTCACAAGTGGTCTCTGGCATATTGTTGCTTTTGGATGGCGTTAGCTGATGTATTGTTTGATGCAAGGTGCTCAATTCTCCTCATAAGCGAAAACGATAATCACCAATTTTATTAAAAACAAAGCCACACTTTTACAAAAATTCAAACAATCTGATTATACTAAACCTATATTACTTTTAAACTAACTCAAACTCTATTAGATAAACAAACTCAATCCTTATCTACTTCAAACATTATCAAGCAACTAATAAGCTAATAATAATAATTATATTTTTTTTTTTAATCAAGATGAAATCTTCAAATATTACTTCCTTACTACTTTGCTATGCCATCGATGTTTTATCTTTAACTGCTGTTGAATCAGCAACCCATGTATAATTATATGTGCTTTTTCATTGCATTATGTTGGTTGGTAAATTGATCTCTGCTATTTACTTTTGCCCATGGGTTTCTTATAGTATGTTTTCTTCAATTATTATTTGATTTGTTTTTTATTACTATTGACCATGTTAACAAATTATAACTGCAATAAAGTACATGTATGCGTCTCTTTTGTTTCAATTTGTTAGCTTTGTTGCTATTTGTAGCATTCATATTACTTGATCTTGATGATCTTGCACATGCAGGATCGGGTAAGGGTGCTTAAGTTTGTAATTAGCTTCACAGGAGGAGAGAACTTTAGATCACTTAACAATTCAAATAGGGAACTGGTAACTATTTAGAAGACACTAAGCCCACATAAGTAATGTAAGTGAAACAAGAACAAAATCACAAGAACACAAGATAAAATTTTCAAGGAAGTTGTATATTAATTCTCTAGTTCTATTACAAGTGTGTTCAAGTATATCTTAGTTACAAGAACTTGAGACTCTTATATACTACAACCTACAACCGTCAATATACAAAATGACAGTTGGGATTTGACTAATCTAGACAACAAGATCAATCTACAGTCAAAAGGCAGATTGCCTTTTGACTAGTGACTATGACATGTCATAGCTCACTGACTTTATCTAATAAGACAAGTCTACAGGAACAATTATGGGAAGTTACAGGCAAAGTCCTTTTTCTACAGTTTGATAAAGTATGGAAGTTTCACCAACTAATGAAAAGCAGGTGAGTCTTCAGAGCAGCAGCGGAAGGTACATCAGCTTTATCAAAAAGTAACTCAGAGAAAGTATATTTTCTCTGTCTTTGAAAGAAATCAATCTTCACATCAAAATGGCTTCTGAAGACTTTGTCTTGTGAAGCTTCGAAAGACTTCATCTTTGGCTTCGGAAGAAAAGGGTCTTTGGCTTCGGAAGATTTCATACTTGTAATATTTTCTGATAAGTGTGAAACTTCCGAAGCAACTTCTTCTGAACTGTTGGCTTTGGAAGATCTTACACTTAGACTTATTTGTGAGTGTAAGACTTCCGAAGCTAGTTCATCCTTGTTCCTTAGTGCATGCTGGAAGACTTGGTTGTTCTGGAATCCTTAGGTTGCATCAGCCTTTAATCTTCAGATGTTCCTTACAAACTCCCCCAAGGCTGATGCTACCAAAACAGAGAAGTTCTTAGATTTTGATAGTCCACATCAGGATCTTCAGCATTCCTTTCTTCATCATAAGATCTGGATCCTTCAGACTGACATAGAACCTTCTCATGTCAAAGAGATCATGCAGAGGAAGTTCAAGCATGTCATTTGTGAAGTAGACATGTTGTTCTCTCTGATCTCTTATGACATACCATCTGTCTGGATCTTCAGAAAAAGTCCATGACAAAATTTGTCTTCCAGTAGCAAGAGGCTCTACTATGATTGGAGTTTGTTGAGAGACCTGCTTCATGCACTCCCTCAGGATCTTTGATTCATCCTGAGGTTGGGAGGTGGATGCCTCTCTCAGTTGGATTCTCCTCTCTCACAGGTTCAGAAGAAGAGAGAGAGGACCTTGTTGTGGGTCAAAAAATGAAGTTGGCTCAGATGCAGCTCTAGGTTCAGGTTGTGTTGTCTCAGTAGGTTCAACCTTCACCTCAACTTCAAGTTGAGCTGGACTTGATAGAGAATGCAAGTCCACCAGCTCTCTCTTTTTATCTTCTGCTTGATCACCCTAATATGCTCATCCATTGTGGATAGAGACATAGGACCAAGCCTCCTTCCGGAGAACCCATACAGCTTCAAAAAGTTCATCATCCTTTGTCTGTCAGCAGACTTCTTTTGGCTTTTGTGGATGATGGTCCTTGACTTTGCAGCTTCTTCCTTTAATCTTTTCCTTGCAGCTTGCCTTTCCTTTTTGGCTTGTTCTTCTAGCTGCTTGTTGTATTCAAATATTATGTACTCATATGATAAGGGAAGAAGTGCAGCTGCCTGATAGAAACCTATGGCACTTAGGTAGTTGATCATCTTTAGTCTTTCTTCTTCATTAACTACCTGAGGTTGTTTAGTGGCCATAGTCTCTGGCTCAGGACTTTCTTGAACTGGAGAGAGGACAGGAGCATCTTTGTAGAGTCTTTAAGTCTATTTTCTTTTTTGATTTTGAGGAGCAATTCTGCATCCTCTGCTTCCTTCCTCTCTTTTGACAATTCAATGTCAGCCAGTTCATTCAGCTCCTCTAAGGGGAGAGAGATGAGTTCATCAACACTGTAGTTTTTGGTTCCCAGGTAATTCAGCCTGGCTGCCCTTAACTCATCTTCCTGAGTGTTTAGCCTCGGGGCAGCCCTGATTGCAGCTTCCATGAATCCTGAGGAACCACTTGAACTCTCTCCCCTCAGCTTCCTCTTCCTCTCTTTCTTCCCCTTCTCAATTTCCTCAGGAGTCATTTTCCTTTTGCCTTTGTCAACCACAGGCCTTGGTGTCTCAAGCTGGAGAGAGCTTTGGCCTTCATTGCTTGGTTCAGCTATCAAGCTCTGGCCAGAGAGAGGTTGTAAATCACCATCACCAGCTGGTGTTTCACTAAGGGTAATGGGTGCAGAGGGAGATCCTGTCTCAAGGTTCACAGGTTCAACCTCTGGGCCTTCGGTCAAGGCTTTCCCTTTGAAGCTAATCTCAGGGTCCACCTCAACATCCAGTTGACCAAAGATCTCACCTGCTAGCCTCTGTCTATATAGTTTTGATCTAAATTTGAATTCCTCTAGCACCCTGTCTTGGATCCTTTCTGCTAATCTTGCAGCTTGTCTGTTGTTGCTTGGGTTGACAAGTGGCAGATCTACCAAATTTATACTCTCATAGTAGCTCAGTCTTGAAATGTTGAAAACTTCTAGTTGACCCTGAGCTCTAGAGATCACAAGAGCTCTCCTGTTAGTGTCATACCCCCAACCCCTGATTGGGTTCTCAGAAGGGACAGACATTGCTCTTGGTATTCCCTCCTCAAATAGTTATTGGATGAGCAAGTCTAGATCACTGTCATGAGGAGGTTGCTGAGTATGGACAAGTTCAAGAGAGGGTGGTGAATCCTCAATGTCCATACTCTGGGAAGAACTCCCAGGTTCTGTGGTTGTCAAGACTTTCTCCCCCTTTTTGGTAGCATCACCCTCTTGACTAGGTGAGCTGGGAATTGGTGCAAGACATCCACAGGTTCTTGTGGTCCTGGTTGAGTTGTCCTCCTTGGTCTCTCAGCTAACTGTCCTTAAGATCGGTGATCTCAAGTTGCTGGTCATTGACCTTCTTCTATAAGATAGTCACCTGAGATTCCAGGTGAGCTATCTTTGAAACTAAGTACGCGCATGTTTTTGTCAGTTTGTGCACCTTTTGTTTCAAACTCCCCTCATCTTTAGTTGAAGAATCACTGGGGGATGAGAGGATTGGACCTAAGTCTTCTTTCTTATCACCAGCATGGTGTTCTTGGCTGCTGGATTTCCCCTGCCTAATGACAGCTTCCAAAGAAGTGTCAAGAGGCTGGGTTGCCATGGTTGAGGTCCTATTGATGTATCACTTTCAAAAGTGAGAGCCTCTTCCATATGGATCTCCTGAACAAGTTCAGGAACATCCACCTCAGTGGAGGGTAGATGATGTGGACTAGACCTTGGTGAGTCAGAAATACTCATCTTTCTTGGAGCAGGGGTGGAGAAGAGAGACTCATGGTATTCACTGACATCCAAGTCCTCATCATCATAAAAGTCTAAGCTGGGTATTGGTTGGTTGAGATCTAGAGGTTGAGGATGGTAGCTGTCCCCGGAAGGTTGATCACTTGAGTTTAGAGACTCAGAGTGAAGGCTAGAAGCTGTTTGGGTAATGAGCTCATCAGCCTGAGCATGAGGAACCTCAGAACTGATTATTGGAAAGATGGGAGTGGTCTGCTCCTCAGGGGAAGTAGGAGCTCGAGATTCCACTTCCTCCTGTATGGGTTGTGATATGGGAGCCTGCACATGCTCAGTAGCAAGTGCAGGGATTCGTTTGGATTTTCTTTTGTAGGTGATGGTAATGGTAGGCTGTGTTTTAGGTGGTTGAGAAGTGGAGGGTGTGGGATCAACACTAGCTGGTGCTGCTAGGTTGTCACCCTGAGCAATGAGCTCAAACATTTGTGGGACAAGGGATGTTTCTACCCCTGAGAAGCCAACAGTTGGCTCATTCAAGATTTTGAAAATGTCGGGCCTCATTTGTCCCAATTTAAGAATATTTCCAGTTCCCCTCAACTGTGGTCCCAATTCACAGTTGAGAATGTGTTAAACATACCTGGGGAACATGTAATATTCTAAGGAGTCCAAGTTAGCAAGTAAATTTGTGTAAACAAACTGAGAGTACCTGAACTTGACCTCTTGTACCATCCCATGGACTATGAAGGAGAAGTCTTCTGGAACTTGATCCCATCCTCCATGTTTGTTGGACAAGCTGTGTATGATGACATGGAGGAGGTACTTCCACTGGGATGAGACCTTCCCCTTCTTGAAGGTTTTGACTGAGAAGTCACCTTCAAAGCCCATATGCTGGAAGGAATGGTTGACAGTAGATTTTGGAAAGGACAGTTCACCTGCTTTATCATCCCGCTACAAATGGGTGTTTATGATGGCCGGAGTGATGAAAATTATCCTCCCCTGCACCGTAGCAGACAGTGCCTTATCCCCATCCATCGTGACCTCTTGACAGGTCCGCCAGAATTCAAGCAACTGATCCTCATAGAGAGGAGAATCGACTGTAAGGGAGGTGAAGTAGTGAGACGAAGAAAGGTACCTAAAACATCTGAGAAGCTTGGATCCTTCTCAGAGTTCAACAGGAGAACTTGATTGTGTTACCTGTGTAGGTGCATGGTAAAATCAGGGTCGTTTCTTCGATCGATATTGGCCATTTGGTGAAGCTTATCAGTGAAGAAAGGAAGAAGAAAGTGAGTTTGGGGTGAAATTAGGTTAAAGATTGTGAGAGTAGAGAGAAGAAATGGAACCGTTGAGAAGATATATGCAGTGGATTTGAGACAAATTTAGAATAAAAGATAAACTTTGAAAACCGCAAATGGGTCCCACGTCTGAAAAAGCGCCCAAAAAGTTAGTTTTTTTGAAAGTTGAAAATCTTCCGAAGGTATTTTTACTTCGGAAGTTTTTTAAGAAAAGCTTCCGAAGGCAACTTTGCTTCGGAAGATATTTCAAAGAGTTGTGAAAATTTGGCTTTGGAAGGAATATATCTAAAGAAATATCTTCCGACATAAATTTTGCTTCGGAAGTACTAAGTCAGAAAATTTTTATCCGTAGATAATAAATCTTCCGAGACGAAATTGCTTTCGGAAGATATGTGTTCTTTGAATGAATCTAAGTACTTACAAGCACATTTAAGCTTCGGAAGATATTCTAATAATTTCTTCCGAAGGTAATCTCTTATGAGTAGTTAAATGATTTAAAGACATAAATTTCTTCCGAAGGTAATTTGAGTTCTTCCGAGACAAAATAATAAATTTTCACAAATCTAAAGAATATCTTTAAAAAATTGATTTACTTCCAAAGAGAACTTGGCTTATGAAGGTGATAATATAGACAACTTAGGACACACAAATTTTAGAAATAATATTGATTAAGTGTTTAAAGAAAAATCTATTCAAAGTTAATAATCCTAATAGCTTATATAAGATATTTAAACCTCTGTTCATCAAAAGCTTTAGTGAACAGATCAACATATTGTTCATTTGTGTTAACCTTGATTAGTTTGATTAGTCCTTTCTCAAAATTATCTCTAATCAAATGATACCTAGAGTGCTGCACAGGATTCTCTGTAATAGAGATAGCACTGTTGTTGTCTATGTGGATAGGAGTCTCCTTGAAATTAAATCCATAGTCTAGCATCTGAATTTGAATCCAAAGCGCTTGAGCACAGCAGCTTGCAGCAGCAATGTATTCAGCTTCAGCAGTTGATGCAGACACACAGGATTGCTTCTTGCATTGCCAAGAGACTATCCTTCCACCAAGGAATTGACATCCCCCAGATGTAGACTTTGCAGTCATGTTACAGCCACCATAGTCACTATCTATATAAGCATACAGATTAAAGTCTGAATTCTTTAGATACCAAAGGCCTAGTTTAGGAGCACCTTTGAGGTATCTGAGAATTCTTTTCATAGTAACTAGGTGTGACATGTTGGGGTTGGCTTGATCTCTTGCACATATGCATATGGCAAACATAATATCAGGCCTGCTAGCAGTGATGTACATAAGAGACCCAATCATAGCCCTGTAGAGATGTTCATCAACACACTCCCCCTCAAGATCAGGACCAAAGGAGTGGTTTCTGGCTATGGGTATCTTTGCAACCTTACAATCAGTCATCTTGAATCTTGTAAGTATGTCTTGTACATACTTTGACCGACTAATAAAGATGCATTTTCAACCTGCTTCACTTGAATTCCTAGAAAGAAGTTGAGTTCCCCCATGGCACTCATTTCAAATCTATCCTACATCAGCTTCTCAAAGTCTTTGCAGAGCGTTGGATTAGTTGAACCAAAGATGATGTCATCTACATATATCTGAACTAGCATTATGTCATTCCCTGTTTCTTTGATAAAGAGAGTCCCATCAATAGTACCTCTTTTGTATCCATGTTGACAAAGATACTTTGATAGTGTCTCATACCACTTTCTTGGAGCCTGATGCAGTCCATATAGAGCTTTATCAAGCTTGCAGACATAATCAGGATGATCTGGGTCTGCAAAGCCAGGTGGTTGTTTGACATAAACTTCTTCATCTATCACCCCATAGAGAAAGGCACACTTTACATCAAGCAGGTAGACCTTGAAATCCTTGGATGCAACATAAGCCAGGAATTTTTTTACAGCTTCAAGTCTTGCTACAGGAGCAAAGACATTAGTGTAGTCAATTCCTTCTTCTTGAGTGTAACCTTGGACAACCAGTCTAGCTTTGTTCTTGATGAAAATCCCTCTATCATTAGTCTTGTTCCTAAATACCCATTTGGTTCCTATAACACTTTTCCCTTGAGGAAGAGGACATAAGTTCCACACCTTCTGTCTTTTGATTTGAAGCAACTCTTCTTGCATTGCCTCAATCCAGCTTCCATCCTTTAAAGCCTCATCAACTTTTTTCGGCTCAATCTGGGATAAGAAACAAGAATGCAGACAAACATTGCTCTCATGTGTTTGTCCTCTTATTCTCACCCCTGTGTCAACATTTCCAATGATGTTTTTGGTGGGGTGTGACTTGTGGATCCTAAGTTGAGGGATCATAACAAGTTGATTTGAGAGATCTAAGTTAGAGAAATTTAGATCTGGCAAAGAAGTGTGACCCACCACATCAACACACTTATCAAGAGAAGCTTGATCCAATGAGTGTGTTACATCATTAATGTTGTCTTCTATGGAGTGGTTATCAGCATCAAGAAATTCCTGATCACTGTCACCACCTCCATCTCCTTCTGCATTTGAAGTTCCTTCACCTGGATTTGGAGCCTCTGAGCTGGAATTTGAAGGCATCTCAGATGAATCAGCAGTATTTGTCATGCTTGTGCTGATAGGAGCTTCACTTACAGGGTTAGTTACCATTGGAGCTGAATTAGTATTCTTGTTTGGTCTTCTCAGCTCAAATCTTGGGTCAGGATCACCTGTTGATATATTATCTGTAGATCCTGAAACATTCTCACAAGACTTGTTAAAACAGTTGGTAACTAAATCAAGATCAAACAGCCAATCCGGACCAGAACCTTTAACACTGGGAGTGTTTTCATTGAAGGTCACATTGGCTGTCTCCTCAATTACTCTAGTTCCGAGGTTGTATACTCTATAAGCCTTAGCTTGAGAAGAGTATCCAACAAAGTGTCCATCATCTGATTTCTCAGCAAACTTGGCTACTTGATCTTTGGTATTGAAGATGGTGCATGGACATCCAAACGACCTGAGGAAACCAATGAATGGTCTCCTTTGTGCCATAGCTCATAAGGAGTCTTATCATGAGTCTTAACTACTAAAACTCTATTCTGCATATAGCAGGCTGTGTTGACAGCCTCTACCCAGAAGGTGATAGGCAGTTTAAAGTCAGACAATATGGTTCTAGCAGCCTCAATAAGTGTCCTGTTTCTCCTCTCAGCAACACCATTTTACTGAGGAGTCCTGGGAGCACTATATTATCTTGAAATACCCTTTTCATTACAAAATGTATCAAGGATTTGGTTTTTAAATTCTGTTCCCTGATCACATCTTATGGTTTTGACCTTGTGATCACATTGATTCTTAATTTTCAGAATGAAGTTCTTTAAGATCTCAGGAGTCTCATCCTTAGTTCTAAGGAAGAAGACCCAAGTGAATCTTGTGAAGTCATCTGTGATCACTAAATAATAAGAGGTCCTTCCTAGACTCATTACACTGGTAGGGCCAAACAGATCCATATGTAACAAGTATAGGGGAGTAGTGATGGAGTTGGTTTCCTTTGGCTTGTAAGACACTTTGTGATGCTCCCCTTTTAGGCATGCAATACAATAGTCATCACTTGTAAACTCTTTCTTTGGCATTCTAGTTACCAAATCATTTTTAATCAATTTATTCATGTTTTTGAAGTTTACATGGCACATTCTTTTATGCCAGGGGAAAGACTCATCACTATTTTCTTTAGATAGAAAGCAAGACACTTCTCCGGAGGGAGTTGTTTCTTGTAGATCCATCTTGTACATGTTTCCCTTCCTGGGGGCTCTGAGCAGGATGTACTCCTAAGGAATAACCACCCCAGGCTTAAGAACAATGCACTCATGCTCAGTGAAGAGCATGTGATGTTTTTGGTCATAAAATTGGGACACATTCAAAAAATTGTATCCAAGCTCCTTGACAAAGTTTACCTTCTCAATACTGAGCTTACCATTTGAGACCATGCCCCTGCCAGTGATGTAACCTCCTACATCTCCTCCAAAAGCAACTGGCCCTCCATCAAACTTCTCAAAGTTTTGAAGCAAGGAGCCATTACCTGTCATGTGTCTTAAGCAGCCGCTATCAATGATCCATATATTTTGTTGGTTTTCAGTTGCCCCTGCACAAAAAGAGATGATTTACTTACATTTGGGAACCTAAGCCTCATTGGTCTTGAGCTTGTCAAAGTGAATAGAAGACAATGAAACAGTAAGTGATCCTATGTTCAGGCTTTGAGGATCATTTGCTGTTGCTGATGATGAACTTTCAGTCACATGGGCTTTTTTCATCTTCCACACCACCTTCGAAAGATTGGGCTTGACCTTCAAAGCTTTGGAAGTTTTAACAACTTTGGAAGATTTGGAGACTGGGCCTTCGGAAGATCTAGCTTTCATTACAGCTGGCTTTGGTGCTTCGGAAGTATTCCTTTCTTCCGAGACCATTTTTCCTTCCGAAGGCAATTTAACACCTGTTTTCCTTTCCACTTTGGAGCTTTCAAAGGAAACAGATTTTCTTTCCGAAGCTAGCTTTTCCTTCTTCTTCCCAGAAGCTTTCTATTTGATCATATGGATAGTGCTTTTAGGATTGTAGATGCAGTCCATAGCCAGATGAGAAGTACTACCACACATGATGCAGTCCATTTGCTTCCTTCTGGGAGTCTTCTTCTGAGAGCAAGACCAAGCTTGAACACTTTCTTTCTCCATCTTTTTCTTCACAGATGATGCAGCAAGCTTCTTAGGGAGAGACTTGCTCTTAGAGGAGGATGGTTCAGACCGTGTACCAGTGGTACATAGCAATTCGGCCTTCTCTTTGCTGGAATGAGTTGGAACTGTACTAAAACTCCTGGTACTAGAGTTTGTAGTTGATTCCTTAGCCTTTACCACTTCAAACCCTGCATAGATGAACACTTGTTTCTGCTTTGAGTCAAAAGTGGCCTTGATCTCTTGAGCCTTCTTTGATCTTCTCTTTGCTCTTCTGATCAAGTTCTTCCTCTTTGTCTTTGTCATACCAGCCTTCTTACTCTCCTCAGGAGCATGGTGACCCTTTTTGGATTGACTCTCTTTACTCATTTCAGAGTCATCCCTCACCATCTTCTCTTTATCCTCTTCACTACTAGGGTCTATGAGGGGAAGCTCATCTTCACCAGTTTCACACCTTGGAGATCTTACATATAATAGAGTGTGGAGGAGTTATCTCAGTAGATCCCAGTCCCTGCTTATTCTGATAACAAACTTTTGCATGCAGAGATGAGGATATGATGTTCTTGAAGGTCTCTTCTTCAAGAACACATTTTTCTGCCCGGGTTTTGCTGATCACAAGCTCAGCCTGGCATTCAGTCAACTTGGTAATAAGATCTTTAATTTGAGTCCTCTAATTTGTTTGCTCATGATTAAAAGTTGAAATTGTTTTCTCTAGATCTTCTATCTTAAGTTTATAATCATTTTTGCTCTTATAAAATAAGCTTTTAGGATATTCAAGGACTCAATATCAGATCTCATTTCCAAGTTGTAGGACCTGTATCTATTCACTTTAGCAATACATTCAGGAGAGCAAAGATGTTCTAGTACCATAGCCTCATCATGGTCAGCCATGACTGCTTGATTTGGTAAAGCATCTTCAGCCTAAAAGCTCCAGTTAAATCCTCCTTCTTCAACAGCAATAGCAGCTTACTGTCTTGGCTTCTCATTCTGGTGCCCTCCCTTAGTGTAGTTTGGCCTGGATGATGCTTGGCCACCATTTGACCTCGGTGCCTTGCATTTTCTGGCAAAGTGACCCATCTAGTTACAGTTGTAACACTTCACTTTGCTCTTGTCCAGTCCAAACTTGCCACTGGCAGCATTGCTGGGAAACCTTCTCCCTATCCTCTTGTAGAACTTTTGGGCTCTCTAAGTTAGAAGAGCCATCTGCTAGACTATCTCCATGTATTCCAGATCATCTGGATGGATACAATCTAGGTCTTTAAGAGTGAAAAGAAAGTTTCCTGAACTTTCATCAGTAGAGACAAAGGCTTGAGAGGTGCTTGTCTCTTGGAATGGACTTCCTTGGATGTAGCACTCTCTGGGTGTCTTTGGGAAGGTGATGAAAGGACCTTTTAATGAAGTTTCAAGGTAGCAGATAAGATGGTGTTGTGGTTCTCTGCTATCCCTTTCACCCACATGAAGGGTAGAACTCTGGTGAGTGTTGGAGTTACCAGATGGGTTTTGCATGTTCATCTCCATCTGGTATCCACTAAGTATTCCATATAACTCAGTAAGAGTCAGGGTCTTGAGGTTTTCAGTCCTTTTAATGACCACACAATAGTGTGTCCATTGTTTGGGAAGAGAGGACATGAACTTCCTAACAATATCCCTATTCTCAATAGTTACTCCAACATCAGCCAGAGTATCCACAATCTCAACATACCTGAAAAACTGTTGAGTCATGGTTTCACCTGTCTTGAAGGTGAAATTTTCAAACTGCTGCTTCAAAAGGTCCTTCTTGTTTTCCTTGGCTTCATTGAACCCCTCATACATCAGTTTCAGTGCATCCCACAGTTGTTTAGCGGTCTTGCACTTCTTGAAACCTCTGTAGATGGAATTTGGAAGAGTAGTCTGAAGGGCTGTCATGGCTTTCTGATCAATGTCAATCTTCTTCCAGTCTTCTTCAGAGAAGTTAGCCCTTTCTTTGAGTATCATACTACCACCAGCAGCAGCTGAAGTGGTGGATGGTACATGAGGTCCATTGACAACAGACTCCCACATCCTGGAATCCTAAGACTTGATGAAGCCTTCCATTCTTTGGCACCAAGTGTCAAAATCCTCAGGAGTGATCAGTGGGGACTTTGTCATAGTTTCAGTTTTCATATCAGCCTTAGAGATAGCTGCCATTTGAAGAGTTAAGTGATGTGTGAAGTTAAGAGGATTAAAGATGGTGAGATTTTACAATCAAGAGCCTGTAAAGCTCTGATACCAATTGCAGGATCGGGTAAGGGTGCTTAAGTTTGCAATTAGCTTCATAGGAGGAGAGAACTTTAGATCACTTAACAATTCAAATAGGGAACTGGTAACTATTTAGAAGATACTAAGCCCACACAAGTAATGTAAGTGAAACAGGAACAAAATCACAAGAACACAATATAAAGTTTTCAAGGAAGTTGTATATTGATTCTCTAGTTTATTACAAGTGTGTTCAAGTATATCTTAGATACAAGAACTTGAGACTCTTATATACTACAACCTACAACCGTCAATATACAAAAAACAGTTGGGATTTGATAAATCTAGACAACAAGATCAATCTACAGGCAAAAGGCAGATTGCCTTTTGACTAGTGACTATGACATGCCATAGTTCACTGACTTTATCTAATAAGACAAGTCTACAGGAACAATTATGGGAAGTTACAAGCAAAGACCTTTTTCTACAGTTTGATAAAGTATGGAAGTTTCACCAACTAATGAAAAGCAGGTGAGTCTTCAAAGCAGCAGCGGAAGGTACAACAGCTTTATCAAAAAGTAACTCAGAGAAAGCATATTTTCTCTGTCTTCGAAAGAAATCAGTCTTCACATCAAAATGGCTTCGAAAGACTTTGTCTTGTGAAGCTTCAAAAGACTTCATCTTTGGCTTCGGAAGAAAAGGGTCTTTGGCTTCGGAAGATTTCATACTTGTAATATTTTCTGACAAGTGTGAAACTTCCGAAGCAACTTCCGAAGCAACTTCTTCTGAACTGTTGACTTCGGAAGATCTTACACTTAGACTTATTTGTGAGTGTAAGACTTCCGAAGCTAGTTCATCCTTGTTCCTTAGTGCATGCTAGAAGACTTGGTTGTTCTGGTATCCTTTGGTTGCATCAGCCTTTAATCTTCAGATGTTCCTTACAGCACATATTATTATTTGTTGGCTGGTAAGGTTTTATCAATAGAATAGTGTTATTTATTGTTTTTTATTTGTTTTAGTAAAGATATTTCTTATATTATTTAAATTATTATGTTAACTTTACAAAATCTGTATCATGGTTTATAAAATAAAACTTTATGGTTGTTTTTTAATTTATGTTTTGGGTAATTTATTGACCATTATATTTCAATATGATTTTTTCCTGTTTAATTATCATTTTTAATGGTCTTGCTTTTACCCATGTCCATTGTGGTCCAGATGTGTTTCACAAGTTCTCACAAGGACTTGGGTTGACCCATTTTGTAGATAGAAGCATCCGGTTACAAGATAAAGAATACTCATTCATAGTGGTTTGATGATTACAAACTTAGACATTAGTTGATGAATAGTTAATGGTTATTTTGCAGAAGAATCATAGTGGGCTAGGGTGGTCTAAATCTTGGCCAACTTACAAACATAATCTATCCTGAAGTAACGATTTTTTCTGTCTAATTCTTATTTTGTAGGGCTTTGATTTGAAATTTAAGTCAACATAACTAATTTCAATGCAAAACAAGCATTACTAGCACCGAAGAACAACACAAATTAGGTTTCTATTCGTGAGCTTAGGTTGCTGCTAGATTATTTGGGCACATGTTACCTCAGCGTACACATTCTTAGCGTAAGCATTTTGCTTCCTCTGATCATGTGGCGACCTGTGGGTAGCCCACCAAATATGCGCGTGACTACAAGGCAACAATATTCACTTAGATTTTCGCTCTGCTATCTACTGTGGTGGGTAAATCGTTAATTGCAACATAGCTTTGCCTTATTTGGGTCACGCACTCCCATTGAATCGTCGATGCAGGCGTTGCACTATCTATATTGTGGCAATTGCGAGCATGTATGTAAATATGAACGTAAATGTGAAGTCAATTTGTTGTACAACTCAAAACAAACAGCAACTAATGACAAAAAAAGAAAAAAAAATGAACAATTCAAAAGTAGTATGATGTTAGGAACGCATTGTGGCGCATTAGTGAACTTTGTTACGTGTATTGCGATGGTAACGTTAACTTGATTATGTATAGAAGAAACGTATGAAGTTGTTGCACCTCAGTTTTAGATATCGAAACACAGATAGAAAACAATATTATATCTTTGTAACTCAATAATTAAAAAAAAGAATAAACGAAAAAATAAGCAAAGTTATTTAGAACAAGACAAAAATGTCAAAAATGTTATAATATCACAATAATTAACACAAGATTAGTGTTATAACCTTAAGAACATTAAAGAGAATTGCAAGAGCAAGAAGAAGAGAAATGTATAACTTATGAAAGTGTATACAAGAGGTGCATCTTCTCCTCTACATTGAGGTGGTATTTATACTACAAAGATCAATCATTTTGGTAGACAAGTAAAACTATTTAGCATAGTAAACTTATCTACAAGTTTGACAAAGAGTTCATCCACTTGCTATGGTAATAATTCATAATACTCCCCCTTGGATGACACTTTTCAAACACTGCCTCATTAAAAACCTTGCTAAAGAAAAACCCAGTGGGAAAAAACCTTAGCTAAGGGAAAAAGAGTGCAGCTTATAACTCCCCCTCAAATTATCTTCTGTAGATCATCACATTGTGTGTACGTGCCGCATGCCAATATCATAAACATGTTTTCTGAAAGTTGTTTTTGGAAGTGCCTTTGTGAAAAGATTAGCTGAATTATTGCTAGATTGAACGTGTCTTATTTCAACTTGTTTATCTTTAATAAGGTCTTGAGTGTATGAAAAGAATCTTGGTGGTATATGTTTTGTTCTGTCACTTTTGATATACCCTTCTTTCATTTGTGAGACACAAGCTGCATTATCTTCATAGATTGGTGTTGCATTTCTATCTTTCTCCTATCCACAAGAAGTTAATATAAGTTGTGTCATAGATCTTAACCATACACATTCTCTTGAAGCTTCATGTAGTGCAATGACTTCAGCATAATTTGAGGATGTCGCAACGAGTGTTTGTTTCTGAGAGCGCCATGAAATCGCAGTTCCTCCATTCTTAAATATGTATCCCGTTTGAGATTTTGCTTTATGAGGATCAGATAAATAACCTGCATCTGCATAACCAACCAACCCTTCTTTTGAATTAATAGGATAAAACAAGCCTAAATCAATAGTACCTCGAAGATATCAAAAAATATGTTTAATCCCATTCCAGTGTCTTTTAGTAGGGGCTGAACTAAATCTTGCTAACAAATTAACTGCAAAAGAAATGTTAGGTCTCGTACAGTTAGTAAGATACATAAGAGCTCCAATTGCACTGAGATATGGTATCTCTGGACCAAGGACCTCTTCATTATCTTCGCAAGGACGAAATGGATCATTATCAACATTGAGTGATCTAACAACCATCGGTGTGCTTAAAGGATTTGCTTTGTCCATATTAAAACGCTTTAAGAGTTTCTCAGTATAAGTCGACTGATGTACAAGTATTCCATTATGCATATGTTCAATCTGCAAACCAAGACAATATTTGGTTTTTCCAAGGTCTTTCATTTCAAATTCTTTCTTTAAAAGAGCAATTGTTTCATTAATTTCCTTTGCGTCCCAATTATATTTAGATCATCAACATACACAGCTATGATCACATATCCTGATGTTGTCTTCTTAATGAAGATGCATGGTCAAATAAGGTTACTTGTGTATCCTTTACTTGTCAAATAATCACTCAAACGATTATACCACATCCGTCCAGATTGTTTGAGTCCATACAAGGATCTTTGTAATTTGATGGAATACATTTCCTTAGGCTTTGAGTTTAATGATTCGGGAATTTAAAACCTTTAGGAATTTTCATATAGATGTTACTATCTAGTGATCCATACAAGTAAGCTGTGACAACATCCATAAGACGCATCTCTAAATTTCTAGAGACTGCAAAGCTGATTAAGTATCTAAAGGTTATTGCATCCATAACAGGGGAGTATGTTTCCTCATAATCAATCCCTGGCCTTTATGAAAAACCTTGAGCTACAAGTCTAGCTTTATACCTTGCAACTTCATTTTTCTCATTTCGTTTTCGTACAAAAACCCATTTGTACCCTACAGGCTTTACGGACATAGGAGTAATAACAATAGGTCCAAACACCTTTCGTTTGTTAAGTGAATCTAATTCAGCTTGCATAGCTCCTTTCCATTTATCCCAATCATGTCTATTTTGACAGTCACTAACTGATTTTGGTTCAGGATCATCATCTCCACTCATGATGTCACTTGCTACGGAATAAGAAAATATTTCATCAATACCTTCCATTTCATCTTGATTCTATAAGATATGTGTGTGACCATAGTTAATTGATATTTCTTTGTTAGTTTCATCCAAATCCTCCTCATGAGAGGTTTTGGTATTAAGCGTTTCATCAAGATCATTCACTTTATTGTCAACTTCCTTTTCATGAGTTTTTCTTTTTCGAGGATTTTTATCCTTGGAACCGATTGGTCTTCCTCGTTTCAAACGTCTCTGAGATTCATGAGCCATTGTGTTATCTATTTGCTTATTTGGAATCTCAACTCGAGCTGGAGCATTAGCAGCTGGTATATGAGACTTAGTAACTCTGCTTGTATCAGTAAAAGCATCAGGTAATTGATTTGCAATTTCTTGCAAGTGTATTATCTTTTGAACCTCTGTCTCACATTGTTTAGTTACTGGATCAAGATACAATAATGAAGGAACATACCATGATACATCATTTTCTTGTTTTTTCTTTTCTCCCCCTAATGCCGGGAAAACTGACTCGTTAAAGTGACAATCAGCAAAACGTGCTGTAAATACATCACCCGTTAAAGGTTCAAGATATCTTATGATGGAAGCTGATTCACATCCAACATATATTCCCAACCTTCTTTGAGGACCCATTTTTATACGTTGTGGTGGTGCAATAGGGACGTATACAGCACACCCAAAAATTCTAAGGTGGGAAATGTTTGGCTCATTGCCAGAAATAAGTTGTAAGGGAGAGTATTTAATATTTGCACTTGGTCTCACAAGAATTAGTGATCCAGCATGAAGAATTGCATGACCCCAAATAGACACAGGGAGTTTTGTCCTCATTATTAATGGTCTAGCTATTAGTTGTAGACGTTTGATTAACGACTCAGCTAAGCCATTTTGTGTGTGTACATGAGCAACAGGGTATTCAACAATAATTCCTACAGACATGCAATAATCATTAAAAGCATGTGATGTGAATTCACCAGCATTATCAAGTCTCACCCTTTTAATAGTATAATCAGGAAAATGTGCTCGTAATTTGATAATTTGTGCAAGAAATTTTGCAAATGCTACATTACGAGTTGATAACAAACAGACATGAGACCATCTACTTGACTCGTCTATCAAAACCATAAAGTATCTGAATGGTCCACATGGTGGATGAATTGGCCCACATATGTCTCCTTGAATTCTTTCAAGAAACAGAGGTGATTCCTTTTCAATTTTTACAGGCGAAGGCCTTGTAATTAATTTCCCAAGAGAACAAGATGTACACAAAGGAATTTTATTCGATTGTGGGATCTTTTGATATTTCAATGGGTGCCCATGAGTGTTTTCAATTATTCTTCTTATCATTGTAGATCCTGGATGGCCTAATCTGTCATGCCATAAGTTAAGTGTTTCAGGATCACAAAATTTTTCTTTAACTGCCATATATGCCTGAGGCACATTAATGTGTGTATAATGTAAACCAGACTGAAGCATTGGCAGTTTTTCTAATATTCCATCTTTGCTTATGATATGCAAATATTTTTCACTATCAACAGTCTTTGACTGAGTATCATATCCATTATGATATATGTTTTTAAAACTCAACAGATTTCTTGTTGATTTTGGGGAAAATAAAGCATTTTCTTTTATAAGCTTTGTACCATTTGGTAATGCTAAATTAGCTTTTCCCACTCCTTCTATCAGGTCTGTAGGTCCTGATATTGTATTAATGATTCCTTTTGTTGGTTTAAGCTCAAAAAAATATTTCTTAGACCTAAGTATAGTATGTGTGGCTCCACTATCCGCTATACATATATCTGCTTCATTTGTTTGATCTTGCGCTCCAATGATGTTCATTTTAATCTTGAAAGTATAAAAAAAATTAATAAGTGAATAACGACATATTGTTATATTTTAACGAGAACTTTATTTAATTGAAAGAAAACATTACATGAAGAAAAATACATAATTAATAAATATGAAAACACTTAATTGTTGCATATAACTATTATGGTCAAGCAACATGTGTTTCAGAGTTCCATGTTAAAGTCTGCAGTGTTCAACTCAACGTTGAGATTATCAAAATTATCAACATGGTTCACTTCCTTCTTTTTCCTTTTAAGAGAGGCTTGGTATAGCTCACAAAAATGTGGAGCTGTGCGACAAGCCTTTGACCAGTGGTTTGTGCTACCACATCTAAAACAGGAAGTGCCATTGTTTTCGGACCTACCAGCTTCATTCCCTTTGTGTTGGTTAAAATTGTTATTTTGTGAAGCGTGGTAATTGATTGTTCTTTGATTTCTACCACGGCCATATCCACGGCCACGACCACGTCCACGACCACGTCCACGACTATAAAAGTTACCTCGGTAATTATAATTATCCTTGAAAGAATGGTTGCGACCATTAGGGTAACTTATATCAACAGAACCACGACCACGACCTCTTCCCCACTTTCTTCCAGAGTTTTTAGTAGCAACATTAACTTCTGGAATTGCTAATGATCCCGTGGGACGAGCTTGATGATTTTTCATCAAAAGCTCATTATTTTTTTCTGCTACAAGAAGGAATGAATTTAAATCAGAATATCTTTTAAACTTTTGCAACCTATATTGTTGTTGCAAGTTTATATTTGATGCATGAAATGTGGAGAAAGTTTTCTCCAACATATCTTCCTCAGTAACATTTTGTCCACAGAATCTGTGGGTCGAGCATATCCTGAACAAAGCAGAGGTGTACTCGTTTACCTTTTTGAAATCCTGGAACCTGAGATTGTTCCATTCATCTCTAGCAGTGGGAAGCAGAACTTCCCTTTGGTGATCAAATCTGCTTTTTAAATCTTTCCATAAAATATATGGATCTTCACAATTTGAATATTCAAATTGTAACATTTCATCAATATGCTTTTGTAAAAAGACATCAGCTTTCGCTTTGTCTTGTTCCGAGCAAGCATTTCCCTCTTGTATAGTTTCTAAGACACCCATGGATTTAAGATGTCTTTTTACGTGGGCCGTCTACGGCATATAGTTTTCTCCATTGATATTAAGAGCCGGGAATTCAATTTTTGCAATGTTCGACATTTTTGTTTGCTAAACAAGAATTAAGCAAATAGTAAGATAATTATTAGAATCCATATATATCAATAAGCATTGCGATACAATAAAGCGGTAGAGCTATAAACAAATATAGAAATAAGTAAAGTTTAAATTCTTTAGGTGGTAGTTCAGCAATGAGGATAAGAATTAAAATGAGCATTATGGTTGCTAGTACTAAAATCGGGTGTATCATCTTTGAAAAGTTGCCTTGGATAAACTTGAGAAAAGAGATAATCTGTTTATTGAAAATAGGTTGATAGTGGTCAATTTATAGTTTAAAATTATAACCGTTTTGTAACGGCTATGTACAACGGCTATATAACCGTTTATAACGGCTAATAGCCGTCGTGTGTGTATATATCGACAACAGTTTTAAATAAAATAGATAAGTATAATATTATGTTATAAAAACATGTATGTAGTTTATAAAAACAATAGAGAATAAGAACGACAGGTTAGAATAAGACGTTAGTACGAATAAACATAATCAAAATGTTAGTTGTATAAAGTTAGTTGACATATAAAGAAATGTTAGTTGCATAACTAAAGAAAAAGTTATATGCATAAGTAAATGTTAGTTGCATAAGTAAAAGTTAGATGCATAAATAATATGTTAGATGAATAAGTAAAAGTTAGTTGACATAAAATAAAATGTTAGTTGCATAATCAAAAGTTAGATGCATAAATAAAAGTTAGCTTGTTAGTAGTCTCATGGTTATCAAGATGTCCATAATATGATCTCCTTTATGCTTATTTTATTTATCTTAGTTATATTCTCAATATAAGATATTATATATTATTATTTAATGAAGTCCTTACCTTAATTAATGGATGACTTTGTGCTTTATTGATCTTCTTGATTAGAGTTTAAGAGCTCTCGTGCTGATAACGTGTTATAATATCATAATAATTAACAAAAGATTAGTGTTATAACCTTAAGAACTTTAAAGAGAATTGCAAGAGCAAGAAGAAGAGAAATGTATAACTTATAAAAGTGTATACAAGATGTGCATCTTCTCCTCTACATTGAGGTGGTATTTATACTACAAAGATCAATAATTTTGGTAGACAAGTAAAACTATTTAGCATAGTAAACTTATCTACAAGTTTGACAAAGAGTTCATCCACTTGCTATGGTAATAATTCATAATAAAAAAAAAGAAACAAACGTAGGCCATAAGATTCAAACCCACAACAAGCTATTCAAATTCTAACCAACTTGACCACCTCTAGCTTTATTGTTAATAGTATGAATAAAAACATATATGAACATTAAAGAACTCGTTAGAAAGCAAACATAAAAAGAATAGCAGGTTAATATGCATGTGACACGTGGCATGGCGGTAGAATACCCATTGACCATGCTAATTCTATTATAGTATAATATTTCTACATGTAAGCAAGAACATTCATCTTATTTTGCACATTATGCATCAATTATACATAATTTAAAAAGGTGGTCAAATACTAGAAAAAAACTATATTTTTCAGCAAATTAAGAATATATAGAATTATAAAAATTAGAGTCAATTATCGTTTTTCTTCCTATGGTTTGCCTACATTTATCATTTTTATCCAAAAGAGATTTTGTTTGCATCTGGCTACCCAAGGTTTTAAAAAGTTGTCATTTTCATCCAAAAAAATTACATCCGTTAATTTAAATTTGTTAAATATGCAAATTGATAAAAGTATCATTTAAACTACAAAACAAAACTCCTTAATTACACAACCATAATTGAGTGGAACTGAAAAGGGAGATGGCGAATAGAGGCAATGCTCTCTATTATACAACCCATTTGCAATGGGTGACTGCCACAAAAAAAAAAGATCTATTCTCCTCCTCCGCCGGTGAAGCCGATAATCTTATGATTCAGTAATGATGAAAGGTTTGAAGATAATATGCCCGATTTAGGCTTTGTGAATGGAACAATAACACCTGAATAGAATTTTAACACCAATACATTAATATTAATTAAGATTTTGTCTTTATTTGTAAAATTATATAATTATCCATTTTTATGATAGATGATTTAACATTTTAAATTAACAAAGTTAACTTTTTTGAATGAAAATAACAAATATGATCAAATTACAGATAGAAAAAAAATGATAATTCACCCAAAAAATTATCCTCACCTCATGAATAATAGATTCATTGGTTGCATCCATGATATATCCATACCTTGCTTTAAATTTATCGTGGTATTTCTTAATAACCACAAGTTTAGAACATACACCTCTAATCTCACCATTTTGTGGTAGCAACTGTGTAATACCTTACTTTCGGTTTAGGACTAACGTATTATGTAGTATAGTAATCAAAGATGATAATACCAAAGACATAAATAAATAAGCAAAATAAATGTTTTAGGCGATGTTTTATACATGGTAACTGTCAAAGGAGGGGTGGCCATATAGGACTCATACTCCCGGAACAAGGGATTCGAGTTTCCATGAGGGGAATGCGAGTGAGATTGTTGTATGCCTGATCATGGTCGTGGGAAGAGAAGCTTTTATAGACTTCGAGATCAACTAGTCGCTGAAATGACTACAAACACTAGTGAAAAGATTAAAAATTCAATCAGAATCTTATAAAAACCAAACCATTTCTTCACACTTCTCACTTTCTATTCTCGTAAAATCACTTTTAAATTTTTTCACACTTTCTATTCCAAATGTAAACTGGATTTACAATCATCATCTTGATCATCTGAGGTCGATGAAATATTATTGGTGCATCGTAACCGTGATCCAATTTCTAGGTCATAATGCCATAATACCACGTCCATTAACACGAAGAGCTAGACATAGCCTAGACCTTGAGGCTGATAACCATCGTCTGGTCCATGATTATTTTTCTAATGAACTCATATATGATGATGCTTTGTTTAGAGCCGGTTGTCGCATGAATCATCAACTATTATCATGAATAGTTAACAACTTAGAGCGAGAGTTACCATTTTTACAACAACGATACAATATAAGAGGTAGATGGGGTGTTACCGCTCCACAAAATTGTTCGTCCATAATTTGTCCAATGTCTATGACACTTACAAAACTTATGAAATGAATATTTGAAGATGCTGAAAAAACCCCAAAGTATTTAAAAATTTTGTAAAGTTGTGATTAATCTCTATGGTATGAGATAGTGAGTTAACATTTAACAAGTATACGAAGTGCATGAAGTTGTACTCGGTTTTCCTATGATGTTTGGTTGCATCGATGCATACACTAGAAGTGGTCAAACTGTCTTATTGTTTGGAGAGGTCACTGCTAAAGAGGTGACCATTCACACCCAACCATAAAGTTTAAGTCGTGGCATCACATGATTTTTTGATATGCATGGCATTTGTTTCTCAAATAATTGTTGGGATTTTGTGACTACTTTTACAATAATATTTTAGTAATGGAAGAATAAAATCACGAATATTTTTTTTATCAAACATAAAGATGCCCTACCAAAAGTCTAGCTTGCAAAAACAAAAGAAACCTAGAGAAGAAGAATGTTAAAATCTACAACCAATTACCTTGATCTTTTATATTGACCGGTTTGATCAATTCACCAAATCATAATTTTGGATTAATTTGGCTAAAATAATTTTTTTATCAAAAAATCATAAAACAAATTCAATATTTAGACATCACCCAAACACTTACAACTGTGTAACGAGCACGAAAAAAAGTATTTGTGCTCTAATCTTAATTGTTATTAAAACCCTACTCTAGGTCAATTTTAACAATTTATGGTAAAAATTGTTTCCATACATTCCAGTGGCTTTTTTTTTTTTTTATCAAACTATACATGTCTAACAAGTCTTAAACCTTCTGACTTCCATACAGTATAACATCTATAATTTAATACTTGATAAATTAATAATCTTGATAAAATCAATAATTTGTCCGGTCCCAACTTGGGACCAGTACAAAATTGGACCCTAATCGATAAAATAATAAGATAATAACTTTTTTTGAAATCCCAATGTAAATATACTAGTCCTAGCGAAACTATAAATTAATAATTATTAAAATATTCTAAAATTCTAGGATTGTCTAGTAAAAATGAATCTATATTCACTTGTTTTTTATCATTAGACATTTTATAGTGATCAATCTAGATCTATGTAAATTGAACTTAACAAGCTCATTAATGTGTGAATGTATATGGAAATTTTAAAGGTACTTGTTTCTGTTTTATTCAAATAGGTAAAATGAACGGACATGAAAATTTTGAATTGAAAGTCGCTCAAAAATATAAGCCAAACTCTTTAAATTAATAATTTATTAATTTATCGATATAATAATATATCGCTAAATTAATAAAATATTCTGATCCCAATATTATTAATTTATAAAGGTTTTATTATATAATCTTTCAAAGCTACTAAAAGTGTTTGTTTTAATCCAGTGTACAATAAACATTAATTTGGGTAAGAACCACCTCTAGTAAGTATATAGAAACCTAAAATTTATGTTCTACACACTTCTATCCTACTTTTTTTTCTATTATTTTGAAAAGGCATTTACATATTTCCGATCTTTTACTACATATTTTCCAAAGTTAAAAATTTAATTACATATTTCTTCTTCCTAAAATATATACATTACATATTTGTATATTTCACTAAAATAAACTTATTGATTTACTATTTTACCCTTAATGAACTTATTGAGTAATTATTTACATATTTCTCCTTTATAAGATAATGAATAACATATTTCCCCAAGACCTCTATTTGACTATTTACATAATTCACTCATTTTTGTACTCGCGCTAATAGATTGTTTTTACTAGATGAACTTCTTTTATCAAAAGATTATTGGTTTAGTTGACACTTTTTTCATAATTCAAAAAAACTAAAAAGTGAAACTAAAAGTTAATCGAATATGAACCAAAAAGCTTCTTATAATGCAAAAAACTAAAGGATGAAACTAAAGACTATAGAAATATGAGCCGATAACCTTTTCATAATTTAAATTCCAAAAAATCAATTGCTCCAAAAAAAGACCTCTTTGAGACATTGTGACTTATGAAACCTAAAGTTTTGAATAATTACAAAAAAAATACCAAAAAATAAATTGCTCCTCTTTGACTAATTATTTTTACGATCATTTGTTTTTCTCCATCCACTTTACTTGTTGAGGCCTGACGTTGAATAGAATCTTGAGATGCTGGATTTTTTGCACGTTTTTTCACTTTTACTTGTTGAGGTTTGACGTTGAATGGAATCTTTCATCGTAAATCAACCTAATTTGGATAGACCAAAATAGAAAAAGCAAAATTGTTTATAAAGTTACATAAAAAGACATAAAACTCTAACTTTTTTCTTGCTAAACAGGAAAAAAAAAAGAATTAAAGATTGTTTAAAAATACATAGCAACAAGTAATTTTGATTAAAAAATACAAATACTATTAAAGCAATGCATGAAACCAAAAAAAAATCAAACAAAATCTTTAGAAATTGTTTTACGCTTGGAACCAATTTAATATTAACTTATAACTTACAAGAAGCTTTATTTTCACTCAATTGCAAAGGAGCAGCCGCAAAGCAGAGCCTTCGTTTAAGGTTTGAGCAAAGATACATGGGTTTTAGAATACGTGAGTTTTTATTGTATGTATTGAAAATTAAAAAGGGGTAAATGGGTGATTTATTAAGAAAAAAAGAAATATGTAATTAATTTTAGGAGTTGGGAAAATATGTAATTTTAAGCCTTAATAAGGGGATATATGTAAAAATCCCTATTTTCAATGATTCAATCCCACCCCTTCCACTTTGTGCAAGAAATTATGAAGTTTAGAAACTATACATATTTATGCCTACAACTTTCATGCTACGTCAAAGTCATTTTTTAAAATCATTTTGGACCTATTTTACTATTTAACTGCTTGGAATTTAAACGATAAAAAACAGAAAATAATAATAATAATAATAATAATAATAATAATAATAATAATAATAATAATAATAATAATAATAATAATAATAATAATAATAATAATAATAATAATAAAATGTAAATATTATAATAATTTTATGAGTTTCTTACAAATTTGAATGTTAGAAGTTACAATTCTCTCATGCATTTCTGCTTCTTGTTTGTCGTATACAAATTGAAACCAAGCTAGACTGATTAGACACATGACTCTTTATACGGAAGGTCTGGGTTCGAGCTAGGGATCTTTACTCTACGATTCTTACCCCTAGGATCCTAGTGTCTAGGTGTTTCTGTTAGTTTGTTTGTTGTTTCATGTTTGTTGTTGTTGTTGTGTGACAATAAATTAATCTTTTGATTCGGCCATTTCTTCCACGTCAAGGAATCCAAGGGCTTAGAGGGAAAAAGAGTAACGTGATAATATATCCATATAGCAAAGATATAAGAGCGAGTTATATTCACTTTGTTTAGTATCATATAAGTTTCTTTTTAAAGAATTCTTTAGATATTTTGTAATAATTTACGATTAACATTACCCCTTTAGAAATCAGGGTGTTCATCATTAAAAATATAAATTTAAATATTTATATCATCTTTAAATTCCTTTATAAAATAAAAAGAGTTAAGATGAGGCCATGTTATAACCTAGAAATTGTAAGAGCATATAGATGTAGGCCCAAATCAATATCTATAAGTCTTTAACCCATTTGAAACATGGTCGAGTGTTCGGGCCTTTTTTTCATGTTGATAAATTCTTTCACATTTTCTTTTTAAAACAAATAATATTTTTATTGATAAAATAAATCTTTGCACCTATAATTTTTCTTTTATCAACTTCAAAAGTGTGAAAAATATCTACAATTTAACTTTTCAAATATCTACAACACACATTATTAGAATTGTTTTATCGAATTAAATAATTCATAAGTTATTTTCTATATCGTTTATAATTAAAGAGTCGATTCATGTTTTCTGAATTAATGATCAATTCGATCAAATACTGGTGATGAACGTCAACGAACACCCTTAGATCTCTAGTTCCACAGAACCCTTCGCCCTTGGTTGTTAAAGCAAAAATATGAAATGCATAGGATGTATTTTTATTTGGATTATATAATGATAAAATACACTTTTTATTTATGAAAAAAAATATCAACTTTTTTTAATTGGCACCGAAAAAGAAAAACGAAACAATTTGGCGTCACTTAAATGACGGATTGCCTCATATGACAATTAGAAAATCGAGTAGTTTGGTGTAGATTCATGTTAAAAGTAAACAACCTAATCTTAGTACAACAAAATCATATATACATATTATAGTTGGTGATAAATGTTTAGATTTTAGTATATAGCTTAATTATTAATTCTTATTTTATTTTTTTCAAGGAAAACGATCCTATCCATACTCATTTTATGTTCCAATCTTAACATATTGTAATTTTAGTCGGACGTTTGTCAACAAATGGATTTATGTTAACTGTTAGGCTAGAAACGTGTATATAACATGTGTTGAAGAAATAAATAAATTTAAATAGCTAGTAATGAAGATTTATGAAATATTAAAAATATTCAATCTCAAACCAAGTAAAAATATTAATTTAGTTTTCATTAATTGATAAAACGGTAAATGTGAAATATAAATTTTAAAAAACATAGACATAGAAATAAAGCATGATACAAGTAATAGATAATATTATTAAGATTTTAAAATAAAATAAGAAATATACTAATCTTAAATGTAACTTTTATATAAGTAAACAATAAAATTTAATTTATACATATTATTTGAGAAGCACAAAAAATAATACAGGACTCATCAAATTATGACTTGATGCAACCATTTACTTATTTATTAGGTATACATGTAGTGGATTGATTTGGTTTATAAAATTTCTAATTATGAATGTTTATGTGAAAGTGATGTTTTTTATAGACGGAAAGACACTAGGTGCAGAAACCGCACACATCATGGGTTTGATTCAATTACTTTAAACCACTATGTTTTGGGCAAGTTAGTTTTGTTTAGTTCCGGATAAATAATAAGGTAAATAGAAAAGTGGGTTTAATAGAATCCACAATAAAGTTAGTTTTGTCTAGTTCTGGATAAATAATAACTGAGGTAAATCGAGAAGTGAGTTTAATAGAATCCACAATAAAGTTAGTTTTGTCTAATTCCGGATAAATAATAACTGAGGTAAAACGAGGAGCGGGTTTAATAGAATCCACGATAAGAAATCCATATGTGGCCTTCAATCCACCACTCCATCCCTCATTTATGTTGTGTTCTTGAGTTTAATTGACGAGAGAAGAGAGAGAATAATCATTTATTTTATTTTTTTACTTATTTTTTTATCTTTTTATTTTTTCTTCTCTTCTTTTCTCTTCACTTCCTTTCAATTTGAAATGATTAATTTTGGCATTCACTTCTCTTTTTTTTTTCTTTCTTAAATAAACTCAAAAACATAACTTTTTTAGTTTCCTTTCAATATAAAAAAAAAAACTCTGAAATACAACTGTTTTTTTTTCTTTTCTTTCACTTCAGATTTTTTTCTCTCCTTAAATGAACTTAGAAACACAACGTTAGACACACCTGATCACCGATCTCTTCACATGTTAAAAATCTTGAAACCCACCAACTCAAAATAAACAAAATAAGAATTAATACTTGATTTGTAAACCCTCTAGGCTTACCAAGTCATTAAGCAAATTTATATAGAGTAAGGGTAGAAGAGGGGAACGTTGAAACTTGGATATAAACATAAATAGAACCAGGACAAACGAACTAGTGTAGCCTTCTTTTGAAGTGTTTAAATCTATCTTTTGATTTTCTTTTAAGTAAAAACATATCTGATAGATCGATTATGACATCATCCAACTTCTAATAAGTAAAACAATATGTTCAATATTCGTTTAATTTTGGTGAAAGATAACGCAACCAAGAGGGACAAAAATGGAAAAATACTAAAAGCAAAGTGGGATGGTTTAGTTTGGTCTATTATTGTCTACAAATTTGAAATATAAAACAACTAACATGGAGACAATAGGGTAGAGATAGTTGGATACAAAATGAATAATTTAGTCATTTAAATAACCAATTGCACATGACAATTGAAAGTCAAGTAGTTTGGTTTAGTGTTCTGTTTAAGGTAAACCACCTAATCTTAGTACAATAAAAGCATATATGCAGAAGAGGAGAACAATGGAACTAAAACATGAACATAACTGATTATGACATCATCTGGATTCTAACCAGTAAAACGGTCGGTAGGCCTTTAAGCGAAACAAAAGATGAACATGGGCATGTTCGTATTCATTCATTTAATTTTAACCGAACACAAACAGAAACATAAACACGTAATCAAACACGATTGTTTGTTCGTGTTCGTTCATTAAGAAATCTGAAATGTTCGTGTTCATTCGTTAAAAAACTAAATGAACAGTTCACGATAATAAATGAACACAAACGAATAAAAATAAATGAATATAATAAAACAAAACCAACACAAAAGAAGCAAGTCTAGTACACCATAATTCATCCAAAAACACATGTAATTTGAATGGTTTAAATGTACATAATTCATTCAAAGATATGAATCTACCACATATTAACACATACTACCTTTCTATATAATATATTAATAAATGTAAATAAACGGATATAACTTAAAGTAAATAAACGAACGTTCATGAACATAAATGAACAAACAAAACATGTGTTCATCTTCGTTCATTTACTTAAATGAACAAATTTATTTGTTCGTGTTCGTTCTTTGATAAACGAACGAACATAAACGAACTTTCCGGTAAACAGTTCATTTACAGACCTAACCAGCGGTTTAATATCGTTTTGGTTTTGAAGAAAGATAAATTAACCAAGAGGACAAAATACCAATAATTCTCAACCCAAATGGTTAGAATGAGATATCTAAAATCATAAAATTATAAAAGTTTTGAGTTCAAGTCTCATTTAAAACACAAATACTTTGGTTTGAGTCGGATGATTTTTCTAATTGTAAGTTTTATTCTTATTAGATTTGGATGCCTCTATATTTTACGTTTAAGATTAAAAAAAAACCAAGAGGGACAAAAATGGAAAATACTAAAAGCAAGTAGCAAAGAAAGAGTGATGGTCCACATGTCAATGTTTAAACTTTAAAAACAAAAGAGACTTTGGGTCACACACACTACAAGTCTACAGCTACAACCTTCAATACAAACTACAAACAATCATCTCTCAACTTGCCTTTTCACACTCTCTTTCACACACACAAACACACACTGAAAAGGGGGCATTCATATGAACTGAATCGCAACACCTGTTCCTTGGTAAATCTAATCGATTCTTGTGTTTCCCCTTTGAATATTCATCCAATTCGTGATCTTTATCGATAAAATTGCTGTTTTGAACATGGGTTTTCTTTGTAAGGTTTGATTTCGTGAGATGAGCAAAGAACGGCCACCGGAGGCGCTTGATTTCTTCATTTGGACTGTTGAGGTGTGTTTGATTGATTGTTTCTTGTTTTGTATCTGTAGATCTTGTGGGTCAGTTGTGCTTTGTTGCTGTAATCGATGAATGTGGTGGGGAATTGGAGGTTTTAAGCTGTTTTTGGGATCATGTCTTTGTTTTGTGCATAGTTACAAGCATTGTTGATTGTTGATTGATTTTTGGTTCGATTTGTTTCATTAGTTGGAAGATTTATGCTTTTTTATAATCATTAGATTGCTTTATCTTTTTGGAAGCTAATTACATACCTGCAAATTAACCAAATTTTCTTTTAGAATCTGTTTTAATTTGTGGTTTTTGGTGATAGGATGATAGAGATGATTATTCCAAGTTTACTGGATGTATTTGAAATTGTTTTGTGTTCTGTAATTGTTTTTGATTTCCATTTTTGGTCATGATTGCATTCTTTTGTGTTCTGTACATACCATGAAAGAATTAGCTTAGTTGATTGAGATTTGTATAATAAAAGAAGACTCGTCTGTGCAACTGATGTTTGCGTACCCTTTTTATACCTGTCACACAAACGATGTAAGAAATTGTGTATTATGGCATGCTTCATGCTTGTAACATTGGTTAGCTACAATGATGAATGATCATAACATACCAGACCATACCATGGTCCATGGTCATAGAACTTCCAAAATTTATAAAACAAAGTGTAAATCCTACCTCAGCATAAATGTATCTGTGTGAAATATGAATTGGTATTATTATTATTATTATTATTTTTTTGAGTTATACTGCAGTATGAATATCTGTGGAAGAATATTGTAGAGTGATTGATGCTATGTGGTCAAATATTGTCTCTCAGGATGTTGGCCTTTGGTTGGAGGAAATAAATCTTGGGGGGTATCGCCAAACTTTTAAAGAAAATGGTGTTAACGGGGAGTATCTGGAAAGTATGTCCATGTTTACAACCGAGCAAATTCTTCGGTTTATTCGATGTTGCCACATGAAATGGGGAGATTTCATAACACTATGCAAGGAACTCAGAAGGATCAAAGGTTATATCTGTCAAACGCTTTAATTTTTCTTTCAATTATCATGCATTATTAGTTATCTTTGCCTTATACAAGCTCTTCTTTTTGTTTCTTGTTATGTATTATAATAAAATCATGTATGTATTATTATCTAAAGGTAAATTGGTATTTAGTTAGTCAAATTATCATACAAGTAATTTTTAAATAGTTATCTATGTTGTTAATGGGGCATATATTTTCTTTTGTTATTTTATCACCCAGACAACTATTTTTATTTTTTATTTATGTCCAAACACAAGTACTCCATTCACATGACAAGTATTTGATCCCCAAGAACCAGTAGTTTATTTGCAGAAATGCAGTCATAGTAAAATTGGGAGTTTAACTTGAGCATAACATGTGATTAACATCTGGCCACTTATTTCAACCAAGATTGTCTGGTTTACCTACAAAGAGCTTACGACTTTTTTTTTGTGAGCTCACCCATCTTGGAGTTCATCCTAAATCGCTTTGGTGCTATTTTGGGCTGGGCATTTTATATGACCTACTATCTCTATTGTAGATGGAACGTTGTGGGATTTGCCTAAGGAGTCATAATAAGGGAATCCAACTAAACTTTTGGAATTTCTCAAGACTATTGTTTTTTGTGTTTCCTAGTCCCTTGATTCATCTGTTAATAAGAACTTTAGTGCTACTATGGCTGCTTTAGAAGAGTCTAGTAACAGAAGAGGGCTTCATCATTAGTTGGTCTTTTATTTTCAGCAACCAACTTATTTTAGGCTAGACAAAACCATTAAAGTTTCAAAATTATTGTTCTAAGGAATTATCTTTGCCGTTTTTGAAAATCGGTTACCTTAACTTGAACATGGTTATCTTAACTTGAACATATTCACTATCTGATGGTTGTTTATGGTAGAAAAAACTTTGTTATCCAAAAATAGGAATTGGACTGAACTTGTTACTGCCTTATGAGCCGTTTAAGTAGCACTAAAATTTTTAGTTTGCAGTTGTGTGTCTGATTGCCTGATTGTTTTGCGATTTAATATGAAGTATAACCTGATCGGTTTTTTGTTAGTCTTTTACAGTTGCTTGCTTGAAGGGGGAACAAAAAGTCCGGCGGCCATGGTGGGCCCCATCTTGCCTATCGACAGTCTTTGTGAGGGTGGCAAAGCATAACAGGCAATCGCGGGTTGTTTCCATGAAACTAGAACCTTGACTGAACACGTGGTAGGATGTATCCACCATCTTTGATCCTGATCAATCCATGTTTGATCAGGATCAAAGACGTTGGATACATCCCATCCAACCACCAACAATTTCCGCACATGTTCTCTTGTTTCATTTTTCTATTAGAAATCAAAGTAGCCAATAGTATGTTTTCTTAAGTGTATTTGAAAAGGGTGCGGTGGTTCCTCATTCCTCATCAAGCATGCGCAAAAGCCTGTGTTATATTGTATTTTATGCGTAGATTTTTATTCTAGTTGCTTTTTGTGTAAAGCTTGTGGAAGTTTTATAATAGCATTATATTAACAATAAATAAATTATATTACTGTATTTGTATTTAATTCACATATAGATATATTAGGTAGTTACTCACAATTAAATGGGTCTTCATCTGTTGTAACAATAGCACAATTAGCTCCTAAATTAGTGGGTGTAATTTACTTAAAATTCCCTTTGTAGTTAATGGAAATTCATAGCCTTTTCCTCATTGTCTCTATACTTACGAGCACTTTTTTTTTTCCGATCCATTTTCCCCTGCCATTCTTCTTTTTTTTTTTTTTCCTTTTTTTGTTTTCTTCTTCATTGCTGCACATCATCTCTTCAACAACCAACCATCTTCCATGGCTTCCAAATGAATTGTGCCTCTCACTGCTAAACTCACATCTAACAATTTTCCTTCTTGGCGCAAACAGGTCCTTTCGACTCTTATTGGCCTTGAACTAGACCACCACATCACCGACACCACTGAACCACTGGCCAAGAACATTGTTACCGGTGACGTTTCCAAACCAAACCCTGACTATCTCCTCTGGTTTTGTCAGGACCAGATGATAATCAGTGCTCTCCTTGGCAGTTGCTTGGACGCGATTCAACCCCTGGTTTCCCCTACCATCGCCCAAAGCCCTATTGGTGAAGAAGATCTGGTTATTCACACTATGAACCAACTTGGTGATGACTTTGCTGGACTGGTTCAATCGCTGAAATCCCGAGACACCACCATATCATTTGCTCAACTATTTGACAAACTACTGGACCATGAACGCACTCTCAAAGACACCTCTACTGAACCCATCATTACTACCGTCAACAACACCCATCGCCAATCTGCCGGGAACTATTCCAAACAACAACCGGATACCCGCTACCAACGACCCACCCAGCAGCCCTCCTCACGTCCCTCCTCGACCAACCGAGACAGACCCCAAGTTCCAAACAATACCCGCACCGCCCGCAACAATGCTTACTGCCACTTCTGCAACATCCCAGACCATGAGGCAAAAGACTGCCGAAAGTTAGGTCGCTTCCTTCGTGATAACAACTACCTGGTCCAAGGTTCAATAGGTTCGGCACCATCGATCAACTACACGGCTGCTTCTCCCACTACAGGCTCCGTGCCTTCATGGATGTGGGATACCGGTGCATCCTGTCACACTGCCCCAAATCAAAACTCACTACCCGTTCTTTCCAAATACGGAGGACCCGATGAAATTGTCCTAGGTGATGGTAAATCTCTTCCTATTACACACATTGGTCATACCAAAATTCACACAAACTCACGACCACTCCCATCAAATAATGTTCTTTTTGTTCATCACTTACGTAATCACCTTATTTCTGTTGCTAAAATATGTCGCACTAATCGTGTTTCTGTTGAATTTTGTCCTTCATATTTCATGGTTAAGGATCTACGCAAGGGGGCGCATCTCATGCGGGGAGTGAACATCAATGATGTTTACTACGGACCATTTCCTTCGTCTCCTCAAATCAATGCAACCGGAACAAGATCACTGCTTGCGTGGCACCACACCCTTGGGCATCCTTCGCCCCAAATATTTAAGTCGTTACTTACCAAGTCAGGACTACATTGTAATAAAGTGTCACATGAGTCGTTTCATTGTAAATCTTGTCACAAACTTCCTTTCGGTCAAAATTCGTTTATTGCTAAAAAAACTATTGGAACTTATTTATTCGAGCGTTTGGGGTCCGGTTGCAACCTCCATTGATGGTTTTAATTACTATGTTATCTTTGTTGATTTCTTCTTAAAATATATTTTGCTCTATCCTATGAAGAAAAAATCCGATGTATCAACTCTTTTCCCGCAATTTAAAACTCTTGTTGAGCGTTTCTTTAAGACACCCCTTCTTTCATTATTCACCGACAACGGCGGTGAATACATTGGCCTTAAACCATACCTCACCTCATATGGCATCTCACACTATACAACTCCATCTCACACACCTGAACAAAACGGTGTGGCCAAAAGGCTTCATCGTCATGTCGTTGAAACGGGACTTGCTCTCCTACATTATGCTAACCTTCCACAAACATTTTGGTTACATGCTTTTCAAACCGCCACATATCTCATCAATCGTCTTCCTACACCCATTCTTAATAATAAATCCCCATGCGACATGTTGTTCGGGAAGCCACCCGATTACACAAAACTTAAGCCATTCGGGTGCCTTTGTTATCCATGGTTGTGACCGTACACCACCTCAAAGCTCCAATCCCGATCCCATTCTTGTATTTTCCTTGGATACTCCACATCTCGATCGGCCTTCAAGTGTTTTGACCCAACCACATCCAAGTTATATCATTCCTGCCATGTTGAAGTTATCCCACACATCTTTCCCACCCATTTTACGGAACTACCAAACTCAACCCCATCACAAAGTTATTCATTTCCAATTCTATTCTCTGACAACCTGACCTCATCCACTGCACCCAACTCATCAACATCATCTACTGCCTTCCCACCCAGTATTGTCTCCATGGAGGCAGAATACAAAGCCGTTGCAAACGCGGACGCTGAACTCTCTTGGGTCCAAAACTTGCTCCAAGAACTTGGCATCAAGCATACAACATCCCACAACTGTTTTGTAACAACCCTGGTGCAACCTATTTATGTGCTAATCCGGTTTACCACTCGAAAATGAAACATGTTGCTTTGGACTATCACTTCATCAAGGAACAGGTTAATGCTGGCAAGCTACAAGTGATGCACCTCAAAAGATCAACTTGCCGATGTTCTCACCAAACCCCTACCAAGGATGCCGTTCATTTCTTTTCGTTCCAAGATTGGAGTATCCAACGGATCCTCCATCTTGCGGGGGCGCATTAACTATAAATAAATTATATTACTGTATTTGTATTTAATTCACATATAGATATATTAGGTAGTTATTCACAATTGAATGGGTCTTGATTTGTTATAACAATAGCACAATTAGCTCCTAAATTAGTAGGTGTAATTTATAATTTACTTTAGATTCTCTTTGTGGTTAATGGAAATTCATAGCCTTTTCCTCATTGTCTCAATACTAGGGCTGTTCACGAACCGAACCGAACGAAGGCTCGCTCGAACTCGGTTCGTTTACAAACCGAGCCGCTCTATTCGGTTCGAATTTAAGAAATCGAGCTAAAAATGCTCGCTCGAACTCGGTTCGGTTTAAAACCGAGTGCTCGGTTTTGCTCGGTTTGGCTCGGTTTCATATTGCAATTTAGTACAAAACTAATAATTCATTTAAAAGTTTCAAGTTTCAACTCAAACTCAATAATGTAACAAAAGAAAACATACAAAATAAGTTTAAGTTTTAACTCGAGCTTAAATAAATGACGGCAAAACCCACGCCCACAACCTCCATTGCGGCCATTTTCACGTCCACTATACGCGCTTTGATGCAATGTTTAAACAAGTATACAAAAATCCAAAAAATAATGTTTAAAAAATTAATAAGGAGCGATGGTAAAATGGTAATGTCCTAAACTATAAATAAATAGACTAACATATTACATATATATAATAGATAAAAGTTATATTTAAAAATAATTCGAGCGAAACCGAGCGAGCAACGAGCGAGCTTACCTTTGCTTGTGCTCGTTTCATTTACAAACCGAACCGAGCAGCTCCGCTCGTTTACAATCGAGCCAAAATCGAACGAGCAACTTTTCGAGCTATTTTCGAGCGAGTTTCGAGCGTCGAGCTATTTGAACAGCCCTACTCTATACTCGAAATTATACAGAGGTTTAAAGTGTGTTGTATGTGTAGATATGTCTTTCTAAGCAGGGGCATGCTTTCGTGTCGGTTTTCTTGATTAGTTGAGCTGGTGTTTGTGGCGGTTTCTGATCGGTATGGTCATCTACGCCGCTGGCATCACTCTAAACCACCAGAAACAAAGCTATCGGTTTTAGCAGACTGTTTTTCTTGGTTTTAGTTGTGTTTACAGTTTTGGGTTTAGCATCGTTCATTAACATCTTTATGCTTTGGTTTCTTTATATGTCTTTGTGTACCAACTCCAGGAGAAGAAAAGAACCATCTAAAGGCTCAAGTTTAATCAAATGGTAAGAATATAATTTGGTATTGGATAATAAAACTGAATGGTTTAACTTCTAATTTGAATGTTCATTGACATTTTAGGGCTAATCTTATTTTAATGACTCTTACATTAACCCAACTTAAATGAGGATATATGAGATAAGGTTTGCTTAAATCTCATTCCCTTTAGACTCTACTAATAGTTTTGTTATAAGTGTGATGTACTAGATACGGTGGTGGTTCTTTGTATTATTACTTATAAAAAATTTAGAGATTTTACAAGTTTGTCGGTCATCTAGGGTTGGATGTGGCTTGCTTGTTGCGGAGTTTCTTCGCCCAAAAACCGCATAAATAGTCTAAACACAATTAGACGCACACATTTTTGGATTATTATAGCCTTCGAATGATAATATTTGGATACTTGAGAAGAAAGCAGTGAACTCTCTTAAATAAATAATAGGAGATAAAAAAATTTAGTTAATTTACTATTTCACATTTAGTAAAGTCGGTGGTCGATAGAAGGCCATCGACTTTTGCTTTGTTATATATTCTTGATGAGAGTTCACATTGGTGAAAGGGCTTCTTTATTTTTTGCCACCAAAAACCTTTGCCTAGTTCTTGTGCTTTTAAGGGTTTTTTTCTTAATTTTTTTTTTGGTGTTTTTTTCTATTTTAAATCATATTTTTTGTTTGGTAGTTTTTCTTTTACTTTTTTATATATGTCTTTTTTTAAATTAAGTCATTTCTTCGTTACTAACTTTTATAACGAAGTTTTCGTATCGGTGTTAGATTTTTACTGGTTTGGATCATTTATACAAGTTTTATCAACGTAAAAAAATTGTTTAGGTATTTATTTTTTAACAATTTTGTTTTTTTGACGTTTCAAAGTTAATTTCTTAATTGGTTTCATTTTTATATAGAGTTTTGATTATTATCAACGTATGCTCGACGTACATATCGTTGTGTTTGCTCTAACTTATTGACATAACACAAATTTATAAAACCGAGTCTTGTTTACATCGCAATGCTACCAAAACACGTTAATGTCACCCCGCAACGCGAGGACACTGTGCGCCGCGTCGTGCGGGCTAAGTTTCTAGGTTTACAGAGTCATGTAATGCTTTAAAATATCACGTAAATGCGTCTTTTATTGATATAATTTTCTAATTTTGATTTTATTTGTTTTTTACATATTTATGTGGATATGTACTTATAAATAGAATAAAAATGTGAAAACAAAAAAAAAGATAATCCTTTTCAAAACTGCTATAGGAATCTAGTGATAAATTTATGATTTTTCAACGAGTTATTAATGATTTTCTAGTAACTGGATTTTTCTAGTGGTAGTCCGATAACATATGGTTACATTTTAAATGATGTATCAATAAAATACAATTCAAAATTATATAAGCTATGCGTAATAAAATAAAGCAATGCTTACATTTAAATAATATATTAATATTAAGAGTGAATTATTGTTTTTTTCATGTATTTAATCACATTTTTATTCTTATTAAAAAAAGATTTTTTGCATCTGGCTTTCAAGATTTTAAAAAATTATCATTTTCATCCAAAAAAATTGATTACGTTAGTTTAAAATGTTAAATCATCTATCATTAAAATGAGTAATTATGTAATTTTGCATATAAAAACAACATCGTAATTTATGTTAAAGTATCATAAAGTAAGCAATAACACATTTTAGAAATAAAAAATTAAAAGAGTGTTTACGTAATTTATAACACTTAAAAAAGAAAAAAACTTGTAGTTAGAAGAAAAGGTTCAATTAAAAATCAACTCTAGTTCTAGAGGGACACTTGGCCGTCCACGTTATCAATTTAAACTGAGTTGTCATGGCACGCTGGCAAGTAACATGCTGACCAACTTTTTGTCTTTCTTAACATTTAATCAAAATTGGTCAAAATCAAAGTTCTATCATACTGTTACAGTAAATAAACTGTAGTTTATTACATGTTATGTTTACAAACCTGTAAACTGCTATAATTAAAATTTATTTAATATAAATGATGTTTATAGTGTCGAATATTTTATCAGTTGTTTATAAATCCAGACCCTTTTGAATTTCCTTAAACATAACTCTTTATCACATAAGTCATTTAATCCATGTAAAACTTTAAATATTAATTTACGATCATATACTAGGAGGTCAAATATGAGCAAATGTGAGGACTAAAGAGCGTTTATAAGCGTATAGCAGGTCTAATATGAACATGTAACAAGTGCTATACAAGCATATTCACCAGAGGTACATTAAGTAGTAGCAATAAAAGAAGCGGTTGGCCATTCAGTTCAACGACATATTATGTCTTTTTGGTCACATATTCGATCCTGACTTTAGGGTGTTCCCATAAGTTTCTTCCCAAGCTAATGAAACACGATGACGGGATCTTATGTACGAACTTTGTTTTAAAAACGTGCTAAATAATCGACTTAAGCCGTTAAAAAAGAATAATACTGGATATATTTAGTCAATATTTTAAATTTAAAGAAAAAGTGAGTGCCCTAATAATATTAAATCACAATCAATAAATTATTTCAAGTACGGAGCCATTCTCATTCTCCTCGTATATATATACCCCACACCTGCTTTTTGTTGCATTCAGAACTAACAGCAAATCGAAGACATTCGTGTGAACAAAATCCAATAATAATCTTTGAGGTATCACTATCAACCCTAATTCAAATGTAATTGATCTGTTTTGAATGTGATCTTCTTCCGTTAGTAGTTTATTACTATAACTGCATTCAATTCGATTTTAAATCAGCTGAATCATAGCCCTAATTCGAATCGCGCTAGTGTTTTTCATGTTCGTATTGAGTTCTTACGTTTTGTGTGTGTTTGAGTTATGATTTCTCGTTCGTAATGGCGTGATAGATCGGATCATTGTCAGTGTTGAACATAAGCACGTTAGAATGCGATGATTTGTGTGTGAATTTGGTATTAGACGCTGAAATTGGTTAGCTGTTCATGTTTTGTGATCTGTAGTTTATATGTTGATTTGAGAGGTTAAAACTTCATACTTTAATCATTGTGTTTTATATTTTTTAAATTTATAGAGGGATTAGAGTTTATGTAGTGGGTTTTAAGTTAAAAATGGTTGGTATTGATATTGACTGTGCTTGAGTGGCTAGTGGACTGTATACGTGACATGCAAAAAGTATAATTAATAAGGTTAGATCCGCTGGTTGAGGCAGCTGACTATCTATAAACCACTATGAAACCATTTTCCAACGAAAACCACCACACAAACTCTAAACCCTCCAAAAATTAAAAAAATTATTGTCTTTTAGTTTCATTCTATCAAACAGATTGTTAATCATGGACTTGCTTTACCAGAATTGAGCATCATAACTTGTAATGAATCTTCTAGAGTAAATATGTTATAAATTTTGATGAGCCCTAGCTACATTGTTTTTTTTTTTAGTGAGGTGTGAATGTTACCAGCTTAATTGTTTATTATGATCTTGATGTGGGTGCAATCATGTAACCTTAACTGATCTGTGGTTCGTTTTTCATTCAGTGATTAAGTGCATTTGTTCCATTCATTGGATAATCGTCGATTTACAGAAGAAATCTATAGGATGCCATTGGGAAGTCCTGATCCATCTGAGCAAGACAGAGAACCGTTTGTTGAGGTCGATCCATCAGGTAGATTTGGTCGGTATAGTGACCTGCTAGGTGCTGGTGCTGTCAAGAAGGTTTATAGAGGATTCGACCAAGCGGAAGGCAGAGACGTGGCTTGGAACCAAGTCAAGCTAAGGAATTTCAGTGGGGACCCGTCTGTCATCAAGAGGCTATTCTCAGAAATCAAACTGTTAAAGACCTTAAACAACGAAAACCTCATAGTTCTTTATGGTTTCTGGAGGGATGTTGAGCATAACACGCTGAACTTCATAACCGAGGCATGTGCATCAGGGAATTTGAGGGATTACAGGAAGAAACATAAGCGCGTGTCGATCAAAGCCCTGAAAAAGTGGTCAAGACAGATTCTAAAAGGCTTGGAGTATCTACACACCCACGACCCATGTGTCATTCATCGAGATCTAAACTGTAGCAACATCTTCATCAATGGGAACATTGGGAAGGTAAATTCCCCTTGTACTTTCTAGTTCCATACTTATATTTAGGATAAAACATTTTCATACTGACTTCCAATGGACATGATCAGGTTAAGATTGGTGACTTGGGTTTAGCAGCCGTGGTGGGAAAGAGCCACGTGGCTCGTTCATTGATAGGAACACCAGAGTACATGGCACCCGAGCTGTATGAGGAGGATTACAATGAGTTGGTGGATATATACTCGTTTGCAATGTGCTTGCTAGAAATGGCTACAATGGAGATACCATACACCGAATGTGACTGTGTTGCGCAAATATACAAGAAAGTTACAAGTGGTGTGATGCCTCAAGCCTTTGATAAAGTAAAAGAACCTGATCTTAAAGCTTTTATCGAAAGGTGTATTGGCCAGAAACGAGCGAGGCCTTCAGCTTCTGATCTTCTCAAGGACCCATTTCTTTTGGAGATCAACAATGAAGAGATTGATGGTACTGCCTAAAAGACAAAGAGGTACCACACGCGTTATTATATTATTACATTTTCTTTATCCTTCGTGTATATAACGTATTCTTTATCGGGTATATCAAATGATTAGTGAGTGCTTTCTTGAATGAAGATGGTTCACTTGGTTGTCCTTTTGTTGATGTTGAACTAGTTTTAAATAAAGCTGTAGCTAATGTAACCAAAGGCTATCAAGATCATGGCTCTAACTTTAGTGGCAAATAAAGCTAAGACTTTGATATGTTTTGTTTAAAGATTTAATTGCACGAGGTAAAGCTGGATGAAAATGAAACGGGTATCTATAATGTGGTCTCATACCTGATTATAAGTAAAGCTGGATGACAATGGAACAGTTAATCACCTGACGAGTATCAATCATACCTATTAATTTGTTATAAAATATCCGTTGTGACATCCATGTACATTTTTTTCTTAGCATTCTAATTTTGATATAATTTTAAATTTATAACAAAACCTAAAACATGGTAATTACGTATATCATCAAATATATATCTTAAAAGAAAATTTAATTTATGTAATTCAGCTACTAGAATGAAGTATTATCAGACAAGGGTTAAAGACATATAAATTAAATTTAAAAATTTTCTATGGTTCGGGTAAATGACTAAATCTTGTACCAATGAAAAAATTTAAAACTAATCTCATACCTGAATACGTGTCCAATATGTTTCGAGATTCAGTTGTTCTCATCATGTTCAATTTCATTTCCACCATCACTATTTGCCTATTGGTTAGGATTGCTCAATGATTTAGTTGAATTTAGCCGGCATTAATCTAGGCTTGAGCTAACAATAATACAAATGTAGCTAGCCTAACTTGATATTTCCAACCTAGTCGGAAACCGAAATCTAGGTTCATATTTAGTTGAACTATGGCGTGACTTGACGAATTGACTAGTGTTTTCGTCTTTTTTATATATTTTGTGCTTTTTAGAACTGTTTTAAAACAATAAAATTAGATAAGTTTCAAATAATATGGTATCAAACTAAAAATATATAAGAAAACGAGCTAATTTATATAAGTCTAACGAATTAACAAATTACTCGAGCGAAACAAGCTCACAAGTCAAACCAACTCGCTGATCGAATGAGCTTGTTTCTTTATACGAGTGAGTTACCTTCAGCTCGAACTCGTCTCAAACGTTTATATTCGCTGGTGAGTTTGAACCGACTCAACTTGAGTTTATAAGGAACTAATTCGTACAAGGTGACAATGAGATGTGAGTCATGCGTTTAACGATTTGGTTCAAAGCTGTTTAAAAAAAGAATACTTCTGTTTTATTATTATTGTTTGCCTTTTTATTAAAAACAGTTTTGTCAAAAAAATAAAATATTTTGTAAAAGTATGTCACATTTAAAAGAAACATTCTTAAATGCTTTTTCAAAATTATATATTTTTTAGTTTACTATCAAATTATTTATTTTAAAAAAAAAAATACTGATTTGTGAGTGAAAGAGGGATGGAGTAAGAAAATGAGAGAATATGTTGGGTTAAAAGGTGACGACTTAATTAATGTGATACTAGATGTTATGTAACTATAGATCTTTATTCTTATCAAATATACATTAAATCCTTAATATATCATGTTATTCTACCTTATAATACATGCACGTAACTTATAGTTTATTACGTTATTCTATTAAATATTAAAGTTGTATATGAGATAGGTTTCCTTCTCCTATTATTATTGTATTTCACGCTTGAACTATAGGAAAACAAACATCTTTTTCTATACATTCTTCTCGTGCTTTTAGTTTTAGTATAGTTTCACGATATAAACATGAAAATTTATCATAACTTATTAACAAACACCCGTATAGAAATTGTAGACCCAATACAAAGCTCCTAAAGCCTATAATCTATATAGGGATGAAAAATAATTTTGATTGGAATATTTGATATCCTAAGCGGGTACAAGATCGAGTATGTGATTACTTTAAATATTTTCACAGGTAGAAAACATGTAAAACATTAGCTGATATCCAACTATATACTTACAAAAAATTTAAGTTTAAATTTTATTTTCTCTTCACCCTGTTAAATATGTTTTATCCAACTAGATTAACTACATGAAAAATAAACTATTCTCTTAAGAGTATTCACATTCTATTTTTTATCCTTATTTTTATAATTACATTAAAAATCATTATTTTTTCATCTCGTTTTTAATTAAATAATATTTTAATACCTTTATCAATACATTTCTCTTTCATACACTTTACAACCACTTTAAAAAATATTAAAAAAAATTATAGTAGTTGAACAATACTTCTTCAAATATACAGATAAACAATAACGGTTTCTCTCTCATTTATTCACAACCAATCACTATCATTTATATATGTTAGATATTTTACATTCTTTATTTTGAGATGATATTTATGTGTATGTAATTAGTTATTTTTCAATTTGTTACGGTTGCTATAAACATAAAATCAAAATAAAACTTATAAATGTAAGAAAATGAAATACATTTGGAAATCCAAAGAATATTTTGATTTATAAACTAACGGGTATACCAATACCTACACATGCCTTTGATATTTAACATGTAATTACCCAATGGATATCATACCAGAAATAAATAAAATTTTACAATCAGACAGAAGACCGAAATTACCAATACCCGTCCATACGGGTTCAATTGTCACCTTAAATCTATAGGACTCTACATCAAGATTTCCAAAATAAGTACACAAGATGAAACACCAACTTTATTTCTATTTCTTATAATATTTCTTGTTCACCCCCTCTCTCTTCTTCTCTCTCTCTCTCTCTTTCACACACTACCGCATATATTCATCATTCCAATCGATTATAAAAATTCAATCTTTTTCGATATCCCCCATTCTATACACACAACTTCACATCAAGATTTCTCTATCAATTCAATATTTCATAGATTGAAACCCCAATTGAAATCAATCTGAACCTACACCAATCCAAAGGGGGCATATCGAGGAGGATGAACATGCCCTCAGTTCTTATTGCTCCTCCTCTCAGATCTTAACAATTCCATCTCAAGATTCATCGTCTTTTCTATTTGGGTATTGATTCAATCCGATCTGTTGTCAATTACTCTGTTATTCGACAAAAAATGTTCTTTATTGGTTGATCTCCTTAATTTCTGCTACCCCTTTTCAGGAGGATCTCAATTGTCGTCATCGAGGGATCCGATGTTTTCTTGATTGAAACAACAGTACCCATTTGATATTAGGGCGTATTAATCTGCGTGTAACGTCAATCAAAGGTATATTGCGTTTAATTTGATCTGCATTTTCAGTTTGATCTTGTAAAGATTGAATTTTTGTTGGTGATTGATCGATTTTGGTGTGTAGAAGATGCAATCGGATCTTGGGAAGCTGTTTATCGGTGGGATTTCGTGGGATACGAATGAAGAACGATTACAAGAGTATTTTAGCAGTTTTGGTGAGGTTTTGGAGGCTGTGATTATGAAGGATCACACCACGGGTCGTGCTCGTGGGTTCGGGTTTGTTGTGTTCTCTGATCCTGCTGTTGCAGAGAGAGTTACTAAGGAGAAACATAACATTGATGGGAGAATGGTGAGAATTTCTAATTGGAATTGTAAATTATTGTAATTGAGTTTGATTTCATGATCATCATGCTAAATCTTTAAAGTAATTTGCTGGGTTATGATTTTTATACATGATTATAGTTGGACAGTACTATACATACACCACTGACATACTATCTGCACACCACAGATATGTTATATGGCCCCTATGAGGTGTTAAACGATGCCATATGTGGTGTCCATAACTTTATATGGTCTGTATGAGGTTTATAATGTTATACAGGCCGTATGAGATTGGTGATCGTTCAATTATACAGGTCGCATTAAGTGATAGAAGTGACTGACACTGAGGAAGTCATATGGCTTGTGCAACTCATACGGTTTGTATGATGATGTCAGATGGTGTATGTATAGTAGGACCCTTACAGTTATATTAAAAGTTAATATTATGTCAGGTTGAAGCTAAGAAGGCTGTTCCTAGGGATGATCAGAGTTCAATCAGTAGAAACAGTAGTAGCCTACAAAGTTCTCCTGGTCCAAACAGAACAAGAAAGATATTCGTAGGAGGTTTAGCATCAACAGTCACCGAAAGCGATTTCAAAAGCTATTTTGAACAATTCGGTACCATTACAGATGTTGTAGTTATGTATGATCATAATACCCAAAGACCAAGAGGCTTTGGATTCATTACTTATGATTCAGAGGAGGTAGTAGATAAAGTACTCATGAAAACTTTCCATGAACTCAACGGTAAAATGGTTGAAGTGAAACGTGCGGTCCCTAAAGAGCTTTCACCTAGTCCTAACCGAGCCATGCTTGGTGCTTATTCTTATGGTTTGGGTCGAACCAGTAGCTTTCTTAACGGCTATACTCAAGGGCCTTACTCTCCTGGTGCCGTTGGGGGTTATGGTATTAGGATGGCTGGAAGAAGTGGATTCGGTCCATTTGACTCCGGATATGGGATGGGGTTAAACTTTGAACCGGGCATGACTAGCCCGAACTACAATAGAAGTTTGAGTTATGGGCGGGGAATGAGCCCGAATCCTTATTTTGTTGGGAATTCTAATAGGTTTGTGGGTCCTATCGGGTTTGATGGTGGGAATGGTGGTGGGAATGGAGGGAATGCTTCTTTCTTCAGCTCGAATCCCCGGAACTTGTGGGGTAATGGTGGGTTTAACTATGGGTCAAACTCAACGGGCTCGAGTGCTTTTGGCGGCGGTATATTTGGGAACACTGGCCTCAACTGGGGCTCTAATCCGGTTACTAATCAAGGTGGCGGGATGTCTTCCGCTCAAAGTGGGAATCTTGATTATGGAAATGATAATGGTTATGGTTTAGGAGGTAGTGGGTATGGTAGAAATGTTGCTACTAGCGGGGTCCAGACATCGTCCTATGCTGCTGCTAATGGTGGCTTTGAGGGACCTTTTTCAGACTTCTATGGTGGTGGAAGTGGCGGTGGTGGTGGTGGTGGCGTTGGCGGCTCTGTATATGGTGGAGACCCCACGTGGCGGTCGGGAAATAGTGAGCAAGAGGGATCTGGTTCGTTTGGCGGGTATGGGATGAGTGGTGGTGATGATGCTGGTGGTTCTGATGTCCAGACTAAAAATCCTCCTGGTTATGTTGGCGGTTATAGTGTTGCGAAACGACACCCAAATAGAGGTAACATTACTCTATTTATTTTCGCCTTTCGGCTCAAATGCTCATATGAATTTTCTGTATGTTTATGTGACTCAACATTCAAATTATACACTGTATAGTCAAGATTAACGTGGTGTTTGGGATCGCTTCTTTAAACTGCTTTTTCACTTGGCACATTTTGAAATAAGCAGTTTGGATGATAAAATTCCTCTAATCTTTACTAATTTGCCTCTTTTGTTTGTTTCAGGACTAACTGGATAATCTGGAGTTCAAAAACTACAAAACTACATGTCTGTAAGTCGAAAAAACTTTAAAAAAAAAACAGGTCGGGCTAAGTAGAGTGCTTCCATAGAGATGCTAGGCTTATAAGTGAGTTCTTTTTGTGTTCTTTAAGGATTTGATAATATGTTTTTGACTTACATTTTTGTTCTTTTTGAGTGAGATGTAATATCAGTTTGCGGCTTATAGTCAAAACATGTATCATCTCGCACTCTAGTGAGACGGGTGATGCGTAAGAAAGGATAGATGATGATTTTCGTAGACGGACAAACAAAACTGCAAAATCTTGTAGCTGATTATCGCCCGTCTTCATGCTTAGATTTTGTTTTCGTACTTTATCGGGCACTGTTGTTTCTGCTCAGAATTTGATCAAGATTCTTGTTGGTTTTACTGGTGTGGAACATTTGAAGGATACCCATGTAGGGCTCCTAATTAATAAGTTACCTGAACTATCTTGGGTTTGTTTGGTTGATTGTTGATTTAGGGTGTTATTACCTTAATGCTTGGTTATTTAGTGAAGTGATTTCATATTTGGATCTGATTTGCCTATGCACATTTGTATTAACTAATTGTGTTTTGACTTTTTTTGAGACAACACAACATACTTTACTATATTATGAAGTATGAACTTATGTAGTGGTTAAGTTTTTAAACTTCTATATATGGTTGATGAAGTCCTTAAAGTTTTTTCTTTATGTAACCAGTTGAGCCTATTACCTGTCATTGGTTTGGTTTCACGGTAGTTTTTTCCAAATCCGCGAGATTTTCTGATTAAACCGTCTATATTGGTCGTTCACTTATTAGTTAATATAGTAATTAATATAGTGATTTTACATAGTTCTATAAAGTTTTTATTTTCAACCAAACATTTGCCAAAAGTAATGATTTGAAAGCTAATAAGTTTAAACTGTAAAACTATGTGATAACAAGTTAACAACAATCTAGCTTGTTTTATAGTATTTGTTGACAGTTTGATTTCTTTTTGTAGAGATTAAAAGTCATTACTAACATATTAACTCGTGATTAACTTAAAAACAATGTAAATTTAGATCGTAATACTGTGTGTCTAGGAGTTAAAGAATGTGTAGGTTTATTTAAACACTTAACTAAAAACTCATGCTTAAAGAATCCCATGAGTTTATTAGGTGGATTGTGGGAAGAAAAGATACATGTTTTATACTTTCTAATTTCAGAAATAATTAAAACATAATATGGTTTATTAAATGTATAACAGAAATTGTTGGAATCACATAATAGTCAATTAGACCATGCAAGGTCAACAACTCAACATCATTATTAGGGCCACATTTCCCTTTACTAAAGTATTAGACTTTGTCAAGCAAAATAGTCAAGTTGTCTAATGGCCTCCAACAAGATGAATTAGTTGCTACACTCTGTGTGGGGTACCCTAATGATCAAAGAACTAGGACATGAGTCAACCTCAAATATTTAATCGAATCGAACCTTTATAGAATGTTCGCTTCTGATCTGATTATATTACTTGTTAAATATATACACAAATACAACATTAATGATTTGTCTAGCTTAATAGCACCAACTGCGAATAAATTCAAGAACCATTAACTATTCCAAACAAAACTCGGGTTGATTATGAAATAAGACTGACTTTTAGAAGAGCAAAGGCGTTATGGCTCTTTTTACCACCCTTTGATGAAAATGCTTGCTCCCAAGACCATCGGTCGGACCTTTAGGGAACATACGCGAGTGCAAAACTTAAACACGCAGTAAAAGTGAAGATAATCGTCCATAAAAGTAGCATTCACATTTTACTATTTGGGTTGCATTTGAAGAGGAATGATGTAGTCTTGGATACCTAAAAGAGGGCCAAAAATGAGATAACCACACTATTCCCATCATCACCTTCCCAAATCTTGTGCAAAAGCTACTTTCTTGACCACAATCACTTTATGACAGGATGTAAAGATCAATCTTCAAGATTTTGTTTTTTATGACCATAGAAGGTAAGATAACGCGAGTAGCTCACTAAAAAGAAAACATGTGATAGGGTCGGGTACTCTTTACATTACATGATCATGTGCTGGATATCCATCATTTAGGCCGTGCTGGAGGTGAATCATGTGTTTTGATCTACTATGTTGCATGGTAATTGCGTGTTTGTGATCCGTCCTACTTTCTAAAAACCATGTTAACGTTCATCATATAATCCTACGTTAGCTCTGATCAAACCTGCCCAATTAGCTCTTTTGGGTCCGGTAGTTGAAGTTGATCTATTGGTTTGGATTCATGCTCGCTGTTGGCACTTTAACATAGAGCGATGACATACATTATCGCTGAGCACAAGTGCAATTTCACAAGGTAAAGAACATCTATCATAGGCTTATTTTGAGCAACAAATGATCCTGTTTCGGTTAACCATCTTTGTTTTCAATCAGCTAAGTCATTAGGTAAGGTACATCCATCACTGGTTCAGACATTAATCTTAAGATCTTCATCGAAAACAAGATGTTGTGCGCGCCCATTGATTTTCTGAGTCAACGGTTGCTTCGGTTTCACTAATAAAGAAAATTTAGCATAAACGTCTTGTTTATGACAAATGCATATATATTATGAAATCCTTCACTTTTCTCCATTATATTCTCCTTTTGTGGCCATTACTTGTAACCAAAGGATTTTATTCTTGTTGACCAACAACACAAGGGTTTGACTTTGACAAACGACAAGATAGCATTATGAACTTTGACCTGCTTGATCCAGCAAGACATAATTTTGAGGGTTCGATAAGATGCACAGGTTTCTGAAGTAATTTGCTTTGCTGTATTTGATGGCTAGATATTATTATTATTTTTAATTACATTTACACGTGACACTTTGAGTTACGGTTAAACTTCATTAGTTGTTGGATTATGTTTAATCTTTATTAACGTTTATAGTACTTTATACGGTTAGATTACTTGATTCATTGCTATATTTTCTTTAGTTTTATTATAAATGATGCCTTATATGACGCGATAAAGTATAAATTACAATCACGCCGCCTTGTTTTTGAACTAATTTACGTCGAAACGTAAGGTAACTCGGATTTTTACAGTCGAATTAAAAGGTATTATATTTGACCCGATGCGTTTCGAAACAAAACTTATGTTGAAATGTAGGACGACTCAAAGCGCACATAAAAATAAGTATGGAATTGTTTTATATTTGACACGACTCATTTCCGAACCAAATTTATGTCAAAACGTAGATAAACGTCGAGACGTCGACCATGTTAAAGCGTATATAAAAATAGCCCGGAAACATTTTATTTTTGACCCAAATCGCTTCAAAACAAAATTTACGTCAGAGCGCAGACGGGGTCGATTTTATATTGACATGTACATAAAAATACGAAGTTAGTTTTTTTTTATATTGGGCTTGAGTGCATTTCTGGAGCAGGCTGAGATAGTGGGCTTATGAAGCTGGTTTGTGGGCTTAAGAGGCTGCTTCAGGTCCAAGGTCATGACCCGAAGAAGACCCATGGGTCGATTCTTGGGTTTATGGAGCTGTTTCAAACTTTAAAGTCTCTGTCTGGAGAGAAATTATTTTATTTTTTTTTACTCTCTTTTTCCTTTAGTAAATAATCTACTTCTCTCTTTTGTTCTCCTTCTTGTTCATCTAAGTTCTGAGCACTAGAGTTTCTTTGTATTTTTCATATATCTTGAGTTTTTTATTGAGTCGATTGGTGTATGTCTGAGTTTATGCACCCTGTTATATGTTGGTGTGTGTTTTTAATAGATCTGATATGTTCTGTGTTCTGAACCATATCACGAACTTCGTTATGCACCCTAAGACACTGATATTAAAATGGTTAAGTACATATAACAAAGTGTATGAAATTGTGGCGATTGTTTTGCAGATCAAAACATAAATAAAAAACAATTATATGATGATAACGGTGTTCTTCAGTCGGTATCGATCTTATTTTTCACGGTTGCCGGCAATCGATATAACCTACAATACCCAAAAAATACTCCATTTTGAATACAACTTCGTTTTTACTAAAATTCATATCAGGGACGTCAAGAAAAAAAAAGTAAACACAAGCACAATTTATCATTATTGTTATTTTTTAAATAAACAAATGAATATTATTTGAAAAATATCAAATTAGTAAAGAGTTAATCTCGGTTTTCGTCCCTGATTTTTGCAAATTATCTTCACTTGAGTACCAACGTTTATTTTGTCTCCATTATTGGCCTGAGTTTTACAAATCGTTTCTATTTTCGTCCTTTTGATTAACGGTGTTAGTATTTTCTGTTAAATGACCAAAATACTAAATGTGTCATTTCTCTCTCCTCTTATCTTCTACCTCCTGTTTTAACTCTCATTTACATCTCACTCAAACCCTAGAGATAAATCAATTTGTACTCATAAAAACTCAAGATTTCACACATTTACAAATCATCATCATCATTTTCAACAAATCACTTTTATCAGATACATCGATTATCCTCCATGGATTCTCAGATCTAAAGTGCATTAAACCTCACCATCTTCTTCATAGCATCCATTAATGTCAACTAATCGCAACAAAGAATCCCCATATCAAACTCAACTCAGACCTTCACTTCTTTTGGATCTAGGTTTTTGCGACGGTTTTAGTTGCAGACTCAACCCAGATCTTCAGATCTTCGTCATCTTCTTCTTACTCAAACCATATAGATCTAGGTTTTTATGATGGTTTTAGTTGTAGACGGAGGTGGCAGTGGCGGCGGTGGTGTGTGGTGCGGTGGTGTAAGGTGCGGTGGTGTGTGACGACGGTGGTTTGTGGTGGCGGTGGTGTGAGGTGCGGTGGTGTGTGCCGGCGGTGGTGTGTGGTGGCGGTGGTGTGAGGTGCGGTGGTGTGCATCAGCGGCGGTGTGTGGTGGCGGTGGTGTGAGGTGCGGTGGAATGTACCGGCGGCGGTGTGTGGTGTCGGTGGTGTGTGGTGGCGGTGGTATGTGGTATGTGGTGGCGATGGTGTGTGGTGTTGTGGAGAAGAAAGAAAGAGGGAGAGTAAGATACAAATTGAAATGTCGAAATTCTTTATAACTCTTAGGGGTATTTTGGTCTTTTTTTAAAAATATAACAGAAAATGTTAACATCGTTAGTCAAAAGGACGAAAATAGAAACGATTTGCAAAACTCAGGCCAATAATAAAGACAAAATAAACATTGGTACTCAAGTGGAGACAATTTGCAAAACTCAGGGACAAAAACCGAGATTAACTCGTTAGTAAAAAATTAATTAGTTAAAAATGTATATTCAAATAGTAAGAGGGTTAAGTTGAAATATTAGAAACTTAAGGGTGTAAGTTAAAACTTTAAGAGGATGTAATATATAAATTGTTTTTAATGTGAGACATATGACGTTTTTAACCTTCTTCTTTCCTTCTCCCGATACATATGAATACACAATTATCTTTTATGCATTACGCTACGAATAAATGTTATATGAACATCGCAGTGTGTACCAAATACGACCATACATATAATGATTCATTAATATTTTACATTTTAGTTTTGATTCCAATCACTTCTTTTTTAGTCAATTCCTATGAAAACATAATACACTTTTAAGGGAAAGCCAGGTTACAATTACGTGAGACAATGTTGTCTAGGTCAAATGAACCGGAAATGTTTATTAAAAGATGTACAATTAAGCAAGCTAAACGTACAACTCTCAGTGACCTTTAACTAGTCAAAAAGGATTGCTGAACATATGAACACTAAAAAAATAGAGAGATATATCATATATATTTTTAACTTGGTAGAACTTCTGGAACACACTTGTGACTACTTCAAACCTACAAAATTTAAAGAAACACTTGGATCCAAATAAATCAACATCTACATGTATTAATATATAATGATAAGCTATAATAAATATATTGCTTTAGGGTGAATTTCATATTTTTATCTTTAAGTATTATGATATCATATGTATCAAACTAAACTTAATAACATCATTTGATTCTTAAATTTGAAATACTTTAACATATTTTTATGCAAAAAAGTTAAATATACGCATGTGCATACATCCAATACATCCAATAAAAGATGTATGCATGTCCCATGTTATTAAAAGCATGCACATGCGTATACATTCTGTTAGCAAAGCATGCAACAAAGTAGTGACGTACTACTTACACACTCTATATGTTGAAATTATGTATTTTTACGAGATATGATGTGAAATCAACTAACAACTAAGTTAATTAGTTTGTTTAACTCGGGTTGGGTTTACTTGGTGCCTCTAGCTAGTTTTCCATTATCTTTGTTTTTTTCTACTAAAGAAAATCTTGTCATTTATAGGATACAACTAATCATTTGTTATTGTATGAGGAAGCAATGCCATTTGGGTATGTAGTTACACATCAAACATCAATATCAAAAAGTTGGTGAATCAGTCTGTTCAATTGCTTAAACAATTGGTGAAATGTTTTACATCATAAATGCTTTAATTTTTTTAACGGCCATCTAATAAATCACGACTACTCGGGATACCCCAATGACGAAAATACACCCGATACGTCCGTGAGCACAGACAACGTACCAACCACCAATTCCGGGAAAAACCAGCCACCCGAAGGCCCACTGCGGTAAAACCCGGGCCACCAACAACATTTTGCTAACGGTAGGACTCGAACTCACAACCTCTCCTAGAGAAAATCATGAGACTACCACTCAACCAGATGGTTACCGATATAACATCTATGGCTCAATTGCTTAAAATAGTTGGTTTTGGACAACAGACCAATATCGGTAGGATTTGATACATAAACAATTATCTATATATTAATTTTTGAAGAAAATAAATAGTAGATTTAAGGGTTTTTTAATTTTAGACACAAGAGTTAATTTTTTGGTTTTTGACCCTTTTTTATGTTGGGGTTTAACAAAAAGGCTTCTGTACCCTTTTGAAATAGATTTTGGTTTCAAAATGCGTAAGGGCAATTGAAACTATACTTTCTCAGACTACATATGGCTTCAACGCACGTGTTTATTTTTTATATACGTTTTGAGTTTGTCCACGTTTCAACGTAAATTGTGTTTGCAGGCATGTGAAATATAATACATTTTTGATCGTTGGTATAAGTTTTAATTACTCTGCGTTTCAATGTAATTTTAGTTCGGAAACGAGTTGAGTCGGTTGTAGTCTATACTTTCTTTATCAAGCCGCATACGTCGCCGTCGCAACGCGCGACCGGTAAAATACCTAGTTGGCTTTGATTAATGGGTTAAAACAAATAATTTTGGTAATCATAAAAATCATTGGGAGCCATCTGGAACATATACAATCATTTCTCGATATATTGAATTGGGCAAATACTTGGTCATGTATGTACTTTATAATTTATAAATTATCCTAAACTCCCCTACTCATGTGATGTCTTTTGACCTCCCTTGACACTCTTAAGGCTAAGAATTATGGCACTATGCGCTTTTTGCATATATCATTCTTCATTTTCTTGTTTGTAAGAGTCGCGAGCAAGTTTGGTTCACTCAGAGTGTCGATAAATTCTTGATGCACTAATAGTGCTCTCATCTAATCCAAAGTCATTTTTACCATTGAAATTTCAAGATTTAGTTTCGTTTTCACCATTCTTCAATCTTGATAGATTTGAAACTGCCTTCTTTTAAACCGAGTTACGATACCAATTGTTGAAAGTGTAATGCGGAATTGACGCACTTAGAACACCAAAAGAAAACATACCAAATGAATTGAAAGAATAGATTTTCAAATCTTATCGATTATGGACTTTATTGATTAACCTCATTAATTTCAGAGTGAAAAAAATGAAAAATACGATAAAAAATTATCTCTTAGAAACATTAAGTAAGACTCCAGGCTTGCCGCTCATATAGATTTGTTCAACAGACTACAAAGCGTTATAACAAAATAAGCAAAAAGAATCTTTCATTTTAACACTTAGTATCAACTGCAACCTTTAGTAATAACTCTCAACTTTACTATCATCAATGACTAATGTTACTATCGAGGATTTTTATTCTTTGGTAGCAACCTGAACTTCATCAATTGACTTTAGCACTACTCGCAACAATATCAAAAAATGTTAATTATGAGTTAAATATATCTATTATTGTTATGTTTTAATTATATCTTTATTATTTTATATTTATTCAACTTAGATAGTTCTGCATATTAATCAGAGAGACTAATACGGCGGTCAAACTAGTTATAGTTTATTTGTTCATCAGTATAACCTTTTATAAGTATTTCGTACTCAACCAAATGGTTGTAGTTCAAATCCTACTATGTGAAGGTTTGATAAATAACTTTTAATAGAAATTGTTGTTGAAAAAAAAGTATTCCGTACTCTCACGTACGTTTAAATTGGAATTTCTAATGGGCGAGCATTCTAGAATCATGTTTGTGGGCAATAAGAAAATTACAATTTGGTCTTGGAATTATTAATATGTTTTTAGTGTATACACACGCCATATGATTCAAAATAATTAAGTGATTAACAATTATGTATATGTTTCATGTTATATTTATTTTGTGGTTTCGATTATCTTTGACCTAAATTATGTTTTTTTTTATCACTGATATGTTTAGTTTTCTACTATTATATTAACAATTATTTATATTTTTCATGTTATATATTAGTGGTTTCGATTTTTTTATCTTAAATTAGGATTTTTATCACTAATATGTTTAGTTTTACTTCTATCAAACATAAAAAAATCTATTGAATTCAATCATGTGACATCACTGTTTTATCATTAACATTAAAAAAACAAAAAAAAAATTAATAAAACTATAACACCAAATTTCACTAAATTGTATTTGTATGTGTAAGGCTGTTATAGTGTAATGTACTATTTTACTTCATAATCTATAAATATATATGTTTAGAAAGAACGCCTACCAAACAAAACCCGTTCAAAAATAAATTGTCAAAGTCAAATGTTTTTCATTATTTAAAACATAGATTACAGATTTGAATATTTATTTAGATCAAACTTCTCGAATTAGTACAAATTCTTTTTACTAAAATAATAACTCCATACACGGTTACGTATGGATTTAAAAACACTAAAATTGAAACTAACCGAAGGATTACGTGTAATTTTGATTCAAATAATATGAAGTTTGGTAACGGTCAGCTGGCTGCGTCAAATGGAGTAGTTGGCTTATTCACTATCAAATGGGAATTCACACACTTATAATAAATTCAGTAACATTATAATATACTTTTACTTTTATAATAAAGTAATATAATAGGTAAAATGAGTTGATTCAATTAATTTTAACCATTAAAAGTGAACACCATATGATCAATTTTATCTTCTTTTTTTCATACATGTTATGTAACACTATTTATTTACTTTTACTTTTTAAAATAATATAGCTTTTAGCTTCATGATTTATGGGTGTCAACATGAAAGTCATCTGAAAGAGAGGGGAGATGCGAATTGCAATTGTGATGAGGAGAGACTCTATTATGTGCCCGTGGACCGTCCTTGTAGGAAGAATATTGCGGTTTTGTGAGAGGGAGCGGATTGAGAAATTCTAGTCGTTTGTGGAGAAGAAGTGCAGATGATGGGGAAATTCTACCAAGCAATACGTATAAACGAATTAAACATTCTTTACGAACTTAAATTAATTATATGTATAAACATACTCTATTTAACATTATATTTACACTCATTTATCAATGTAATGTTGGTGGCCACTCCGGAACCACTAGCAAGTAGCAACAACACCACTTTTTATATATACTATTGAGAATGAGATTTTGCACAAACTCACTAAGTGACGTGGTGGTATTGTGCTATTCTGTTGAACCCCATGACGTGAATTTGACTTCTAGCAATGACAAACTGGGTTTTATTGCGGTTTTTTTCTTTTTCTTCTTTTTTTTACATTACTTTTTGATACTCGTTTATAAAATTTTTTTTTTTTTTGTTATAACTTCTTTAGCGAATTTTTTATTTCAATAATGGCTCTTGTTTGCGCCTTAACGCGTGAAACATAATACTCTTTTCTATCTATGTTCCGATCTCGATCTAGAACCAAAACCGTCACAAATTTAGACGTCTTTTATGTAGTTAACCACATTAATATTACCACGTACCGTAACACTAGTAATGAAGTTTAGAAAAAGCCTTGCGAATTTAAATTCTATGCATAGTTGCATACTAACAAGATAATAAAATTGGTTTCCAAAAAGTCTTGAATTAAGAATAAAAAAGAAAAAGACTAAAAAACAAACACTTGAGCATAAGATATAATAATATTTAAAACATAAATAACAATATTAAATCAACCCTTCCTACCTTCTTCCATCTCCCCCTACCAATAAAGAACCATTCAACTCCATTTCTCCTTTATATAACAAACCTTCTTCTTCCACTTGTTCTTCAAAGCACTCAATCTTCATCAAATCTTCAACTTTTTGATCAAAATCATCATACGTACCATCTTCAAACTTTTGATCGATCAAACTCATCATCTGATCAAATCTTCAAGCTTTTGATCAAATGGGAAAACTCCTCCACCTTCTTCTCCCAATATTACTCTCAAACTTGATCATATCCTATGCACAAGATTGCAACTCATACACCTTCACAAACAACTTACTCTACACCACATGTGTCACTCTCCCGGTGCAAAACTCCCACCTCCACTGGAACTACCACCCCACCAACGCCACCGTCGACGTCGCCTTCCGCCACACCGGAGTCCCAACCTCCGAGTGGGTCGCATGGGCGCTAAACATCGACGGTGGAGGCATGGTCGGGGCTCAAGCTCTTGTGGCATTGCCAAACTCCAACGGCTCGGTTCAAGCCTACACGTCCTCGGTCACCAGCTACGGGACGACGTTGCAACCGAGTGCGCTGAGCTTTGACGTGCCCGCGATCAGGGCCGAGTGGGTTAATGGCGATGCGCTGATCCATGCAACGTTGGTGTTGCCTGGTGGGAGGACCAGTTTTACCCAGGTGTGGCAGAGGGGTCCCGTGGCGAATGGGGCACCCGGGGGCCACCCGTTGGCGTCGGAGAATCGGAACGCGGTTGGGACGGTTGACTTTGCCACCGGTCAGGCCGGTGGTGGTGGTGGTGTTGGTGGGTCGTTGCTTCACCGGAGAAATGTAAGCTGTAGTAACTTGAATACGTACTTGATCAATATGTTTTCAAATATTCACTTGATACACACACATATGTAGGAGTCTCCTGATTAATGAATTTGGATTTAGTTTAAGCATGTTTGGATTAGTTTTTGATCGGACCTCTAAACTTGTTTAGCTAAACGGTTTGTGTCTGGTTCGACCTGTGAAAAGAGAAAAAGTAAGGTTAAAACCTGGTCATCTTCACACACACACTTCTTAAATTTATAAGTGTTTAGAATTTATATGATGGTTTCTAGTTTAAAAATGATTTTATATAATTTATTGAGAGATTGCTATCTCACTAGTCTAAGTTTTTTTACATGTACTTGTTGCAACATGATGACACAGAGTGCATATCAAATCTAGAGTATGTTAGTTTCTCAATGTTAAAAAAACTAGAGTCCTATTGTTAAGATAGCAGACTATGCATAAACAACTATAAAATCATTTTTAAAATATAAAGTATCAGACGAACTCAAAATCCTCCATAAACTCAAAAGAATCTCACAGACACTCATACACAAATTAGCACTATGCTTGAACCATAGCTATGCATAAAGTACAAGTGTGATGCATATGGGTTGTGATCTTGATTACAATTGAACTTATTTTTGCTTAATTTGACAGACTCATGGAGTACTAAACGCGGTGAGTTGGGGCGTATTGATGCCGATGGGGGCTATGATTGCTAGATACTTGAAGGTGTTCAAAGTGGCTCATCCTGCTTGGTTTTACATCCATGTTGCGTGCCAAGTGACCGCGTATGGTATCGGTGTTGCAGGATGGGCCACGGGACTCAAGCTCGGGAGTGACTCCGTGGGCATCAAATATACTACTCACCGCAACATTGGAATCACCCTTTTCGCCCTCGGAACCCTACAGGTACCACATATAATCACAGCCTGGTCAAGAGTTAACTAGTTAATATTTAAAATTAAATTCACAATTGTTTTAAGGGTTAGTGACATAAATAAATAAAAAATTGTTTTCTGACTTTTCCGTGTCTAGAACTAGACGTGCTATAATATAATAAAACTAAATTAAAACTATATTGGTGGAAGTTGTATTAACCCTTTGTTTATCTTAACTATTATAAAATAATAAACGTATTAAGTATAACTATTAATTGGAATATTATACTGCTGGCATTACGACCTTAATTTACCACAATAATGCTGTCTATAGATCAAATTATTTCGGGCTAACGATGGGAGTTGAACCCGCGCATGGTTAATCAATTAAAATTTTGAATAACAACATTTTTAAATGTTGATACTTTAAAAATATATAGTGACCTAGTTTTGATTGTGATTGCGATCAGCTATTCGCATTGCTTTTGAGGCCCAAGCCTGATCACAAATACCGGATCTATTGGAACATCTACCACATGAGTGTAGGCTACACTGTGATCTCGCTTAGCATCACCAATGTGTTCAAAGGACTCGATATCTTGGACCCCGAGAAGAAATGGAAGAATGCATACCTCGGTGTGATTATATCTTTAGGCGCCATCGCAGCCATCCTGGAAGCTTTTACATGGTTAATTGTTTTGAAGAGAAAGGAGGTAGAGAAAGAACAAGGACCCGTAGGAAACGGTGCTTATGGAGCCAATGGTTATGACCACCATCACAACGGTCATAACCAGGTGGCATAGAGAAGAGGTTGCTTCCAGTTTTGAGGTTTTCTGATCTAATATCTTGGTAGGTTATGTTTATATATTATGTTATTGTTGAGGTTGATTATTAATGTTAGGAGTTATATTCTTTGTTATCATTTGTATTTGGACATGGGTTGTCATTACTTTTGTTTTATATACATATATTTATACGTATGTATGCATATACATATATAATTATATAATTACATACATAACACACATACATGTTGTCATTTACCATAATCAAAAGCAAAAGCATAATCTTGATGGGATGAAAAACTGATTGAGTTGTAAAATAATATGAATATGACATCCACTTTGTTTATGTAACAAAAACAAAAGAGAGAGATAGGAACATGTCTTCAACCTTTTTGATGAAACAATAATGCTAATGTGAGACAAAAACGCGATAGTTGATGTGGTCAATGACTTGATAGACCATTGTCGGATCTAGAAAAAAAGGTAAACATGACAATTTTCATCATTCAAATAAAAGCGAACATTTAAATTGCCTTGATTTGAAACAAATTTCTAGAACTAAATGGGCTTTAGATGACCACCAACTAGAGCGGCAAAAGAACTGAACGTTCAGCGAACCATTCGTGAACCGTTCGGCGGGAAATTCGTTTATGTTTGTTCGTTTAATAAATGAATGAACACGAACAAGAAAATTATGTTCGTTTAACTAAATGAACGAACATTCGTGAACGTTCGGTAATGTGTTCGTTTACGTTTGTTTGTGTTCGTTTATTTAAAAGTCTTGTTGTGATAATTATGTTAAGTATTTATTTATATTTGGTGGATTTTGTGTAATGTTTGTGATTCATTGTAAGATGAATATATGATTTGTTTGTATTTGTTGTGTTTAGGAATTTTTCGTTTGTATTTGTTTATATTCATGAAAATTTGTTTGTGTTCATTAATGTTCGGTAAGTGTTCGTGAACAGTTCATAAACATATTTATTTCCTTAATGAACTAACACAAACAAAAAATCTCGTTTGGTAAATGCTCGTGAAAAGTTCATGAACAACTCATTTTCTTAATGAACGAACACGAACAAGGCATTGTTCCTTGTTCGTGTTCGTTCGGTCCGTTTGCAACCCTACCAATCATTTGGTTCAGTGGTAGCCTCATGACTTCCTCTGGAGGAGGTTGTGAGTTCGAGTTCTACTAGCAGCAAAATGCTGTTGGTCGGACGGGTTTTACCGCAGTGGGACTTCGGGTGGTGGGTTTTCCCGGAATTGGTGGTTGGTGGGCTTGGGCTACCCAACGTTGTCTGTACTTGCGGGCATATGGGATGCCTTTTCGCTATTGGGGTACCCCGGGTAGCCGGACTTTAATTAATTGGCCGTTCAAAAAAATAGGCTTTAGACGGGGAAGAAAACTCTAAATTATTTCGTAGTTTGATGAGCTGCAATGCTACAAACAAGAGAATTGATTGCCTATTTATTGATGATGTTTGGTGTTCGGATGCAACTTCTATAAAGGATGAACCCGTTAGACACTTCCAAAATAGGTTCTCTACAGAAGTCATGTATTGTCCAAAAAATTTGTTTCAACAAATTTAAGAAGTTCTTTGTATATCAGTGCTCTTCTCGCGATTCCTTTTAGCCACTTCGAGATTAAAGATGTATGGTTGGGTAGGAACGACAAAGCCATCGGTCCAGACGGTATCAATTTCAACTTTGTCATAAAATTCTCGTATATTTTGGTAGATGATTTTAAGGAATAATAGACTTCTTTCATACCCTGGGATTATCAATAATGGTGTCAACTTCTCTAACTCTCGTTCCAAAGGTGAATGACCCTTTATCTATGGAAGATTATCAACCGGGTTTTTCTAATTACATCTTATTTTATTTTTAATTACTCCTTACTGTAATGTTTTACTTGGATTTGACTATAATGTAACCAATTAGAGTTTAGTACCATAAATACTAGATTCACCTGCCACATATATCAAAATTAGAATTAATTTAAATATAATCATCTTAACTGCACAACTTTACACCCCTACAACTTAAATTCATACTCACTTCTTAGTATCTAATCTATTTAACAATAATAATAATTATAATAATAAACCACTTGAAATAAAACAATACAACATAACAAAAAAGTAAAAATATATAATTATGAACGTAGTATCTTTTGAATTGGTATTTTTTATATCATTGTTTTCCTTTTTAAAAAGCCTAATGTTTTGGTTTCAATTCTAATTAAAAAAACTTTATGTTTTAAAATATAGTTATTAAAAGAAAGCTTTTATATTGTCTTATAAGTACTTGTCTGAACATATCTAACCTTTTTAACTAATTACTTTTAATACATTTCGCATCAGATAATATTTTCATAAAACATGTTTTCGAAATATGTTTTACAAAACGTTTTTACTTAAAGCATGTATTGTTTTAGTTTTTAGTCAAAGTTATACGTTTAAAAAATGTATGGTGTCATAACTCCTCATATAGATAAAACTAATTTTTCCAATAGTACTTTCTAAAAATCTTACACAAGTCTTTATTTTTAAGAAATTCAACAATTCATTTTATAAATATCCTCAAAAAGTTTTAAGAATACATTGTAAAAAAGTTACAGTTTAAATTTTATTATTAAATTTATATTAGAAAATGATTGCATTGGTTATGGCAGTTTAACAACCAGATGGACAGATCGTGGGTGAAATGTAATGCTATACATACAATTAGAAACAGAACCAAACGTTCTAGTAAAGAAATCTTGTAGTGGGCTTAAGAAGAACATTATAAAAATAAAAGATGATCTTGAAGACATGGGTATGGCCATTGGCACTTGGGTCGGGTGGATAATCCTAACTATTTTGACACTAAAAATGTTAGGCAGGAGATTGAAGACAATATTTTACCTTTCGGGGTCATACTTTTCAAGGTTCTAAATGGGTCCAAGGGCGGACCTATATAGGGGTGAGGGGTAGCCTCCACTACCCCTCAACTTTTTACGCATAGTGTTAAAAAAAAATTTACGTTTTTATGTAAAAAAAAATTTTTTACGCTTTTACGTTACCCCTAGAAAATTTTACGTTACCCCTAAAAAAATTTTAAACTCAAAACTTTATAAAAATTAGTCTGATATTTTATAAAAATATTACCTTTTATAAAAATATTATAAAACTCAATTACCCAATTAACATTGAAACCCCAATTTATTAAAAAAATCCAATTAATTTAAAAGCCCAATTTATTTTAAAACTTAATTAATCTTTAAAAGCCCAATTATTATAAAACTCAATTTAATTTAAAACCCAATTACTTTAATAAAATCAGACCCCCCCACCCCCCCAAAAAAACCCGCTGCTGGATACTCCCCTTCCCTGCTGTTGCGAATCTGCTGCTGCCTGCAGCTGCGATCCTGCTGCTGCTCGGCCACCGCTCCGTCGCTGCTCGGCCACCGCTCCGCCGCCAATTCTCCGAAGAGTTGAGTGTTATTTACTTATTTGAAAGATTTGAAGCCTTGAATCTTTGAAGGTATTGTTTCTACAATTTAGGTTTTAAGTGTTATTTGCAAGATTTTTAGAGTAGAAGATTGATTATTTGTTATTTGGTTTAATTTTTAGGTTTTATTGACAATTAGGGATTTGTATTGAAATTATGGATTTGAATTGTGTTATATGAATTAAAGATTAGGGATTTGAAATTAGGGATTTGAAATTTATGAATTTGAATTGTGTTATTTGTAATTGCAATTTGTAATCTTATTGTGTAATTTGAAATTGAATTAGGGATTTGGAAGATGTAAAAACTGTTGGGGTTTTTCACAAGTTTATCAGAATCATTTTATCCTTATAAAATGAAAACGTAACGGAATTAGAAGAAAAACTTGTTACAGTTAATGTATATAAACCAATTTATATATCTGTTAAAAACCCGTAATGGATCGTTATATGAAAAAACCATGCTTACAAACAATCATAGGGTATTTAGAATTCTACCTCTCGAATGGGTTAGAGGAAGGTGATCTTTGATTGGCAGCTTCCAAAGTAGAAAACCTCAAGCTTGTCTACCCCAGCTTCCAACAAAACACCAGGTTGCTAGGATTTTCTGCACTTGAATCGAGTTCTGTTCTTGGTTTCTTCGACCGATCGAGAGAAAAGCAACAGGAACACTGATTTGCACGTTTGTGTGTGTTGTAAGTTATCAGAGAGAGTGGTTAATTGCAATCATATATTGCACATCCTATGAAACTGAAATTCAGAGTGAGAGAAAAGTGGCTGGGACCCATCCCTTTAACCCATCTGCATTTCTCTAATATTCATCCGTATTAGTAAATACGGATGAACAAACTCTAACCGCATTTGTAAATGCGGAAGAAGAAACCTCATCCGTATTTACCAAATGTACATCCGCATTTGTAAATGCGGACGAACAGTTCATCAACATTTCCCAAATGCATATCCGCATTAGTAAATGCGGACGATCAGTTTCATCAGCATTTCTTTAAATGCTCATCCGCATTAGTAAATGTGGATGAAGAAATTCCTTCAGCATTTCCACAAATGCACATCCGCATTTGTAAATACGGATGAGGAACATTCATCCACATTTCCTCAAAACACATTCGCATTAGTAAATACGGGTGAAGAAATAGAAATGCGGACAAAAAACTTGTATTGTTTGCTCTACCATTTGAATAACAATACAAAGTACTCTCTCTCTCTAGAACAAATTATTCATATAATTTATCCATAACATTAGTGCAAATATTTAGAAAACCAATTTCTAAATAATTTAAGTGTCAATATTTATTTACATGATCATATCATAAAATAAATATTGTAGGTGTTTGTCTAGCTTGCTATTTGACCCAATTTGGATCATAATGTACTAGCCACATCAATTCAATATGTGTCTTGGGCAAACCGTTCCCAACAATCTCCTACTTGCACAAGATACATAGAGAATTGATGCAAGCAGTAAATACCGCCTAACAACGATTTACTACCCCTAATACGCATGATGAAGTGCCATTCAATAACATTATCTTCCTCAAGTCCCTTACTTGAAAATGATTTAGGTGAATTAATCATTTATCCTTTTGTTACAGATGTTGTGTTAAATCCAGAGACACAGAATGGCCATTCTCTGTTGATTTAACTTAATCAGGCCTTAGACATCATACTTTCAATGAATAAGAGAAAAAAATCCCATCTTGACTACATACGTTTCTCACAATCACCTTGTATCACACCTGAAACTAGCCTTATGTACTGTCCATTATTTCAGAATAGCAAAGAACCAGATCAAAGTATAATATTTGGTGAATATCGAAACCCAATATGTATCTTTGGTCGGAGGATACAATGATATTCGCATTTACTCAAATTTACTTATGATCAATTACATAATTCCATGCAGTAAAATTTGAGAGCAGGTTTGTCCAATATTTGCATCCCACAAATATCTATGAACCTTGGTAGCAACCTCTTGTTTTATATTCATGCCTTATGAATATCCACCAATCCAAGTTCATAATAGTCTTACCTTCATATTTGTTCCCACAAATATGACCGACTACGGACATTTAGAATAATAAACATATTCATGGATCTAAACATGCTAAAATAGAACATAACTCATAGTATCATAATCATATATATATATGAGTCAAAATAACAATTGTTCCGATATTTAAATACTAAATAGATCAAATCCAATCACTAGAATATCGAAGTTCTAAGGCACAAGTATGACTGTCATGCTTTGGCCTTTCAAGGAGCTTCGTGAGTGGATCCGCAATATTTTGATCAGTGTGAACTTTACGAATACATATCTTTTTTTTTCAACTTCATCCCTTATGTAGTTGAATCTCCGTTCAATGTGCCTTGTCTTTTGATATGCACGGGGTTCCTTGATTTGAGCAAGCGCACCCTCGTTATCATAAAAGATCTCTAGGGGATCTTGAATGGTAGAGACAACCCCTAGATCAGCAATGAATTTCTTTAACCATGCAGCTTCCTGTGTTGCCAATGAAGCGGCGATGTATTCTGATTCTGTAGTGGACAATACTACCACATCCTGCTTTGAACTCTTCCAGGACACTGCCCCTCCATTCATAATAAAGACATACCCCGATTGTGATCGAGAATCATCTCGATCAGTTTGGAAACTCGAATCCGTGTAACCCTTTACAACGAGTTCCTCTTCACCAGATTCGTATGTTAGAAACATATCCTTAGTCCTCCTAAGGTATTTCAATATACTCTTAACAGCCATCCAATGGCTATTTCCTGGATTCTGCTGATATCTACTCGTCATGCTTAAAGCGCATGACACGTCCGGTCTAGTGCATATCATTGTATACATGATGGATCCTATAGCAAATGCATATGGGACTTCCTTCATCCTCTCTTGCTCATCCTTTGAGCTTGGACATTGAGATGCACTCAATATTGTCCCTCTTTGAATAGGTACCAAACCTTTCATAGAGTTCCCCATTTTGAACATTTTCAAGATTTTATCAATGTATGCACTTTGGTTTAAACCCATCAACCGCCTTGCTCTATCCCTATAGATCTTTATTCCCAAAATATAGGCGGCTTCACAAAAATCTTTGATGGAAAAACAACTTCCAAGCCAGGTTTTAACACCTTCCATGGTTGGAATGTCATTTCCAAACAGTAGTATATTATCAACATACAATACTAAGAATGTGATGATGTTCCTACTAGCCTTCTTATACACACAAGCTTCATCAGCGTTCTTGATGAATTCAAATTTCTTGATCTGTTCATCAAAACATTGATTCTAACTTCTCGATGCTTGTTTCAATCCATAGATTGATTTCATTAACTTGCATACTTTATTAGGATATTGTGGATCGACAAAACCTTCGGGCTGAACCATATAGACATTCTCTTCGAGATTTCCATTAAAGAAAGCAGTTTGGACATCCATTTGCCAAATCTCATAGTCATGATATGCAGCTATGGCAAATAATATCCTAATTGACTTTAGCATTACCACAGGCGAGAAGGTCTCATCATAATCAACCCCTTGAGTCTGAGTGAAACCTTTTGCTACAAGTCTTGCTTTATAAGTATCCAAGTTTCTATGCATATCGGTTTTCTTCTTGAAAACCCACTTACATCCAACCGGTTTGGAGTTTAGCAGTGGCACAACCAATTCCCACACTTGGTTGTCATACATGGATTGCATCTCTACGTTCATGGCTTCAAGCCACTTGTCACAATCTGAATTGGACATTGCATCATGGTATGTAGTTGGTTCATCCGAGTCAACTACATAGCATCCATTCATGAAAAATCCATATCTTTTGGGTGGATAGCTAGTTCTACCAGATCTGCGAACATTTTGTGTGTATTGATCAACCACTTGATCATTATCAACAACCTCTTGTTGATTGCTAGTATCAACCAAATGTGTATCGGCTTATGGTTCTCGATCCTCATCAAGTTCCACTGTTCTATCGATAGTTCCTTCCATAAGTAATTTAGTTTCCAAGAACTCAGCCTTTCGAGCAATAAATACATTTTGCTTTGTGGGATTGTAGAAGTAATATCCCATCGAGTCTTTGGAATATCCTACAAAGATACACTTAGTGGATCGGCTTTCTAACTTGTTTGGGGTGTTTTGCTTAACATAAGCTTCACAACCCCATACCTTTAAATATGATAACGATGGAACCCTTCCAAGCCATATTTCGAAAGGTGTCTTATCCACTTTCTTGGTTAGGGCCATATTCAGAATACGGGCCGCGGAGAGCAATGCGAAACCCCAAAATGACAGAGGTAGCATGCTTCTAGCTATCATAGATCGAACCATATCTAATAGGGTTCGGTTTCTCCTCTCATACACACCATTATGCTGTGGTGTTTCGGGTGGAGCAAGCTATGAGACAATCCCACAACTCCTAAGATGATCTTGAAAAGCATCACTAAGGTATTCACCTCCTCTATCCGAACGAAGAACTTTGTGGTTTTGTTGAGTTGATTTTCTACTTCATTCTTGAAGATTTTGAACGTTTCAAAAGCTTCATCTTTGTGTCTAAACAAGTACACATAACCATAACGACTATAATCGTCGATAAAGGTAATGAAGTATCTTTCACCATTCCTTGTCATTACTTTAAAAGGACCACATACATCCAAATGTATGATTCCTAATAAGTCTTTTACCCTTTGGTTAGTACCACTAAAGGGTTCCTTGGTCATCTTTCCTTGTAAACAAGATTCACACTTATCAAATAAACCCTCTTCATTTGCTTCCAAAAGACCATTCTTTTGAAGTATTTGAATACGATTCTTGTTTATGTGACCAAGACGAGAATGCCAAAGATATAATTCACTTAAACCCATTTTAAGTTTCTTGGTGCTTGACTGGTATAACGAGTTATTAAAGGATGAGTCATCATGAGTCAATTCATAAATACCATTAAAATGCATAGCCTTAAAATAAATTATATCATCCATAAAAACAAAAATACCATCGTTTACAAACTTTAATACATAACCATATTATTTTAGAAGGGAAACAGAAATTATATTCCTAGTCAAACTAGGAGCATATAAAACATTCTTCAAAATGACCTCCAAACCACTTAGAAGCTTCAAGATATAGTCTCTTTGGGCTTCGACATCAACCTTTGCTCTGTTGCCCATGTAGAGACTAGTATCCCCTTTCTTAAAATGCTTATTTCTTTTGAACCCCTGCAACAAATTGCAAATATGAATTCCACATCCGGTATCTAATACCCATGTGTTTGAAGAAATAACATTAAGTTCAATATGGATCATGAAAGTTGTACCTGAGGTCTGCCCAGCATATCTCTTGTTTTTCAACTCCTTGAGATAAATTGGACAATTCCTCTTCCAATGTCCTATCTCACCACACTCAAAGCATGGATCGTTCTCCGTAACCTTTGGCTTCTTAAGCCTCGGTTTTGGTGGTCCCTGTTTAGTCTTTCCCTTCCCTTTCCTTTGATGTATCCCTTGCCTTTGGCAACCTTTGCCTTGGGTTCGGGGTGATGCCTTTTCTTGTTGCCACCCTCATTAATCGTGAGAACCGGTAAAACCCTTTTACCCATTCCTGCTTCGGCTGTTTTGAGCATTGCATGAAGTTCCCTAATGCTCTTGTCCCATCCATTCATGTTATAATTTATGATAAAAGTCTCAAACTTCTTGGTTAGACCATTGAGGATCAAATCCGTGACCAACTCTTTTGAGAGGGGACAATTCAGCCTTTCAAGGCGATCAATGTGGCTTTTCATCTTCATCACATAAGATGACACAGATTGGGTTTCTTCCATTCGACATGCATGAAGCCCTCGAACCGTTTCGAAGCGCTCTACCCTCGTTTGTTGAAGGAACATTTCCTTCAGCTGGGTAATCATGGCGTATGCCCCATGATGTTCAAAATCCTTTTGAAGCTCGAGAATCATGGTTCCCAATATGAGGCAAGAAACTTGCACAGAATCCTCAATGTGCTTAACCCAATCCTCGTAGGCATCAACATCATCAATATGGGGTTCATCGGGAATAGGATCGTCCAACACATATGATTTCTTTTCTTGCTTGAGAACAATTATCAAGTTTCGAAACCAATCCATGAAATTATTATGGTTTAGACGATCCTTTTCCAGGATAGTTCTTAGTGACAGGTTATGGACGGTCGGAGGTAGCATTGTTATTATTAGCGGCCATTACTACAATACAAACAAAGTTCAATTTTAGTATTTACAAAAGACATTTTAATAATTAATACCCTTTCATGTCTCAAAGACAATTAATAATTAAAATCTAGAATCCAACGTTACATTCAAATAATGGTTAGGTGACCTTTATCCCATTATTTAAATTAACAAGGTAGTCAACTTTTGACAATTGCAACCCTTTGCAACTTCTAGTTTATCGGATCGGTTAAACATCTTTATGTTTAGTCGGCATGTTTAATCCCATCAACACCATTGTACGCCATGCTTTGATGACCCTATTCACATGGTTTCCAACTCAAGTCGTCCTACTTACACACACGTGTGAGTTTACACACATAGGTGGTTAGGTGACCTTTATCCCACAAATATGTTAAACCCATCTCAAACACATAAGTTCCCTAAATTTGGTTAGGTGACCTTTATCCCACAAATAGTTCCCAAGTGATTCGAGTGTTGTATAAAAAGATGGTGTTAAACTTGTTTAAAAGAGATTTTGTTTCCATTACTTCTAGTTATGAAAACATTTTGTACCTTACATTTGCATGCACTCAAATGCGTGGTACATTAGTGAAACCAATTTCCAAGGTTCTTTTAATAAAACCCAATTTTATTGCGAAAACATTAACCTTTAATAAAGCCATTTTATTACCCATGTTGATGTTTCCAAGAGAACCGTTTGCAGCTTGTTGTTGATTTGAAATTGTTTAACCGTGCATATCCAAATATCACATGAACAATAAATTAAATCAACCATACAAGCAACATATACAACAACAAGTTCATAACCATAGCCAACTAATTTAACATCACTTGTTGATCGAAACAAGTGAGTTATTAGGTCCTTCCTAAGGTTAACACTTGTGTCGGTGAACTCCCACTTGATCCCGCATCCAAATGCTTCAAGTGTCCGCTTTGTGTTGTGATTCTCTCATCCGATTTGAGCTTTCAAATGGACTTAAAATTCTGCACAAAACCCCTTTGGGCCTTCAAAATATGTTTTCGGTTATTGGGCTTAAATCCCATTAAGAGCTAATAAGCCCTTTGGGCACAAAATTGGCCCAAACCGAAAAATATTCTTGTTGCATCTTCTTTTACAAAATTATATATCCTATGTATATTTTTCTAGTAAAAGTGAAATACAACTAATCTATTTATTTTACATACCAAATAAAAATAAATAAATTACATAGCCAATATAAAGAACAAATACATTTAATTATTACAACCCTTTGAATAATTAAATACAAAATCACAACACAACCAAACACAAGGTCTCGGCTAGGTTATGAACATCAAGATACATATCCAAATATGTAAGCAAAAATCCGAGAGTTTTCCCCTTGAATCATTGATTTTTGGTTAATGTAAAAACAACAAACCGAATATCATGATTCTTATCCTAACAACTAAATCATCCAAATGATTAAATTTTTCAAGATTACAATATGTATGAAAAGTAGAATCTTGAAAAACAGGGAAAACATAGACCTGAATTTTCGGTCTGTTGGTGAATTAACAGCAAGAAACCGAGAATTCAGGCCAGATAAAGCATGTATCCATATAACCGGCTCTTGACACCATTTTTAGGGTTTTTCACAAGTTTATCAGAGTCATTTTATCCTTATAAAATAAAAACGCAACGGAATTAGAAGAAAAACTTGTTACAGTTAATGTATATAAACTAATTTATAAATCTGTTAAAAACCCGTAATGGGTCGTTATATGAAAAAACCATGCTTACAAACAACCATAGGGTGTTTAGAATTCTACCTCTCTAATGGGTCAAATGAAGGTGGTCTTTGATCGGTAGCTTCTAAAGCAGGAAACCTCAAGCTTGTCTACCCCAAGCTTCCAATAAATCACCAGGTTGCTAGGATTTTCTGCACTTGAATTGAGTTCTGTTCTTGGTTTCTTAGACCGATCGAGAGAAAAGCAACAGGAACACCGATCTGCACCTTTGTGTGTGTTGTAAGTTATCAGAGAGAGTGGTTGATTGCAATCATATATTGCACGTCCTATGAAACTGAATTTCAGAGTGAGAGAAAAGTGGGCGGGACCCATCCCTTTAACCCATCCGTATTTCTCTAATATTCATCTGCATTAGTAAATGCGGATGAACAAACTCTAACCGCATTTGTAAATGCGAAAGAAGAAACCTCATCCGTATTTCCCAAATGTACATCCGTATTTGTAAATGCGAACGAACAGTTCATCAGCATTTTCCAAATGCATATCCGCATTAGTAAATGCGGACGATCAGTTTTATCAGCATTTTCTTAAATGCTCATCCGCATTAGTAAATGCGGATGAAGAAATTCCTTCAGCATTTCCACAAATGCACGCACATCCGCATTTGTAAATGCGGACGAGGAACATTCATCCGTATTTCCTCAAAACACATCCGCATTAGTAATGCGGATGAAGAAATAGAAATGCGGACAAAAAACTTGTATTGTTTGCTCAACCATTTGAATAACAATACAAAGTACTCTTTCTCTAGAACAGATTATCCATATAATTTATCCATAACACTAGTACAAATATTTAGAAAACCAATTTCTAAATACTTCAAGTGTCAATATTTATTTACATGATCATATCATAAAATAAATATTATAGGTGTTTGTCTAGCTTGTTATTGGGTATGACCCGACTTGAATCATAACGTACTAGCCACATCAATTCAATATGTGTCTTGGGCAGACCGTTCCCAACAAAAACAAGTTCTTATAGGCAATTTTTTTAAAACAAAATTTCAAGAGGAAGATATTGGTTCTAATAATGATGATAATATTGGATCAACAACTCCTTTGAGTTCAATTCCCTCGGTTTCAATTCCTTCGGGTTCAATTCCTTCAGGTTCAATTCCTTCGATCCCAAATGGAGTTGATTTGAATGATCTTCCTTTGGACCCTTTTGATAGGCCTCCTATTGCTAGTTATCATCCTAATCAAATGGATGACATAAGAAGACACTATCTTGTTAAAAAGGCTTTTCAACCATGAAACCATAAATTTCCATTCAAAGAGTATTCTTGTGGGCAAAAATGTTTTAATGTAAAATGGTTTGATGCATATCCATGGTTAGAGTATAGTACTAAAATGGACAAAGCGTATTGCTTATATTGTTATTTGTTTAAAGAAAATGTTGGCAATTAAGGTGGAAGAAATACTTTTTCAAGTTCAAGTGAAGGGTTTTGTAATTAGAGTAACCCGGGTGCCTTAAAAAACCATGTTGGATCAGTTAACAGTCAACATAATAAGGCGATGCAAAAATGTGATGATCTTTTGAAACAAAAACAATCTATTGATGTTAAGTTAAATACGATAAGTGATTAAGAAAAAGTTGCAAACCGGTACAGATTATTAGGATCTGTTATTAGTGCTAGATTTTGCCTAGAAAATACTTTATCATTTCAAGGTCATGATGAATCGGAGAAATCTCGTTCGAAGGGTTGTTTTCTTTTAGTATTAAAGTTGGTTAGTGAGAATAATCCGGAGATTGGTAAGTACACATTAGGGAATGCAAAGAAGAATAATAAATTAACGGCTCCATCAATACAAAAGGAGATTATTGATTGCTTTGCGAAAGAGGTAACAAAAAAGATTTGTGAAGAAATCAAGGATAATGTGTTTGGATTGTTAGTAGATGAGACTAGTGACGTATCTTTAAAAGAACAAATGGCGGTAGTTTTGAGATATGTAGATAAACTCGGGGTTATTAAAGAAAGTTTTATTGGAATTGCTCATGTGAAATATACTTCTTCTGCTACTCTTAAAGAAGCCATTCTTTCTTTGTTAGTAAATAACCAGCTGAGTATTGATCAAGTAAGTAATAAATTTTATACTTTCTACAATTAAACTTTAATATAAATTAATTATTTTTGTGCAATTGTTTATTTTTTAAACAGATTAGGGGTCAAGGTTATGATGGTGCAAGCAATATGCGAGGAGTGTTTAATGGCTTACAAGCTATGATTTTGAAAGATAATCCATCGGCATATTATATACATTGTTTTGCTCATCAACTACAACCAGTGATTGTGGCGGTTGCAAAAAAGCATGAAGGTGTTAAAGAGTTTTATGATTATCTTAACATGGTTGTTAATACGGTTTCTGCTTCTTGCAAACGAAAAGATATGTTACGGGAAGCAAAAAGAAAGAGTGTGGAGGAAGGAATCTTTTCAGGTGAAATTAATACCGGAAAATGATTAAATCAAGAGAGTTTCATAGTACGAGCCGGAGATACAAATGTTTTTATCTAAACATCTTCAAAAAAAATCAAGACTTATTAGAAGCGAGTAAGTTGATAAATGGAACAAAACAAGCATTGAATTATTTAAGGCAAAAGGGGTTTGATGCTATGTTGGAAAAAGTAACTTGTTTTTGTGAAAAAAAATCATATTAAGGTGTTGGATATGATGGAAAGTTATGGTAACCCAAGAAACCGAAAGAATGTCATTACTAATCGACATCATTTTGAGGTTGAGATTTTTAATACGGTTTTGGATATGCAAATTCAAGAATTGGGAAATCGATTTAATGAGGTATCAACTATATTGGTAAAAAATATGATGGGTTTAAATCCTTGTAATGGATTTTCAAAGTTTGACATATCTAAGATAGTGGTTTTTTCTGAGATGTATCCGGTTGATTTTAATATGAATGAAAGAGGATGCATTTTGGGTGAGCTTAAGGTCTTTTATCACTCGGTAAAAGAAGATGATAGATTTACAAACTTGAATGTCATGTGTCATCTTGCTCAGCTAATGGTGGAAACCGGAAAAAATCTATCTTTTCCTTTGTTTTATCGGATATTGAAGCTAGCATTGATTTTGCCGGTTGCAACCGCAACCGTTGAAAGATGTTTTTCTAAACTGAAGCTTATCAAGACGGATTTACGGAATCGAATGGCGGAGGAATATTTGAATAATGCTCTAGTATATACGGTTGAAAGGAAAACGTTTGACGAAGTAACAAATGAGGATGTAATGTTTCGTTTTCAAGCTATGAAAAACCGAAGAGAAGAGTTTTGAGATCAATTAGGTATTTATTTAACTATCTTTATTATCATGTTTTTTTTTATTTATATTAATGTACAGTAAAAAAATTTAATTACGTTACCCCTAAAATAAGTTTCTAGATCCGCCACTGAATGGTCCCCTCCAAAGTGAATGTTTTTGTTTTTAGTCTTAATTGATCGAATATCCCTGCCAAATGCCATTGTTTTTGTTTACCCTTTTTCTTTTACTGTTTTGGTCGTTCAAATAAAACGTAAGACAATGTTGCCAATGATGTTGATCTTAAAGGGTCACATGACAAATAACGTAAATTGATCAACACGTTTGAATGAGTTTAAATGTTATTAGCTATTCATAGATTAAATAATTAAATAATATATATTGAGAATAAATCACTTGTTTAATTTAAATAGGTAATGAACTATTTGTACAATTGAGAATATATAAATCATTATTTTATATATATATATATATATATATATATGCATGTGTATAATGAATTATTATATATTGGAATAATCAAATGAGTTTGTTTACTTAATAAGCATTTAGAAACTCAGTAAACTCGTGGACTAGATCAATTAATTAGCTTAATGAGTTAAGCTAAATAACTTCATACTAAAGTAATTGATAGCTTAATGAGTTAAGCTAAATAACTTCATACTAAAGTAATTGAATTAAGGCCACCGTGAAAGGATTATAAATAAATACTTAATCTTAGGTTTAAAGGTTACAACATTCCAACTTACACATGCAATTGAGGTTCAATTCCATGTATCCTAAAACTCTATCCTCCCTCCTCTCTTTCTCTCCTTTAAGTGTTTGACCCCATATGGTAAGAAAGAAAGAATTGATGGTGATTGATTTTTGGGTTCACAAGTGTTCGGACTAGCATCTATATCACTTTTCATGATGTGTGAATTTTTCAGAGGTGTTCTTCGTTATCAACCAAGGTATGAGATCTAAAACATTTTATGGTTGTGTTTCGTATGTTTTTATGTTTTGCAATTGGATCATTGCTGAGATCTTGGTTTTACCAATATATTTCTTAATTTTATAAACTCTTCCATTGCGTTTTCTTAATAAAACCCAGCAAGAAAATCTAGCAGTGGTATTAGAGCCTCTTTTACAAGACGAGAAACCCTGACCTAGTTAAAGCATTACCCGAATTAAAGATAGAAAAAAATCGAATTTTTGACATAAAGTTTCAAGCTTTAAAATTTAACAAATAATTGTCAACATTTGAACAATTTGAAAAATGAAAGTTGTACGGGGTGGTGGTGTTTGGCGAATTTTTTAGAGGGAGAGAGTAAGAGTTTTGGTGATTCATTTCAAATGAGAATAAGCTTGAATTTATGATCAAATTACATAGATGTTTGATGCTTTAACAACCAGATGATCAAAGCATCTTTGGGGAGAAAAATGGACTTAAATTTGCAACATTTGGAGGAGGGGGGGGGGGGGGGGGGGGGGGGGGGGGGGGTGGTGAGGTCTGGTTAAGGTTAGATGGGATAACTAGTGGTGTTCTTTCACAAAGATTTGTTAATACTTGTACCTTTACACTACAAATATTCTACTATTAGATAAGATATGCATATATTCACGTAATAGAGTGCTGGAATAGTAATGTATTAAAAATGTGTTATACCTGGTAAGATACGGACATACACATTAAAAACATCAATTATTTTTAAATATATATTAATATGTATTCTATAATATTACACATTATAATACTTCGAAATACTTTTCCAAGCACGTTAAATAACTATCACCAAGTTCACGAGTGTCGAATTAACTTGTGTGTGGTCTGATAATTTCTAAAAAATACCAATGCATAACATTTGACGAATGAACTTTGTTATGAATGTGACGACCTAATTAATTAATTAAGTTTAATACATAATTGTTTCACGAAAATGTGATTAAGACACTTAAGGATATTAACTTGAATTTGCCAGTTGTCACATAACCAGTTGGTTTGGTTTCAATTTTCAAACGTTATGTTTTGGTTAATAACGATCACAAAACGTAGCTGGTTTCGACTCATGGTTTAATCAGAAATTACTTAAAACCGGACCTAAACACCATTAATTAAACCATTCTTGCTGAAGATGGGGAAATTTACAAATCGTTGAAGAAGAAACCATTACAACATATTTCATGATCTACAATAATATTTCACAATTATAGAAAATGGTGCTGAAAATAAACAATCATTTGCCCATGATTCAAACCACATTAATGGCTAACCATCACATCCTAAAACTCGAAACTAACGATCTCCATAACTCAAAGAAGTATACAATTACGAAAATGGAGAACACCTTGATCAATCTAACTTACAACACATACATATAATAGAATCAAACCCGCGCGCAAGCAGGAGGCACAATTTTTCCGCTGTAAATCGGCCTCACGTTGCAGCATTCTTGATGTGCATGCCCGTGGTGACCTTCGTATCTCAAGTTAATGTTGGAAATCTGCACATTTTCGCAACCGTTGTTTGCTTTGCTACACCTAAGCTTCACAACCGCGGGTGTAGTCGCGGTTCCCTTGATGTTCTTGATGAAAACTTTGTGAACCTTAACCAATGATGGTTTCTGTATGATTTTGATCATTTATAAATATAACATGTTAGTAACTTAAACCGTAAATTTCATGTTATATTTTACAATAATATGCTATACAACAGGGTGCGACCACTGGAATTTTCTATTGTTAACTCTTTTTTTTTTTATAATGTCGCAACTGTTTGCCACCATAATTTAACTTTTAGTTTTGAATAATCTATATTTCACAACTCGCGATCGTTTAACTGGTCATAAAACGGTTGCGAAATAGTTGTCGCTAATTGGTCGCAACATGGCGTGGTAAATCGGTTGCTAAATATACGGTTGTAGACGGCTGCAAAAGTTTAGAGCTAAAAGCATATGAAAAAGTTCATCCGGTGGCAAACTGACAAATTAGTTTCAATTTTATTGCGACTAGGGTTTGCAATTGTCATGTCAGTCGTAAAAAAGTTACAAATCTCTTTTGCGACTGAAATGATAGTTGCAAATAATTGTTTTTCTAGCAGCGCATGATAAGAAATTACGTACTTGTTTAGAGCATGCACCATGAGGGCAATAGTCTTGCTCAATGATAATAGGGTTTTCAACTTTCTCCATGGTTAGATCTTCAAAATGCATATCCGCAACCTCTCCCGGAAGGGAATCAGGCCATGTTTTGATCCGAACCCCGTTTTGTGTACACGAGAACACGCAGTTTCTCACGAAAACCCCCCTCACGGGTTTCTCTCCGGGGTTCCTACCCAAACTTCCAACACTAATACCATGGCCCGGCCCGCATTTCACACCCTCGATGTGCAAGTTTTCACATCCATCACCGATTGAGATACAATCGTCACCCGTTTTAATCACGGAGTTCTTGATTGTGATGTGTTTTGACCACCCAAGGTGGATTCCATCCGTATTCGGGCTCTCTGCAGGCGCGAGAATCTTGAAGTTATCGAACGTTACATTCGTACATGACATCACGTTCGCGTGGAAATTCTTGCTGTCCTTTGATGTTATTCCCGTAATCAAAGAGTTTTGGATGAAGTTAAAGCTGAGATTCTGTGATATTACAACATAGTATAACATCATGAATCCATTTGAAGTTAAAGTTCATGAGTTGTATAAATAAATGTAGAATTGAATCAAGATCTACGTAAAAGCCTTGATTTAATAAGAACGTGATAGCATGTAATAAATAATGCACGATAAAACACATGAAACATGCATATAACAAACTGTATTCCATGTATTTTATCATGAATTTCTTACTGTTGTCACGTTCTTATCAGGGTTTTACATGATAGATGTTCATAATATACACATACATACTGAAGGCCACACGGTTTCTTGCTATGAGCATTTTTCTTCGGATTGTTCGATGGCCATGCCATGGCGCCTCCAAGACCATCTAACGTACCGCAACCTAAAACAACATCATGAATGATCACGATCATGTTATAACCGAATCGAGTCAAATATCTAAAATCTGTTAGAGGTCAATGGTTTTATACCTGATAACGTCATGCCATTCACATAACTAAATGTAATCCATTGCTTTCCTTTAGGAATGACCGCGGGATCCTTGGGACCGATCAATAATGCATCGATTCTAACCTCAATCGAACCTTTGCAAGGTCCCCTAAACTCGAACACGTTTAAGCAAAATTGGCCCTTCGGGATGATCACTTTGCTATGTTTAGGGGTACAACACGCAGCCTTCCACGCGGCTTCAAGAGCCTATAAATACATTATATGTATTAACATTTTAGCGTGAATTCATGATGTTCTTAAGGTTTTACCTTACTGATTTCGGCACCAGGCCTCGCGCCAAACTTTGTGATGTCGAAAACATGAGCCTCCGATGCCAAGATGAACATGAGTACCGCGAAAACTAACGTTGATTTGGAGGCATTCATGACTAAATTGGGGTTTGAATTCAATGATTAATTATATGAAACATGTTTTTATGCAATTTATGATATTTGTGAAGTACATTTGTTTCACAATAAAATCTTATTTAAAATTCAATGGCAGGAATAGATTGATGCTTTTGGACCAGAAAGAGACTAACACTAGACTTTCTAGTTTTAGAAATTATTATCTAATAGTTTTCTTTATTTTCTACTAGCTTATTTAATTTTCCAATGAATTTCTTTAGTAAAGTTGTGCCTTTGACGTCCATCGGTGATCAAACAAATAAAATTTATAAATAATTAAACTCTATATTCATCTATTTACGATCATTTTGTAGGAAGCATATCAACAAGTAATTTCTCCCCGTGCGATATTACAAGTTATCGACGATTAATTTGCTTGATAAATTTACTTTTGGTTAGTTTTTACGCGTTAGTGGTCGTATACATATACGTGAGGAAAGTAATTAGAAAAGAAAGAAGATGAGCGTGAATTATTATTCATGAGCTACACAATTAGATTAAAAGTAAACAACTCTTAGACGCACGAAAAATTAAGAAGACTTCGTTGTCAGCCTTTTCCTCCTAATACTACTGTTATTCGTGTTGTGTTATATATACAAATACATATATATACATACATATATATATATATAGAAGGGATTCTAAGAAAACCACAATGTTATGAGAAAACTAAAGAAAACCAATGAAATCGATAACATAATTTATAAATTTTTTATCACTACCCTCTATATATATGTTTCAGTATATATAAATACGGGTATGGATCAAATGAAAACCGTAGCATAGTTTTACATATACGTCACACATAGGTTACGTATACGTAACCATTTTTCATTCGACATAGTGTTACGTATACGTAAGACTCTTCATTCTCGTATGTATGCTCAACATATATATATCAAATGCTTAAATAATATTTTAACAATTAAAATAACAAAAAAGTTATGAATTACATTATTGTTTTCTGTGGTTTTCACTGATTTTCACATAACTATTGGTTTTCACACACACAGGGGAGGGATCAAATGAGAACTTTCTTTTTTTGTGAGAACTTTAAAACCAATGTGAGTCACTAGTTTTCAATGGCAAAATGATAATTAACAAAAACATAATAAAAAAATTATAAAACAAAAAATAACATAAAAATAAAAACACAAATCACTCGTTTCCCTCTTTCATAAGAAAATAAAAAAAATTAAAAAAATATAAAAAATTCTCGTTTTTTTACGAAATTCGTTTTATACATGTGTGATACCACATGTGTAAATCTGGTTATACACATATTTAATACCGGATTTACACATATGTAAATAACGAATGAAAGATTCTTTTCTAAAAAAAATATATCAATATGATAGTCGTTGGAAAGATAAAAAAATACTGAAATTAATGGTGTAATTTTTTTGAAAAAATAATGTCGTGAAAAAAAAGTTATGAACGCTTTAAAAAAAAGGCGGATATGATATGTGACTTACATGTGATTAAAAAAGTGTGGATTATATTAGTTCCTAAAGTTCTCACAAAAAAGAGTGGTTCTCAAAATAACTCTACCCTATACATATATATATATATATATATATATATATATATATATATATATATATATATATATATATATATATATATATATATATATATATATATATATGTAGATACATACATACATACATACTAGTGTGTGAACCCGCTCTTTGTCGCGGGTTGTTTAAATCTATAATACTTGATTTCGATTACTTGTACATTAGTATTCAATCCATAGATATGGATAAAAATTATATTGACAACTCTGTTTGAAAAAAAAATCATGTCGAAACGTTGATATAATTTAGAACATCATAACGTTAAATTTAAATTTTATAAACCATCATATTTTATGATTATAAGAGAAAAATAATAAAAGATTCAGAACCTTGAAGTAGTTTTGAGAGCTTGTATATTTTTATTTTGATAACTTGTATATTATTACACATTATTACTTATTACTAAAATTATTTTATTTTAAAAATAACTATTATAATTACTTTAAATACTATTACTATTATTATTATTATTATTATTATTATTATTTATTATTATTATTATTATTATTATTATTATTATTATTATTATTATTATTATTATTAAATTCAATGAATTTATATGGATTAAAAATTTAAATTAAAATCCTCCATAAGATTACCGTACTAACCCTATAGGTGTCTTAAGGTCAAGATAAAATTATTATTTTGACATCCTAAAATGCTTTATAAATAGTATAAATAATATAGATATTTATTATTACTTTCTATATGTTATGTATAATGAATTGGCTCGCGTGATGTGCGGGTGCTACTGAGTCTCTTTTTCGACCAGTCTTAAATATTTATTATTATTATTATTATTATTATTATTATTATTATTATTATTATTATTATGATTATTATTATTATTATTATTATTATTATTTATTACTATTATAACTATGTAAATATTTGGTAAATAGTATTTAGTTAATAATATAATAATTAATTTAAATAGTAAAAATATAAATATAATGTAAATTTGAATTATTATAAATAAAGTAATACTTAATATAGTGAATTTAATATAATACTTATGTACCATATGCTTAAAAAGTTATTATAAGTGTCTTACAAAATATATATATATATATATATATATATATATATATATATATATATATATATATATATATATATATATATGTTGAGCGACATTGTTCATGCTATATACACACACTCGCATAGATGAGAAGGATAAAATAAGAACTTTATTTATTGTGAGAACCAATTAAAATCATTAATCATTATGAAAAGTGTATAAACGCGAAATGTTGAATGCTTTATCTCTCTAATTAGTTGATTCATTTTCCTCTCGTTTCTTTAAATTACTCTTAACAACTTTGGTATATATGTGTAAATACATAACCGGTTCTGAAAATTCTCAAGAGATTCTAGGTAGCGGCAATAACAAAAAATGGGCCCTATAATTAATATGACATATAAAAAAAATCTAAACCAAGTAACTTGTATACTAAAATTTTATAATACAACGATAATTGTTATAAGAATAAGCAAAACTAAAGGATCGTAGCAAATGATCTAATTTTCTTAAGCAATCAAGAGACTCTTCAAAGCAAAGTTCTCAATTAAGTCTTTATAATTCATACTCTCTAATATATCGTTTTCAATAGCTATCATCATCAATCCGTTGAGTATTTTTTGGGACATTGTGAATCATAAGGAGGACTTTAAGAACATCAGTTATGAAAAACTTATCTCTGACGATGCCATGCCACAATTACGGGAATAGTCAAAGTGACCGAATGAGGTTTTGGATTAAAGTGCCAAGGTGGATATCTATTATCTAATGAGGGTTTTTGATTGAGGGTTTTACTATTTCAGAGTCGAATGGTTTTTTTATTATTTTTAATTTGAGTATTATTATATTAAATTAGGTTTGATTAGGTAGATGTTATCGAGTTAAATTATTTTAATTAGTTAGTACGCTCTTAGGTATGTTTAATGATCTGAAATAATGACAATGTTATTGGGTGTTAATGGGTTTATTAATAATTTATAATTTTTCTCATATACATATTATATATATATATATATATATATATTATAATATAATTTTTTAAAAACAAACTTTCAGGCCACTAAGGAGATCGGAACCTGAGCCCATGCCACCCCCTTATGGCCGCTCTTTTGTAAATAGTAAAAACTCACACATGTATTATTTTACATATTTTAATTCATAGAATAATATTGTATTTTTATAGTAATGTTAGTATTCTAGATAAATCTATGGCTTTAATTGTTTTCGTGAATTATTGTGATACTTATGAGATCATATTTGATTTTTTTTTTTTATATACTAGTGGGGAGACTGCGTGTTGTAACAAGGTTTTATATGTGTAGATCTGCAATATAATATACTACCAACAAAATACAATTGTGGTGGGGTATATCTGACTGATTTTCAGCTGATTATCAATATCAAACATAAGTCTAGAAGTTACATAGAACTTATACATTTACTCACAAGTACTAAAGTTAATCATTTGTTACATTTATTTAGGATGATTCAAAAATACACTTGAAAACTTATATGTGAACTTTTTATCTTTTGTAATAAACCGATCATTTCATGCTAAAATATTTCTATAAAAATGTAGAGTTACTGCCCTATTTATATGGCATATTTCCATCTGCTTCACTCATAAAACTGTTTGCAAAACACCAAGAATAATTAGTGTGAGTTGAAATTTTCCCACATCAATGGGTGGTGGTTTAATAATTTATTGTATGATACTTCAGCCAAAATTGGCAATTTAAGACCTATTTGGAAGACGTCCCTGTTAGGTTCAAATGGGAGTAGGTTGATTTGTCCAAAAAGATCATAATACTCATAGGTTCTGCACTATTTCAAATTGAAGTATATGACTGTTCTGAACCTACCCAAAGACTACATTCCTCTAAAGCCAACAGATAATATAAGGTTTGATTTGTAAAGGGTTATATTTCGTTTAGAAAGATTTATTCAAACTATATAAATCTGAATCTTTTAAAAGTATAAAGCCAAAAACATTAAAATTGTGATGTGTCACCTTGTAGTAATAGATCTTGACTGTAAAACTTAATTGAAGTTTACGTGCATTGAGAAATAATGTTGATCAGATGATTTTAACTTTAATTATTTCTGGAATTTTTATTTACCTTAGTACTCCTTAACTTGGATTTTAATTAGTGCACAGTAAACCATCTATGGTACTTCAAACATTACAACATGCATACACAAATTATAGTGTACCAATGTTTTGCATTTTCATAAACACATACAATGCACTTAAACTTGAACAAAACACTTACCTACAGATCCGGTCAGAGCTATTTAAGTGGTGAAATGGCTTTTGGTATAGCATAAGTATGCCTGGTCGAGTGGTCCACAGTACGCCACTCTCTTTGTCGTTTGTAGGAGCCAACGTCACTAAAGGGAGTACCATTTCACGTTCTTTATGAAACTGACCATTTATGTTGTTGCTCTTTAAAATGTCACATTTGGTTCGTCCTGAAAAATGTCAAGCAGAAACATTGGTACCACTATAAAAGATTTTGATCAAGTTTTAATAACTAACGCATCGCCTACGTAATGTGTGCACATCGCTTATCATAATTTTGGACCAAAACGCATTGGAGTGCATTGCACAATCCAAATATAGTCAAAACCATAAAGATTAGCCACCCTAGCTCTTTAGTTTCACATGGTTCATAGAAATCATAAGATTAACACACGTCAATATAAAAAACAGACTGTTTATCAGGTGCCATTCATGTTTCTGCCCATTTAAAATGTAAAACCCAAATTTCTTAATGTGACCTTCATAGCAATATGTAAAAAACTACAATATCAGAAGTACTCTTAGAACCAAGTTATGCTTCTTACTTTTTTTTAACTTCAAGGTGCAACTTTGGGGAAAAACTAAGCGAGTAGTCATTTTATCATTTATGTTTATCAAAGAATATACAATATGTAAAGAAACTAAACAAACAAAAAATACTAACCTTTTCTCAACGGCAAGTTCTTTGAAAAAATCGGTGAGTCATGAGTGGCTTTGCGTACTGTGAGAGCTTTCAACGGCATTTGCATCAGACAATGAATTCTAGAATCACTTGAATCAATCACAGTGACTCTAAATTTGCATTCTTGTGAAAGTGCAATTGTTTAATATCAACACCATGCTCCAAAACCACTTCCATGAACTTGTCTTTAGTTTATCATAATTACCTCCTTCTAAACAATAAATTATATTAGAAATGAAAAAATCACAGCATAAAGCAAATTTTAACAAACATTTTAAACCAACTATGATCTAATATCAATGAAAGATATCATCTACAAATGATCTACAACATTGCATCCCGATTTATTGTGTGTGTTTTTCCTTTAATGCTAGGATAATTGATAGCTAGAATCGTGCAATATTAAAAATTCAACTCTAGATAAATCCTATCAGTCATCAATCAATCAAACATGATTGATCATTGCTATGTATTGTAGTCAGCATTACATGCTTTTGTAAAAACGAATTTTCCCTGAATGTGTTGATACTATGTTCCCGATGGATGCATTTATCATCTTGACTTATAATATAGAGGTCTTAGTAAGTACTAAAATAGTAAAATGGTGTTAGAACTATAGAAATAAGCAATCAAGATGCTGCCAAAGTAAAAGTTGCACATAAAAAAGCAACCATATTTATGTATTAACAACAAAATGAAGAACAAGAACATATACAATTAAGTTGATTTTTACCCGTTTGACCCATTACCTTTAAAGTACAAGCAAATTGGCCCACTTTCATACGAATGGGTTAAAACACCAACCTCTATTCGCTTTCATATTATGGTTGCTTTACACTAATACTTAAAAAAATCCACAATAACTATATTAGCTTATAACCTATGTAGAATAAAATTTGGTACTCTTGGAAATAGAAATTCAAGAAATCAACTTAAAGTACAAACTTCATAACTTGGAAACTATACCAAACTAAAATCACAGTGTTATGTCCCATGAAAGTTGCAAAACTTTTCTTATAGAATTATTTGTATAACCAACCAAGGCAAGCATATCATGGTTCACCAAAGCTAGCCTATAATAGTGGTCCTTGGTGACTTGAACAGTTGAACCTAAATAGAAAAGGTGAGGTACAGTGAAAGAATTAAAAATTAAAAATTACCACTAATCAGTAGTAAATGAGATGTAAGGCCTCTGATATATTGTTTTGTCATTTTTGCAAGTTGTGAGTTTGAAATGGTTTTGAGTATGATGGCTAGATCTTTCTATTTTGGTCTCATAAGCATTATCATTTTCCTTGATGTCTTGCCCCTCTCCCCCAACTCCCCACCCCACCTGGGTCCACACACGCACACAACAGAGAAACATTCCATCAAAGATGGTTGCCAGACAGATAGAGTTCTAGCTTTGAAAACAATTAAGGGAAACTCTGGTCGAAAGCTTAAACTTTTATTGTGTTTGTATCCCTTGTGACTCCTTAGAATATGTAGTGAAGATGATATTATGGTTTATAATCATAAACAATTGATAGTTGGAATCATATGAGGTTATTGAATTAATTCAATTAACTTAATGAAAGAATTATTACAAAAGTATTGTAGCAATTATCCTGTAATTACTTCATCAAAGCTTTGACTCGCACATGGTTACAAACGCCTCAACTTGAATGAAAATGTGTAACAGAATGTTTCCACCACATAAAGATTAGGAAATTTACATTATAGTGGTTTTACCATTTGAAGTTTTAACAAGGAAAACAGATTAATCAGGTGAAATAATTAATACATAAACCCGTGTTAACAGTTCCATTTAAAGTTAGATTATTATTAGAATTATGTAGCTTTTGTAAACATGTTTCATATTTGACATGAATTTATAGAGATGTGCCATCTCTATCTAGAAGTAATATCTTATACAAATGTGCCAGCAAGCACAAAGGAACACCAACTTTAATCAACATTTCCATTTGAAAAAATGCAGTGGAGTTGGATTTCTCCATTTCTTTTAAATTACCATCTTTCTAATAGTTTCATGAAAGTTAGACCTTTATTAAGGAAATAAAGCCAAGAAATTAAAACGCCATTTATATGCAGACCCCAAACCAACTTATTAGTAAATTGCGTTCTACATCAATATTAAAAAGTAGGTTAATGGAGACGGGTAGAATGGGTAAAATGTTGTCTATTGTCAATGTCACTTATGTGTTTTGATTTTTGTGTTTGTTTATTTTTTGTGAAGTCATGCGAACCACTTCTTTGGTTTTAGTCTAATAAAACACATATTAAGAATCAAATTCCTTTCATGTTACATTAAATAACCAATTTATGGCTTAAAAAGTTGCTTAAGCTTTAAAGATTGGAATAGGAATTGTTGTTTCAAAAGATTGGCTTGCCTAGCTATACTTTAATGATTGTTAGACTCACTTTGTATATGTGCAAAACTTTTTAGCACGGTAGGAAAAAGATGAGACTTACGGCATGACATTTTTTTTTTGGTGTCTAGGTATACTATGATAATTATTATTTGTGTCAAAAAAATTTTTAATGTAGTTCTTCTAAATCATTACCAAATCCTTGAATCTTAAAACATCTTTATACTTCTTTTCTTTATATTTACTCTAATATAAGAGTAACTTGAGATGACACGTTGCAGCACCACAATCATCCTTACCAAAATTTTTTCGCCTCTCTCTCATATTAAATAATTACCTGAATTATTAATAATATTATTTAATACTTTTTTAGATTTAATAAATTAAGAAAGAAATCTATGCATTAATGTTATTTTTAAATAAATAATTTTTTTATAAAATAATAATTTTTTCTAAAGCATAAAACTTTTTTAAAAATACGAAATATTTTAAAATTGGTATTTTTAAAAAGTCAAATTTTTAAAAACCAAAAATAATCAAATTTAGGAGTTATAATAAGAAAATTTTTAAATATGACATTTTATACGATATGTTTTAGAACAAAATGTTTATTTTTTGGAAAAAAAAAATTAAAAACAAAATTTTAAAAAGTTGATATCACTGTTTTATTATTTATAGTCATTTTTCATACGTAATTTCAGTCATATCGTATCTTTGAATATCATTTCATAATTATTAATTTTTATTATATTAATATTTTATTTATTGAACCCGTGTAATACACGGGTTTACTAAATTTAGTTATTTATATTTTAAGACTTCCTAGACCTACCATAAACCATTAGTTAAGGCAATAATCGAGAACAAAATCTATACCTTGTAGAAGGCAATAATCCAAGAATTGCAAGATGGTTCAAATGAACGATTGGGGCTTCAAAACAATGCAGATAATTGAATGAATTAAAAGCAAAAGTTAGTTGAAAATTGAGATGTGATGCAGAATTCTTCCCTAATTAATCAAGAAATGGCAATGCAATGAATGCGGTTAACGGATGAATGTACCTTTCATGATGATAGTTTGTTCTCTGGTCATCCGCTTCAAATTGTGGTTCCAAAACTGAAATGGGGTTTGGTTGGTCCTGATTGTCAAAGTGGTTTCCAAAAAACTCAGATTTGTGCGCAAAAATCTCAACTGCAACAAGAAGTTATGAATCCGTCAAACGCTATATATTGGAGACTAATGCGCTAGGGTTTTATTCATCTTGTATGTATATGAAAACAAAGGGTTAGAAGTACAACATATAATCAAAATATGAAAACAATTATATACTATGATAAAAAGAAAAAGACTAAAAATGAACCATTGAAGAAGAAGAAATACCTCTAGTAAACTCATGCTTTTTCTCAAAATAGAACATGATCAAGTGAAAGTAACGGAATCAATCAGAAATTAAATCTTCTTCATTACCAACACTCTCATAGTATATTTCTCATGCATACACCCATCACCACCTCCACAGCCTCATCACCATCTCCACAACCCTCATCACCACCTCCACAAGTCCACAACCCTCATCACTACCACGACAGCCACCCGTTACCACCTCCACACCTATCACCACCACCGCGACCACCATCACCACCACCGCGACCCCCATCACCACCACCGCGACCCCCATCACCACCATCGCAACCACCATAAAAAGGCTCAGTAGAGATGTAGAAAGAAAGAGAACGTATCTATATCTAGCCTTGTTCTTCAGGGTAGAGAACCAAGCCAAATAAATACTACAACCACCACACCACTGCCACCAGCAGATAACCGTAATCTAGGGTTCTTGACAGAGAAAAACCAAATGGTGTAGATCGAACAATTGAACCATAATCAGGCCCTAATCACGAAGCCGTCGACGATAGCATGGATCAAATAGCAGTGATAGTCGTTGTCCTCTCTCCTCCACCTATCTCTCTCTCTCTCCCCCTCTCTCTCTCTCTTTGTGTGTGTGTTTGATCAGAAAGGGCGTGGCCTCGGGGGTGCGTGGGATCAAATCCTCCTTGATTGAGCATAACTTACTATAGTCTAAGCTTAATCAAGTTGTATCTTGATGCAATAAGTCATGGTACTTCCCTGTTCACGTAGCCATCCATCACACCATCGCGACCCCTATCACCACCATGGCAGCCTCCATCACCACCAGCGCAACCCTCCATCACCATCAGCGCAGCCTCCCTTAACATCATTATAGCCCCATCTTATCTAGATCTTCGATTTCACATCTATGATGGTTGTGGACTACCGATCATACACACACCCGATCACACACACATGGAGAGTGAGAAAAAGAAAGACAGAGACAGAGAGAGAAAGAAAGAGAAGAGATATGGGTGGTAGTGGTTGTGGTCACGGAGGTGGTGATGTTGGTTGTGGCGGCGCCGCCGCTTGCGGCAACGGTGGTAGTGGTACTGTGGTGGTAGACTAAAAACATAGAAATAGAGAAGAGAGAGAAAGAGGAGATAAAGGGTATGGGTGAACATTGAGGGTATGTGATTTAATAAATAATGGTAATTTTATTATTTTACAAAAGTTAACAGAAAAATCTAACGTCATTAGTGTTTTGGACTCAAATGGAGATAAAAAGGAAACGTTAGGGGGCAGATAGCAATTTTAAAACTATAGAGATGCAAATGGTTAAAATGAAAAAAATCAAAGATGCAAATGATAATTTACTCAAACTGAAATTACCATTTTACCATAATGTTATGTATCATGTAGTTGTAAAGATAAAGATATAGAGCCAAGGCTAGGCTGAAGTGCCAGCGAAAATGCTGGTCTCCCAGTGAGTGATGATGTAACATCCAATATTGATTGGGAATGAGAACAAATGCTTTCTTATATGGGGATGGATACCTTTCCTATTAGACTTGTTTTAAAATCGTGAGGGGTAGGCGCCTAAGGGCGTGTCGGCCGCTAAAATGGACGATATCTGGTATAGTTCTTGGACTATATATACACGGGTGGGTTTCTAAAAAAACCATGATTTCATAAAAAACCAAGAAAACCAAATTTAAGCCATTGATCAATTTGATCGATAGTTGATATATAGAATGACATTTTAGTAAATTATCTAAAATTAAAGTAGTTTACATTAATGATATAAGGTCAAATCTTAAATAAAAGAATATTAGTTTTGAAAACCATCATCTAAATTCCTATATTCATTCTTCTTTTTCCTATCTCATAAATTACATTTTAAAAAAACAACAGTTGATTGTATGTTCATCATCTTCATATTCATCAACAATTGACTTCATCTTTATTGTTTTTTCTCAAATACTCCAATAGTGAATAAATGCAGCGATAAGTAAACCTGCTTACATATATGTAAACACATCAGTAACTTTATTATATATATATATATATATATATATATATATGTAAATAGATTCAAATAAAATCGAAAATCGTCTAACAAACTAAACCACGTTGATGCTTTTTGTTACATATATACAACACTTGTTAATTACGTATATGTAACTATAACACACAACTAGTACAAAATAATATATTGAACTAAAAAAATTACACATATGTAGACATGGTTTCGTATATGTAAATTGATTACATATACGTAACAATCACAAAAATCTAGAACTTAAGTTCTATATGTAAGTAGCATTTTATTGATTTGTTGACCCACATTTACGTATATGTAACTGAAGTAAACGCATATGTACGTTGTTTCACGTATATATAACTTGAGTTATGCATATGCGACTATTTTACATATATGTAATTTTCCAACTTTTAAGATAATTTTCTAAAAAATACGATATCTATAGTATTTTGATAATATGCATACATGCACCCACATTGTATTACATAAATGAATATTTTAAAGTTTTTTTAAAAGAATTGAGGGGAGTCGTGATAAATCAAAGAAACAACGAAAAGATGAAATCAAACCGCCATCTTTTAGTATTACTATTTTTATTGGGCTGTTATGTGCATTGCTCATGTAGTTCTTACTAGTTCTTTACATATTTGTGGTTCTCAACTTTTAAAACCTTTTTTTATTAAAAAAACTAACATTTTGCTTCAAAACAAATCGTTTTAAAAACTTCGTTATTGTAACTCCCAATTTTAATTATTTTTTATTTATAAATATTACTTTTTAAAAACACTAATTTTAAAATATTTTGTATTTAAAAAAATATGTTTATACAAATTTCTTATTTTATAAAAATTTATTTCTTTAAAATAACATTTTAAAAGAGCTCTTTCTTAATTTATTAAAATGTATTTTAAGTTTATAAAAATATATAATATTATTATTAATTATAGTAATTATTAAATAGGAAAAAAAAAGTGGTAAAATTTTGTTGAGTAGTATTGCAGTTCTGTCATGTGTCCTTTCAGTTGATTTTATATAATAATTAATATATAAAAATAAAGATAAAGATTAATGATTTGATTATTATTCAAATTATCTTGATTTCTATTTTTACTAACAAGATAAAGATAAAGACTTTAGAGGTTTAATTTCCCTCCCCAATCAAAACTTAAAAACACAGTTTTATCATTATTCAACCTTTACACAACTCTTTCTACGTGTCAAATCTGAAAAAATAGTGTACCTTAATACTAGCAAGTTTCATCATTATTAACATTCAACCTTTATCAAAACATTGCAAACAGTACCAATCATCATAGACCCCAAAAGCTGTGTCACTTTAATTTGAGTAAACGAAAATTAAAAAAAAATATTATTTATTTGGTTCAAGCTTAGACATAACTAGAATTAAGTCCTCGTTTTGCGGCCAGGCTTAAAACCACACCAAATATAATCAATGTCACACCACTACCGGTTACCACCAACACTAAAATTATGATGTGTTAATGCAAATATACCGTAACGTAAAACATAGAAAAGTATTACTAAGTCGATCTAGGACCAGCACGTTACGACAAACCTGTCAAACGGAAAAAATAGATGTAAACAACATTGAACCACACACGCACGTTGCGCCGTGTTAGCTCAAAAATTTTAGGACAAAACGTAAAGCAAAACGTAAAAATGTTGAAATACACATGCACGTTGCATCGTGTTAACTTGCAAAACTTAAAACGAAATTTTACGAAAGATGAAACGTATAGGAGACTAAAGTTGAAAGAAAAAATATTATGAGGTTAAAATACGAAATATTTCATCTGAACACACAAGAAAGAGTGCCGCCCGGGCTTTCGGTTTCGTTATTGTCTGGCTTGCCATAAGCATTGAACATGAAAAGTTACAGATTAAAAGTAATAAAATTTAATTTTATAAGTTACATTGCAAAAAATGAAAGGATTTGAGAAAAAAGTAAAAAATCAATTTTTTTTTTAAAAACACCTTATAATCTAAATATTTTATCATAATCTACAAACAATTTGATAATTAATATAATTTAAATATTTTAAAATACTTTTGATGTTCTTCAAGTTTGAAAATCCAGTTAAAAAATATAAACTAAGAAAAAGGAAAAAAATCCCGCTCCACGTACCCACGTATCACGTTTACAGCTCTGTATAGCATCCCCTCCTACACACCACCACCTCCACTTCCGTACCAAAAACCTTCAAAGTTCAAACTCACCTCCTCCATTTCTAGGGTTTCAAGGTCCTTTCATGGCTTCTTCCGACGAAGAAGGTGAAATTATCATCAATCACCTCACAAACTACCACTTCCTCAACTCCCACAACGCACCGGTTCCATTCTCAATCCTACCGCTTCACTGGACCGATCACACCGACGTCATCGGAACAGCCGGTTCGCCTCTCGCGCTGCTCGGAGCGGCCGACGGAGGCCTCCGGTCGGTCTACAAGGAGGTGATTGGGTGGCGGTTGGACCTATCGTACGCCGTGCCGGAAGTTTACGCGCTGTCGAAGGGGAATAAACGGAACGTGTGGATAAAGCTTCAGAAACCGAGGAGGAGTTATGAAGAAGTGGTTAGGAGTGTGATGGTTGTGATTCGGTGCCTGCATTTTGTGAAGGGGAATGTTCATGCATCTGGAGACGACATTTTGAGTCATTTGATGAAGAGTTTGAGGTGCTTGTGGTTTGTGTTGGAGTGATTGAGTGCTTTGATCTGGTTTTTTAGGGTTGTGTTGGTTGTTGAGGTGTTTACTGTTGTTGATCGTGCAGTTTGTGTGATTTGGTTGAGTCTCTTGAGAAGTGTCTCTCTGATCACTTGCCGTTGGTTCGAAGTGCTGTGGCTTATGATAAGGATTTGGCGAAATCGAAGGTTTGATCTTCGTTGCGCCATCTTCTTGTCAATCACAATGTGTTAAAACCTGTGTTGTTGAAACCGTTGCGCCCTAGTTTGGGCGGTGGGGACTAGCCGTGGGGTACCAACTAGGGTTAATCAGGATAAATCGGATTGAAATTTTTATATATAGTTTTCAGTTATATATATAAATACACACATTTTCGTATGCAAATTTAATAAAAAAGTTCAGTTTAATATATAAATACACATATTTGGCCGGATTTTTTTAAGTTCGGCATGAATCTTGCCGTAATCACGGACTTTTGGCCGATTAAGACCGCCTAGGGTCCGCTTAGGTTTGATTTTGACACCGTTGATCGCCTAGCGATTAATTGGCCGATTAGCAAAAATTACTAGGTCATAAAATTACTAGGTGAGGGGCCGATTTCCGATTAGTTCGTTGATTAATCGGCAATTAATGCCAGTTTTTGCAACACTGGTAAAAACTAAAAATGCCGGTCCTTTTGATCCACAATTAACGATTGATCTTAAATTTGTGTCATGTTACACTAAAAGAAAACGTCAATTGTTGATTAGAAGGAGGAATTGTATTTACTGCTTAAATTTATTGTTACTGTGCATGTGTTGACTCCTGAAATTTTGGCAGTATCTTGAAGCGTTTTTCATGGATAATGAGAATCCTGGGAGAAAAAAAATTCTTCATGAGGTCAATAGCATTGTCTTTTCCATATTTTCTCTTGTTATTGTACTTGGTCCATTCTTGTGCTTTAAAATTTACCTGTATTGAAGGAATTTTGTCTCTTTCTTTGGCATTGAAGGATAAGCGAATGTCAGACAAGTTCAATTTCATAACTTCTGGCTTTGATGATGACTTTGATGACGAAGTTGATGATGAACCTGTAGGACTATTTGATTCTGTCTGTGCATTCTGTGACAATGGCGGTGATGTTCTCGCGTATGGATTTATTTCCTTTGTAGTGTGACTTAATTGGGTCATCAAATAGATTATTTATATCCATAGTGTTAAGTTTCTTAATGTTTGATGAATTAGGATGTCCATGTATCAGTACCAGGAGTAGTGAATTTCGTTACGCTTTGAAGTGCCTTTCTTTGCTTAGTCATTAACATTAAAACAGTGCCTGATGTGAATCAGTTCTGTTACTCGATTTATAATATGTGTGTGTCTCTTTACATATATGTGTGTGTGTGTATTAGCTTACACCAGTTCTCCACACATGACAGTTGTGAAGGACAATGTATACGATCTTTTCATCCAACTGTACAGACCGGAGTTGACACTTGTTGTGAGTCCCTTGGATTTGCAAATGCAGCTCAATACGAGGTATGAACCTCTCTGTATCATGTCTATCTTTTCATTCTTATCATGTTCACTTGGCTTGAGCATTATCATCTATGAACACTCTTCGCAGGCAATTTCAACTTTTCTTTGTGATAACTGTAAACATCAGAAACATCAGTGCTTTGTTTGTGGAGATTTGGGCTCCTCTGATAAGTCTTCTGCTGCTGAGGTTGCTCTATTACCAACCCTAAAAACAAATAGAATATTTTTTATATGTTCTTCCCAAAGGCAATTGATTTATTGTTAATGGTATAGAACATTGTGCAACAGATGTGCTTTGTACTTCTGATATTTGCGGAGTGTATATATTTGTAACTCCTATATCGTGGAGTGGTGTGAGATATATTTGTTATGAAAGTCCCCACCTGAGCAGTTGAACTTAGAGACGAGTTCAATAACCTACATTTTGTTCATGATGCATATTGCAAGATTTCAGCTAAAACCAATAACCCTTCTACTTTTTTGCACATTTGTATATGGAGTTCATGTGGAGTTTGGATGCATGATTGATGAGTACGCTGTTTTTCAGTAAAATATTATTCATTAAATTCTCATTTTAGGTCTTCCCTTGTGTTTCTGCAACTTGTGGCCATTTTTATCATCCTACATGTGTTGCAAAAGCCCTCTACCCATCTGATGAAACCCTGGCAACGCAACTTGAAAGTCAAATAGTCGCAGGAGATTCGTTCACTTGTCCCATGCATAAATGCCTTCGTTGTCAACAAGGAGAAAATAAAGATGAATATGAACTGCAATTTGCAATCTGTAGGCGATGCCCCAAGGCATATCATCGGAAATGCTTGCCTAAGTAATTACAGTTTTGCCCTTGAATTTTATGTCTTCAACAAAGTACCTGGATTTACTAATTAATGATATTTGTTAGGAAAATTGCTTTCAACAGTAGTGCTGATGGAACCATCAAGCAAAGAGCATGGGATGATCTCTTGCCTAAGCGCATCTTAATGTATTGCTTGTAAGTTATCTTGCTGCATAATTTAATACACATATGGTATAAGATGCTAATTAATACCGTTTCCAGGAAGCATGATATCATTCCAAGTTTAGAGACACCAAAAAGAAATCATCTTTTATTTCCTTCTATTAAACGAAAAAGGAATCAAGAAGGAAGTATAACAGAGTTAATGATACAAAGAAGGAGCAACGCTTTTGGAAATCTTAAAAAACCTGAAACCGGAAATATGCCAAAGGTGACTGAAAGACGGTACACCAGAGTTGCTTATGGTGCTACTGCACCGGTAAAAGTCAAGTCTTTAACCATGCACAAAGAGACATCTTCCTTTCATGACAACAAATCCTTGTCTGGAAATTTGGAGCAACCTTCTAACATGGTTAGAAGCAACTCATCACACAAAGATACACAAATAGAACAATGTTTTTCTTCTATGGCAGTGAAGAAAATGGTAGTGAGTACATCTCCTAAATTAGATGCTGGCATGAAAACGAGGTATTTATGTCTTAATTCTTATGTTGCAAGCTTTCTGTTTTTTCATTGTTCAAGTGTCATCATGTATTAGACAATTAATCTTGGGTCATACGAAAGGTCTTATGTTAGACTGTTAATATTAGGTCTTATTTTAGGTTGTATGAAAGGTTCCATGTACTATATTTATACCCTTTGTAATCACTTTGTAAATTATAATACACAACCCACAATCATGCAATAATATAATCAACTGATTACCAAGTTTATTTTCATGAGTTTATTATATAATATTTTCGTGTATAGGATTTTGAAGTTAATGGAAGATTCCACATCATCATTTGATTTTGAAGAATTCATTAAGGAGAAGAAAAGGAGATGTACTCATGAAATATATGCCCCACAATATGGATTGGATAAGACTATAACCATGGGAAAGGTGGAGGCTTCTGTAAAGGTGGTAAACCAACTGGTCTAAATGACAAATTTAAAATGTTAAATAAGTTTAAACTCACAAGGTGGTTTTATTTGTATTTTTTTTTTACTTTCACAGGCTGTAATAGCAGCCTTGAATAAATTAGAGGATGGGGGTAGTGTTGAAGATGCAAAAGCCGTTTGTGAACCAAATGTTCTTAATCAGCTCATCAGATGGAAGGTATGGTGAAAGATGATCCATATGTTAGTTTTTATGTTATTTCATATATGCTTTATTTTCATTTGTCTTTTGTTCTATGAAGGTTTATATATTTCCTTCAAATTAAGAGTATTAACGTCACCTTGGCTTCTATATTTAGTTAGTGAAAGATATCAAACGTGATACCTCTCATTGATTATCCAAGAATATATTGATACATGCATACAATAGAATAGGAAACTAAGCTATAAACATGAGAAAATTTTACAATAATACAATATATGTGAATAAATATAGGGGTGTGCAAGAAACCGAAATAACCGAACGGTAACCAAAATAACCGATGCAACTAAACCGAAAAAACCAAAACCAATAAGAAACTGATTGTTTGGTTTGATGGCTTTTTAAAAACCGCTTTTTTTTGGTTGGGTTTCGGTTTTGCTTATAATAAAAACCGAAAAAACCAAACCAAAACCATACAACCAAACTTGTAAACCTAGAGGTGTATTAACTGTTCATACACTTAAAAGTATGACTAGCATATTAGTTACTTATATAACCTATTTTATCTAGAAAAGATTGAATCTTTAAGTTTCCAGAATAATCTTTAAACTTTTTTGTTTAAATCAATAGATTAAAATGTTTTATTGAATTTCTGTTATTGTATTTATTTTATCACAATTAAATTCAATGTAAGTAATTTCTAAGAATATATAGATCGTATTTAAAGATCAATAAATTGTTGTAAGCCTAGAGTTTCTAGCTTAAATTTATTACTTTGGACCAGTTTTTTTCTCTAAAAACTTGAAGGCCAAAGAGTAAAACCGAAAAAAACCGGAAACCGAAACAAATTAAAAACAGAAATCGAAAAAACAAAAATCGAACGGTTTTAAAAACTTAGAAACTGATGTATTGGTTTTTGGTTTTGGTTTTAGGCTAAAGCCCGAACCAAACCAACCCATACACACCCCTAAATAAATATACCACGAATACCCCCACAGTTTGAGCTGTAGCCAGATGAAGGCACAAACTGGATTTAAATCTGGTAAATAGTTTTCATAGTTGTCAATAGCGAATAACGGTAAATAGCGACAAGCCACCTATATGTTACGTAGCGAATAGCGGTAAATAGCGACAAGCCCCCTATATGCTACGTAGCGAATAGCGGTAAATAGCGACCGCTATTTCGTGTTTAGCGATTAAGTAGGATAATATGTAATATTGTTTTACAATCAATAAATAAGCAAGTTTAGCAATAAAGTAGTAGAAAATCTAAGCAAACACCCCCAAAATAACTAAAACACTCTATTACTAATCATCTAAATCTCATATTTACCAAAAAAAAATTAAAAAAAATAAAAAATTCCGCTATGCAGTCGCTATTTGCAAATAGCGAGGGAGTGCCGCATCGCTACATAGCGCGCTATAGCGGTCGCTATAGCCGCTATTGACAACAAGGGTTGTTTTGGGAGACCTTTAGTGAAAAAATCTGCGTACGGGTATTCATCAGGCACATGCAAGACCTGAACATCCTTAATACAAACCTTGTCACGAACAAAGTGGATACGTAACTCAACATGCTTAGTGCGTTGATGTTGTACCAGGTTGTGAGTTATAGATAAGTTGTTGAAACGTTATCACAGTACACAATTGTAGCACAACGAGTAGGCACACTGAGCTCTAGCAACAAATTTTGAACCTAACTTGTCTCGACTTCTGTATTGGCAACCCCATGATATTTGGCTTCGGCGCTTGAGTGGTATGTGGGTTGTTGTTTGGAGCTCCAAGAGATGAGATTATTATCCATAAAGACACAAAAACCTGATGTGGAGTATCTTGAGTCCAGACATCCCCCAATCCGCATTTGAATAAGAGAATAAGTGTGGTGGATTTGGAGGTTGAGATTTGGATACCAAAATGCATAGTTCTTTTAACATGTCATAGGATGCGCTTTAAAAACTAGAGATGTGGTCGCGTGGATCATGCATGAAAAGGCACACTTGTTGTATTGCATATGACAAGTCTGGCCGGGTAAATGTTAAGTAATGAAATGCACCGTCAAGGCTACGATACAAGGTGCCATCAGTAATCGGAGATCCCAAATCAACGCTTAATTTCAAGCCAATGTTAACAAGTGTAGGGGGCATATTACATTTGACATATTGGCACGTTTAAGAGTGTCGGCAACATAGGTTGATTAGGCCAGAAATAGACCATCGAAGATCCTTTCAACTTTGATACCCAACTACCCAAGAAGTGATGTAACTACTAAGAACTGTCATAGCAAATTCACTTGAGAAAGATTTGATAATCTGTTGAAGAAGAGCATGTGGTGAAGTAGTTGGTATAAATGTATAATATCATCCACATGTAATAGTAAATATGCCAAATGATTTCCTTTGGTACAAATAAATAGAGAAGTACCATAAATGCTACTTCGGAAACCACATGTGGTGATGAATGTAGCAAACCAATGTTGCCTGTCCGTGGGGCTTACTTTAAGTCGTAAAGAGACTTTCGTAACCTGCAAACAAGCGTGGAATATCTTTATTCACAAAACATGGAGGTTGGTGCATGTAAACAGTTTTATTGAGATCACTATGCAAAAAACATTTTTAACATCTAGTTGGTGCAAAGGCCATGACCAAGTGACGGCTAGACTAAAAACATGGTGGTTGGTTGGTTTTACTACGGGACTAAATGTCTTATCACAATCAACTCCAACCGATTAAGATTTACCATTAGCCAGGAGGCGTACTTTGTATCATTCCAAGGTGCCATTAGAATGAAACTTGCGTTTAAACAACCACATACATAGAATAATAGTCGTGTTTGGTGGGCTTGACACTAAATTCCACGTATTATCATCCAATAGAACTTTGTATTCAATGGCCATTGAATGATACTAGTTTAGGTCTGAGAGCGTAGAAAGGTGAGACTTTGGGAGAGGTGAGATGGAAGAAGAAAAGTTTGTGTTGACCGCTTGGTGAATGAAAGAAAAAAGTAGACTTGTCAAAGACCACATGACGGGAGAATATTACCTTTTTTTGTGTGTACTCGAGGACCTGTAGCCCCTAAATAGGTGGGGTAACCGAGAAGACATGATGATGATCAAGTGGCAAGTTTATGAGGTTGGGTGGACGTGGTGTTGGGGTAACATGCGCACTCAAAAACATGTAGGTAAGTACTAGATGGATGTGCAGTGGTAGGAGTAAGATTATAAAAAACTTTTATGGGGAGGATATTGTGATAATAGCATGTCGTATGAAGTGCTTCCACCTAAAATTTAGAGGGGAGGCCGGGTAAGTAGGGTGAGCATTATCTTGTTAATTCGCCGAATTATACGCTCGGATTTATCATTTTCTTGGGAAGCGTGTGGGCATGACAAATGAAATTCCATACCGTTTAGGGAGGCAAAGGTTTGAAAATTTTGATTGTTGAATTCATCACCCATGTCACATTGAAAAGCTTGGATGAGTCTTAAATTGAGTTTTAACGATAGCATGAAAACGGGCGAAGTTGTAAATGTTTCGGATTTGAATTTGAGAGGGTAAACCCATTAGTAATTAGTGAAATCATCGATTAGAGTCATGTAATATTTATACTTGACGGTACTAGGGATACGGTACATCTAAATAATAGCAAAATGCACAAAAGTAGTAGTATTTGAGTCAACAAATGGTAAATGTTTATGCTAGGATAATTGACAAGCATTAAAAACAAAACTAGAATCTAGTTTATTACAAGCAGTAAATTTGTTGTAAGATAAAAAAAATCATCATGGGGTCAATCGGGGTGACGATCATGCCATAAGTGAGAAGATGATAAAGTAGCAAAAACGAAAGTATGTGCATTCTTGGTGACCGGAAGAGGTGGTTGGAACTATTATGGCGGCGCAGAAGCATACCATCCCTGTAATTTTTTACAAAAAAACTAAACGGTTCAAACTCAATAGAATAATTATCAACGGTAAATTTACAAACAGGAATAAGATCTCTAACAAAGTTTGGATTATAAAGAACGTTTTTAAGTTTAAAGGGCTTTTTAGTTGTGGACAGGGTAGAGTTACCTGAACCAATAACTACAATATGGTTTGATCGACTAATACACAGCCTATGGGACAATATGGAGATGGGTTAGAGATCTCACCTAGCTTAGCAGTGATGTGGGTTGTGCCACTGATATCCATATGCCATTGGTCATTGACGTGATCCATCTCCATGGCTTGAAAAGCATTAACAAGTTGCATGGGTTCTGTGGCATCATAATCAGATAATTACGCTTGAGCTGCTAGGCCAGTGGGCTGTATGAAGGGGCGTGTTGAAGAGGGCAAATGGGTTGCCAAGATTCACCAGGAGTATGCCCGGTGGGCTGCCATGGGCATACCCACACAACCCTAGGTCGAGAATGGACATGCTTTTTTTTTTTTTTTTTTGGGGGGGGGGGGGGGGGGGGGGTAATATAGGTACTCGTAGAAGGGGTATTGGGTTGCTGGTATCTATGCTCTTAACTTTCTGTTGTATATTAGTAATAGAGTAGACTCGATGCAGACATTCGGTAAGGGTTTTGGGTTCCTCGTTGTTGGTCATCGAGATGGGAAGAAAACGAACAAGGGAAGAAAACGAACAAGGGAAGGGTGTCGTCCGGAGCGTGGTGACGGAAAATTCTTGGCGGTGGCTGGAAAGGGTTAGCAACGGCCAAAAGGCAAGGTTGATACCATGAAAGATATCAAACATGATTCTTCTCATTGATTATCCTAGAATATATAGATACATCGTACATGCATATAATATAATAGGAAACTAACTTAGCTATAAACATGCGAAAATATCTATAGAAAACATATAATGATAATCTACAATAATACAATATATATTAATAAATATATTGCTAACGGTCAGCCATCCTCCTAGATGATATTTAATTTCCCCCCAATAATGACTAATAGTGGATCTAATATAGTTATTGATATTTTTAGAGAAAAGGGGGTAGTTCCGGATTGAAACTTTGCAAAGAGGGAAATGTTGCATTGTTTTGGACATCCAAGACGACCTTTTCACATTTAATTTATGACGGATGGAATATTAATATTCTATATCATGATGTATCAGGAGTAAAGGGAGTAAATGTTGTTTATGACATGTCAATCCTTGATCTCATTCCTTTCAAACCACTTAAATTTATTTTCCTTTTGCCAGTAATCCTATCAATACCTAGTAGCTATGCTAGTGCAATCAATATATATAAATTATAAAGATCTATTTGCAAGACATCATGTGACATCCTTATTTGAAAGGTCTATCTCTAAGCTGCAAAATGGTTTAGGTTTAGGTTTCATGCGCCCTATCCGTTATTGTTTTTAAATGATTTGTAGAGAGATTTGTGTGATCTATTTTCTATTAATGTGCAGAAGAAGCTACGTGTCTTTCTCGCCCCATTTATCCACGGAGCACGTTATACCTCCTATGGACGTCATTTCACAAAGGTAGACAAGCTTAAAGAGGTATGATCTCTGTGCTCCTTGTGTCTTTCTGATTGATGATATGTAGACACAAAACAAAATGGTTATACATTATATCTTTCTACTTAATTCCCAAATTATGATGGAAATTGAATACCTTTAGGTTATGAATTAATCACGATTCCTTGATCAGATTTGTTAATAATTATTTGTGATTTGTGAAATAAAATGAACATCTAATTTCATAAACCCTTGTGGAAGAATACGCCTGATGCAAAAGCACATAGGTTTTTATCGAATTTACTTTGATAGGATAAACTTTCATGGCTCGGCTTCTCTTGCTCCTGTGTTTGAGCAATTTGATTATGACAACTACCAATGTTCTATGGAGATGTTCATTTGTATTTTCAAAACCATTTCGTTTGTATTTTATGTTTTGAAAGTTGAGCTGACTATAGATTTCTAGGGATCTAAGGCTGCGTGAAGCTTATGGCTTTGCTTTTATTGTGCAGATAGTTGATAGACTACATTGGTATGTGGAAGATGGTGACACGGTAAGAGACTTCCATTGTTTCTTTTTTGCTATGGTTGTCGAGCAAGTCATTTTACTAAGTTGGATTTATATTCTCCAATTCGATTATACGATAATTTATGGAGATCTATACACATATACTTATAGTGGAATTTGGAAATATGTAAATTTTTACCCTTCACTTTTAAAATGGTTACACACATAGTAGATCTCTGAAGTATGCATGATTACATGTACGATTAATTTAATAGGCGGCAATAGTATTTTTACTATTAATTAGTGCTATATATAGAATATTAGAATATAAATTCATCTTGCTTGATCGATATGATACGCTGATTAAATAAGGCATCATTACACGGTTGCCTCTTCAAAGTAGTTAAATGAAAAACTTCCTTATGGGTGGTGGAGGAGGTTTTTATGTTGAGTGTATCAGGTTCATGATTGATGTTCACAACCATGATATTTATTGCTCCAAAATCAGTTATTAGATTTGCCTTCTGTATGTGCTTTGGCCTTTGGGAGACATCTTGTTTCAAATAGGATCCCCCTTGAATCAGGATCTATACATGTTAGTTTTACTTGTAATTTGCAATTTAGGTAGAACTTTAGCAACAGAGAAAATTCCACAAAAATGCACCTTAATGTTGGCCTGATTTCCATTTGACGAAATAAACTTATTTACCATATACAAAGGAGCAAACTTTCCAACAGAAAAAGTTTAGGAACTTTAAACAATTTATACTTTCGGCATTAGGTAACCAACTTTCACTTTTTTAGTTACTCGTGTCAAGGTGATGACTTACTTGAAATAGAGATAGTTCAAGTATATTAATGTTTGTTACCTCACATGAAACATGAAGAGATAGATAATGACATTACACATCGGATTCAGGCAGGCTGGTGTAGCGGAGGGCGGCCTTAGGGGTTCTTTGTGACAGGAACTTCTTAACTAGATTAAAATGGAAATTTTATAGAGTTGTGGTTCCCACAACTATGCTATATGGAACAGAGTGTTGGGCAATCAAGAAGAATCAATAGCGTAAAATGGAAGTAGCAGAGATGAGGTTGCCAAGGTGGATGTGGGGGAACATAAAGTTTGACCTGATAAGCAATGAGGTTTTTAGGCATAAGTTAGGAGTAGCTAGTATAACGGATGAGATTATGGAGGAAAGATTAAGATGGTTTGGGTATGTGAAGAGACAAATGACATCACGGGTTAGACTAGTAGAGACCCTAGATGTAGACGGAAGGAGAAGTAGAGGTAGGCCTAAGATGACTTGGGAGGAGAAGATTAGAAATGATTTACTATTTGCACCTCGTCAAGGAGAGATAGGAGTATGTGGAGACGTAGGATTAAGGTTAAGGATGTTTAGGGGAGGGTTTGGATGCATCTTATATGGGTATTAGCGGTAACCTTGCATGCTAGTTCTTGTTTGTCTATTGTTACCTTCTTAGGGTTTTTGTTGGCTTCATCTTGATTATGCTCTACTATGGTTCCTGGTTTGTTTATTGGTGTCAATTGTATAATGATTGATTATTGATCATGTTAGATTGTTGATCATTGTATGTGGTTACTTTCTTATATTGATTGCCTAGTATATGATGCCTGATTCGAGTACTGCAGATACTGCCTCTTGTATCTTGTATCCTTTATCTATTGATTGCCTCGTTATGCATTGGGTTCTAGCACTATGGGTGATTGAATACTTTAATGAGCCCTGGAGTCGAGGGTCTTGCTGGAAGCAGTCTCTCAACCCTACGGGTTAGAGGTAAGACTTGTCTACATCCCACCCTCCCCAGACCCTGTCGGTAGCTTTGCTATGGATGGGATACACTAGGTATGATATTGATATTGATTGGCTGACCTTACATGAAACATGATTGAAATTGGTTAACTTATTATGCAATTTTCCCTTTAATAATTTTTTTTTTGTCGAGAACAGAACCGACTTGGTATCTATGATCTATCCGAAACCACATACCTGTTCCTATATGCACACTGGGTTTCCTGATCATGATTAGAAATTTCAGAGTATATGGTTTCTTTTTCATTAATTTATTTAGAGTAAATTAATTACTATTTGCATCCCTGACCTTTCCCCAAACTAACTTGCATCCCTAAAGTTGCATCCCTAAAGTTTAAAAACATCATTGTGTGCCCTAACTTTTCATTTTTTCATCTATTTGAATACTTAAGGCTGACAATGTTAATTCAACTGTTAATTTTTTGCATGAAAAGACTAAAATACCCCTATCAATTAAAAGAAATATTATCCATCCACCCACTGCTGGGTTTGTGGAGTCTTGATTAGGGCTCGGGTTAAAGACAACTCAGTGGCAGATTAATTAAATTAAAGACCTGGCTTGTTTTTATTTAATTTTAGCCCATTAAGGTTTTTTTGGAGATTAAGTTGTAAACCCTAATTCTCTCTATTTATATTGTATCATTGTACTTGTAATTCCTCACGAGTGAGGCAGAAAGCAATAAAAGAGTATCCTGGTTGCAGCCCGTGGACGTAGGTCACATCGACCGAACCACGTTAAATCTCGCGTGTTCATCTTTGTTATTATTTTCTCTCACGTGTTTCTGCTTGTGTGTTTGTGCGCGGTTTGATCCTAACAACTGGTATCAGAGCTTCAGGCTCTTGATTACTGTAAAAATCTTCCCCTGTGTCAGCCGCCGCAGTCGCTGCCGTTCTGCCGCCGCGCCGCCGCCGGCGTCGTTCTGCCCCGCGCCGCCGCCGCTTCGTCGCCGCCACTTTGCTGTCGCCACCTTGTTCTATCGAATTAGGGTTTCCTGTCGAACTTATTGGGTAGTTTGATTGTCTGCTGCGTTTCAAAACTCAGGTGCATTATCAAACTCGTTTGCTTTCGGTTTTTTGGAACTGGTTTTCATAGAATAGTGGTCAATGGCAGCCGGCAACTGTTGTGTTTGTCACTATTCTCAGTTCTGACTCGACTGTTAAGCATCTGTGGTTAGGAATAATGGCTGAGGACGGGAGAACAAAGATTGAAAAGTTCGATGGTCACGATTTTGGGTGGTGGAAGATGCAAATGGAGGATTTGCTTGTTCAGAAAGACTTGGATATTGTTTTGGGCGAGAAACCAGAAAATATGAAACCAACTGAATGGGAAACTTTGGATAAAAAAAGCCAAGGCGGTTATTAAGTTGTCGCTGACAAAGGATGTTGCGTTCAACATTCTGAAGGAAACTACAGCAAAAGGTATCATGGATGCGTTAGCTAATATGTATGAGAAGCCTTCGACAGCAAATAAAGTTTTCTTAATTCGAGAGCTGGTTAATACAAAGATGAAAGAGGGAAGTTCAGTTTTAATGCACATCAACAACTTGAACTCGATTTTGTCAAGACTTGGGTCAGTTGGCATCAAATTCGAGGATGAGTTTCAGGCTCTACTACTGTTATCATCATTGCCTGATAGCTGGGCTGGTACTGTTACAACGATTACTAGTTCCACCAGCGCGTTCACTTTAAATGGGGTTCGGGATATTATTATGGGCGAAGACACCAAACGAAGAAATTCAGGTGAATCATCAAGTGAATTACTGAATGTTGGCAGAGGAAGAAAGGTAAGAGGTAGTGGGAGCAAGAACAGGAAAATGAGTGAGTCTAGGGCTCGAAATGATGTGACTTGTTGGAACTGTAAACAGGTGGGACACTTCAGGAATCAGTGTCCAAATGATAAAAAAGAAGTCAACACTGCAGCAGACTACTCAGACGATGATGCTTTAATCTGTAGCATGGAAAGCAGTGTGGATTCCTGGGTCATGGATTATGGAGCTTCGTTTCATGCTACCCACAGCAGCGAAGCATTGCAGAATCTAAAAGAAGGTGATTTTGGTAAGGTAAGACTGGCGAACAATGATGTTCTTGATGTTACGGGCATGGGTGACATGGATTTAGTTACTTCAGCTGGTTCATGGACTTTGAAAGATGTCAGGGTGATTCCTGATTTGAAAAAACAGTTGATTTCTGTCGGTCAGTTGGATGAACAGGGACATGAGGTTAAGTTCGGGAATAAGCAGTGGAAAGTTGTTAAAGGGAATCTTGTCATTGCTCGTGGAAAGAAAATGGGTTCATTGTATATGGTCAGTTTACCGCCTGAAGGAAGTGACGTTCTAGTTCAGAAGAAGACTAAAATCCAGTTCACAGAATCTCGTGGTCAAAAGAAGGTTTGCTTTGCAAGTAAGAAACCTAGAGTCACAGGAAAGATCCAAAGTGAATGTGCATGGAAGAGTTCAGGAAAACCAGTTAAAGGATTTCGTGGCAGTGGGAGTACAGGTTGTGCTTCAGTCATAGTTCCTAGACGACAGTGGGTTAAAAGAACTAATATTCCATCTAATAAAATCTCTCCAGATGATTACTTGCTGAATATGGAGAGTGTTTGTTCTCAGGGTGTTCCAGGATCTGGCAGTTTGTTTCAGTGGGAGCCGGTAGGGACGGAGAACAGGTCAGGGGCAGATACAACCGTGACTGATATGTTGAAGCTCGGGGGAGCTTCAACGGGCCTTCAGGTTAACTGATGAGAAGGCCGCTGCAACCAGGAAGACGAGGAAGATTACAAGAGGTACAAGTGTTCATATCAGAAGGCAGTTTAAAGATGATCAAGCATCCAAGTGGGAGATTGTTGGGTTTGTGGAGTCTTGATTTGGGCTCGGGTTAAAGACAACTCAGTGGCAGATTAATTAAATTAAAGACCTGGCCCGTTTTTATTTAATTTTAGCCTATTAAGGTTTTCTTGAGATTAAGTTGTAAACCTTAATTCTCTCTATTTATATTGTATCATTGTACTTGTAGTTCCTCACGAGTGAGGCAGAAAGCAATAAAAGAGTATCCTGGTTGCAGCCCGTGGACGTAGGTCACATCGACCGAACCACGTTAAATCTCGCGTGTTCATCTTTGTTATTATTTTCTCTCACGTGTTTCTGCTTGTGTGTTTGTGCGCGGTTTGATCCTAACACCCACCTCACCTTTTTACCTAAAAAAACACACTCTCTCTCTTATCCCACATCCACACAACCTCTTTTTTTCTTTCTCTCGTCCCTAATCTCCATCACCACCACCATGGGTACCCACCACCACCACCATAGGTACCCACCACCACCACCACTACCTATCACCACCACCACCACCACCACCACCACCACCACCACCTCCGGTCACCACCACCACCACTACAAGCTCCGGTCACCAGCACCACAACCATAAGCTCCGGTCACCACCACCACCATCACAAGCTCCGGTCACCACCACCACCACCATAACCATAAGCTCCAGTCACCACCACCACCAACTCCAGTTACCACCAACACAAGCTTCGGTCACCACTAGCTCCCTGTCACCACCACCACAACCCTGTCACCGCCACCAGAGCCTACCCAGTCACCGCCACCAGAACCTGTCCGTCACCTTCACCGCAACCCCTATCACCACCACCGTAACCTGCCTTGTTATAGCCACCATAGCCAACCGTTACCACACACAAACACTCTCCTACTCTCTTTCTCTCTTACTATTTGTAAGATTTAGGGGTTTTGATACTCTCCTACTATTAAGGGGTTTTGATTGGTGATTTGTGGATACAAAGTTTGATAATGGTGGTTATTGGGTAGTGGAAGGTGTTTTGTGATGGTGGTGGGTTGAAATCTATATTAAGGGTTCTTACGGTGGTGATGTCGACTGTGGTGGTGGTGGGTGGAGAAGGATAGTGAGGGAGAGATCTGTGAGAGAGAGAGAGAGAGAGAGTGTGTGTGTTAGATATTTGATGTGAAAAAGAGAAGGTGGGTGGGTGGATGGATAAATATTTTTTAGCTGAAAGGGGTATTCTAGTCTTTTCATAAAATAATTAACAGAATAATTAATGCCGTGAGCTTAAGGATTCAAATGGATGAAAAAATGAAAAGTTAGGGGACATAGTGGTGCTTTTAAACTTTAGGGATGCAACTAGTTAGTTTGGGAAAAAGTCAGGGATGCAAATAGTAATTTACTCATTTATTTAAGAAGCGAGGAAGTTTTAGGACATGACCACTTCTCAGTGGATGTAGTATTCTTACATTGGTATGCCATTAGTCAACTATTATCTTTTTACCTGGCTCCAAAAGAAAGTAGCAGTGCATTGATTACAACAGCCCCACTATACTCTGTAATTTATAATATATGCATGGGCATGAGGAAAAACATGTTGGGAGATGGTGGGGTTAAGTGATCAGAATCTGGTGTACCTTAAAAACTTGCTGTCATGTCACAGCAGATAAGAAGAATGTCCTGATCTTGCCCAAAATCATAATGTAGGGATCCTATTAAATAGATTAGCAGTGTACCTGAACTCCTGAAGTACTTTCACTGAATCAAGACTAAATTTACACAAGGGAGAGATCTTGTTCATAAAAGAAACACATGCACTTTTTTAGGGTAGAATATAATATATAGAATGATTTAAGGAATCTCTATGTAAACTGCTCTAGTCTCTACTCCAGCTGACCAAAAACGACTATTTTCAAACTACTATGCTAAGTGTTGACTTCAACATTTTTGAAAGTTGGTTCTGTGGTTCAGTTTACATTTTATTGCCGTATGTTGTCGTTCTGGTTTCCTCTTTCACAGTTCTTTCCGATCTTTACGATCATTGTTTGCATCTTCCTATCTCTTATACACTTATACCTGTGAACTTCCCATCCTCTGTTATTAGATAGTGGACTTTTGCTGTGGGTCAAATGATTTCAGTTGCTTTATGAAAGAAAGCTTGACATCATGGGAAAGAGGTGCAAATTCAAGAACTATGATCTCATCACCCCAAAGGTAGTGTAACTTCATCTTTAATCTTTACAAAATCTGTACCAGATTCACACCATAATAAAATATGATTACTGTTTAAGAAAGTGAATTTATTTGCTTACATTGCTATCTCAAATTTGTTCGCCTTTTCGTTCAGAACTCGTTCGAATTTGAAAAGAGAGATTGGTTTAGCGTTCCTGTAGAAGCACTACCTGATGGTTCTCGTCTGGTACTATACTTAAAAACTTGGCTTGCTTGCTTATAGATTCTCTCTTGAAGGATAGTGCTAGAGGTGGTTTTAAGAGTGAGTTGGGTGGCGGGTCATAACGAATAAATTATTGTAATGTTGAATTTGTTCAGGGGTTGTGTCGGATTGACACAGAACCTTTTTTGTCCAAAAAGTTCCATTATTTAATCAAAAGTTAGTGTGTCAAATATGATCAAAATACAAATAAAATTAAATCAAATAGAAGGTTTTATGTGTTTAAAACACACTTAGAGCTAAAAAAACCAAACCCCAATTAATCTCATGAAGTAAATGAATTTAAATCACTGCCTAGGCTCTAACTAGAGCAGAAATGTTTCTAATAGTTGCTTCGCTGAAAGGTAATGGGACTAAATCCTCCATTTGGAGTTCAAGCATCTCTAGCAAACAAATTTATCAATCATGCTCTCAAGTTCAAGCCGAAGCTCATTATCCTTATTGTTCCACGAGAAACTATAAGGTACAACATTAATCCTTCACTTGCTTGACATTCTGTTATAAGTTATATATTTTATATGTTTCTATACCAGACTCGACTGTAAAAGCCCCGCGTGTGATTTAATTTGGGAGGATCGTGACATGCTTGCTGGCCAGGTCTTATTTACTATTCTTGTTAACATTAATGTCTAAAAAGTCAACAACTAATTACTTACAGCTTTTTTACTTCCTCTTGATCTGTCTAGTCGTTTTACCTACCTGGATCAGTGGACACTAGAGACCAGCCATTGAATGATTGGAATGTCAAACCGCCACCACTCTCGCTTTGGAGTCGGCCTGACTGGACCGCCAGACACATTCAAGTAGCTGAAAAACATAGCCACATACACCAAAAACAAACCAAACCACACCAAGATGCTTGTTTTGACTATTTCTCTGATATTATGACCAATCATCTGGATATCTCCACCATCTTAGACGTCGTCCCAGAGGAACCTAATGTTACTCCATTTAACTGTGGAAACACAAATATGACATCACACACTCTTGATGACGTGGTTGATATGGAACTGTCAAGTCCAGTAATTCACCCAACTAATCCTCCATGCGCCCAGCCGAGCTATTTGGGACATCCAGGCTTTGGTCCACCACAAGATGCATATGCAAGTGTTTCATATGATCCATATGTGAATTACGGGCCAGGTGTTGGGTACAGTCAATCGGGTCATTATGCTAACTATGGTTACTTAGGTAGCAGTTTCTACTATGGTCATCCTAACTATGGTTACCCTGCATATCCACCCAACAGTTCAATTAATCCACAGGGTCCAACTCATACTATCTACAGTCAACCACATTTTACAGGTGACGGTACCACGTATCCCAATCATAGGTATAGGTAAAATTTGTGTTTTTTTTTTAAATCGCAAATAGATACTTGAAACCACCCCTTCCCCCTGCTGTTGCTGCACCTTGATTTAAAAAGGTTAAACATTCTCTGTATGATTGAAATGATCTAATTTACAACTGATTTGAAGTTTTGAAATTTAGTTGCATTTCTTACAACTTCTGTAACAAGATGTTTCTTACATAGAATCACCCGATTCTCACTCAGGAACACGGATAACGATTCACGAGGCCCTGCTAGCCCTCATATGGAAACAATGCTATATATATACTACAGTTTGTAGCTTATTTCGCGTTCAATCAACTAGCTATGCCTAGTTTACTTGTATTTTGTCGCCTTAATCTCTGATCAAGTTCTGCCATTACTGCGGTTTCTTGCTTTTTCCTTTGTTTTGATAAATTAGTTGTCATAAAGCTGATTTGTTCAAAGGCAACCTGCAGGCATAAATGAAGGTTAACAAGAACACAAGAATTTACATTTGTGCGTGCGTGTGTGTATACTAACACAGACTTACAGTTAACAATTCATCAGGATCAAATAAATGATGAGTGGTATTCTGTATTATCTTGATCACATCCCCGAGATGATGAGTCAGCAACAACTCTTCTTCCTTCATCTGTAACATTGACATGACCTTTTTATACGCTCTGTGACACGAAAAACATCCTTAAACATTCGAGAACATTACCTTGAAAATGGCAAGAGCTACGTTAAACAAGATTTTTGCCCCTTCATAAAACAGAACATCCCACACTCTCATAGTCGTCTGCGTAAGTATAAAAGGATTAACAAAACATGCAGTTGTGGTGTGTTACTAATCTATATGTCTGTGATTACCTCTGAAGGTAAGCTCTTAGAGAACAGGCAAAGAAACCACTCGGTAGCTACGAGGGAAACATCAAACCCCAAAGCTTCTAAGTGTGCAGATAACCTGCATTTTTCAAAACACGAAATGGAGGAATGAATAGCTACAAGAGAAGAAAATGATTCGGAGAAGGAAGAACAAAGAACTACCTCGGACACTTTTTAGTCATCAAATCTTTGAACACCCTTTGTTCAACATGGCAACCTGATAAATTATGTGTGTAACAATCATTGACCAATACGTCTTCTAGGAGAACCGCCAACATCCAGAAAGCATCTTCTTCGGTTTTCATCACTAGTAACAACAATGCTGCCACATAATTTAAACCCTGCAATACCAAGTCACCAACACATTTATTATTCTCTTGACGAATGATGAACGATAAATAGACATGGGTCCACTATTGATATAAGTTTGTGTAAAACGTATGGGTAATTGTATGAACAAATGACAGACTGTTAACGTCATAAGAAACTAACCTGACAATAACCAACATCAGAATCACGAAAAGAGTACCCAACTAGAACACGCCTCACCGCAGCATGCCCCTCTGGCGTGTCCAACCACGGATGACCTGGGAACGTTCGTGGCAAGTCCTGCACCCATTCACAAAACGATCATTCAACATTAAAACATCCATCAAAACATCACATAAACATGAATAACACAAACTCACATGATCAATCTGCTTTGTGGCAGAGGTGACCTTATCTTGAACAGCAACAATAAGATCATTATAATAACTATCGGGCACAGTAGACTTCTTCTTAGCAGCCCCAGATAAAGAAAACCACACTTTATGCCTTAAAGCTAGAGGGATACCCTTCCTAACCAACTTCTTTAGGGCCATGGCATTCACTAAACCTGAAAACTTAAGGGATGATGTAAAGGCACTTGAAGTTGCATAAGTGTGTAAATACCAATTTGCCCCTTTGCTAGCTTCCATTGCCCACCAAACCTTACTTTGTTCCCTCATCTTCTCCCTCACATCATTCAATATGTTCACATCATCAACATTACCTTCTACTGTAAACCCATAAAGATCTTGAAACTTGACAATAATATTTGCCCTTCTGGCATGAATATTAGGCCTCAAGATTGGTGTTTCTTGTAGGATTGTATACATCTTTGGGTTGAATTTGAAGGATCAATGAAGGTGGATTAATGGGTGTTGTGTAGATATTAATCAATCTTGAAAAATCAAGAAACTGGATTTGTGGTGAAAGAAACAAAGAACAAATGGGTTGTTCATGTTCAATTCTTAAGAAGATAACATACTTAAATGGGTAGATGAATTTTGTAATGTTTTAACGTTTCTCCAAATGGGTGTTTGAGAAAACTTGAATTTGAAACTAAGAAAAGATGACATTGTGTTAGATAGTGGCAAACATAAACAACAGACAAAAGGGAAAATTTTGGATTAAATAATACATATATAAACAAAAAAACGCTCCACGAAGTCTCCACTAGCATTTGTTTGTTATGTGAATAATTAAACTAAAATTCACAAAAACAATCATTTTCTTGACCGTTATCATGTAGAGACATGAACATCAAATACAAAGCCTCGGTTTATGTAGTAACGGTATTATGAGCTTATGATCAAAATCATCTAATGGTTGCAACAGAATGGAAAATTTTCTCCTCAAAAAGTTCATATCACAAAATCAATGTTTTTATTATCTTTAATCCGAATATAATACTATTATAATAACAACCCTTAAATATGTTACCGTCTTGTTGATTATAACAATGCAACTACAATTAAAATACAAAACTAAGAAAAATAAATCTTTTTTTGTTAATTTGAATCAAAACAATCTCATTTAAGTTTAACACATTGGTATTAATTTCCTTGGCTTTGCCTATTTTGCAGTATTAATATCACATTTTAGACGAATGAAATACCTTTCATCACAATATACTTAAAAGATTGAACTTTCACGGGTAATCATGGGTTTGAAGAATATATTAAGGGTTAGGATTCTTTAAGAGCTCGTAAATATTTACATCTCTATGAGAACCGTTGTGTGTGGTTGGTTTTGAGGGGGGAGGGGGGGGGGGGGTTGTGGTTTTTATTGTGAATAACACACGAAACGGAAAAAAATGGGGGAACATGGTGTGTGAATAGTTAGAGATCTCGGGTTGAGGTTACATATTTGGGTGGTTTATAAGTTATAATTGAAATACCTTTAAGAAATTTTTAACTAATATATTGTAATACTTTAGAGAATTTTAGGCGTCTGATATCACCATGAACATTTTTCTTTATACATAACCGAGTAAGAAACAAACAACTAATTTAGACACGATATAAGTTTTAGAATAGTGTATGTACATTTAGGTCATGCTTGGTTCACAGATTTCAAAGGAATTGAAATTGGAATTATAATCGAAAAGTTTCCATCCAAAAACATGTTTGGTTCCCACATAATAAAAGAGGAATTGAAAAACATTCCAACAATAAAAGAAATTTAACATTCCTTCACCGCTCTGATGAAATTCCAGTCTTTCTAATGAAATGTTTTAGGATTACCAAAATACCGTCTCTTCCATTCAATCCCCCTTCACCATGAAGGCAAGCAAAATCAAACATGGATTTTGAAAATACTTTTTTTTGATTATAACATACGAAAGTTGAACCAAACATTTAGCAAGCAAAAGAAATACACGATATCTAACGATTATATACACGTAATTATGCAAGCATAACCATAAAGAAATACAAACATAGAAAAATGATTACTCTTATATATTTTTGATAACTAAACCATAAAATATAATGGATAAGGAAATTTATTTGATATACAATTATTTGACTATTTTTGAGGAAACAAAATTTAAAATATTGTATTAGTTATATGAGTACAAACAAAAAGAAATTTAAAGCAAGTTAAAATGGTTGCTTTGGACTATTGTCAGTCGATATATTTTAATGGAATTATGGAAATTTACAAACTTTATGGTGTTTTACATGATCTAACGGATATAACGATCAACTTATAAAATATAATTATTTTGACCAATCAATGTATGATATAACTTGACATATAACTGAAAGCCGGAAGGGGTCCGGCCGGGGACTGCTCAAGCTCATAAAATATTATTTAGTTTTGTAGAACAAAAACATATATTCCTCATGTATATTATCTATATAAATAATTAAGAAATTAGATAAATATAAGTATTTTCTCACGGTAAACTAGAAAATATAAAAAACAATCCCATATTTTTCAACCCTTTTTACATCTTTCTAATTCAATTTGAACCACTCTTGTCTCGACGATAACAATTTTTTATTTACTATGTTTATGGGTTGTAAACTAATCTTTTAATCTTTTTAGAAACGTTTCCAATATAGTTGAACATAAAGGAAGTTAGTAGATTTTATTATCGGGTTTAGGAGCATATAGCCTATATTAATAAAGGGGTACTGGTAATCCCAGGCCTATGTCCGGTTTTAAAATATTGTCCCATACCCGGCCCATTACCCGTCGGGTAGTGGCCGGGTAATTACCCGTCTGGTATTAGGCAAATCCACGGGTATCGGGTATACCAGTTAGCATCGGGTTATGGGCATATAAAATTATTAGAAAATGAAACAGGTTAAAACATAACTTATATAAGGGGTGAAAAAGAAAATAATAAAAAAAAAAACCTAAAGCTATTAACTTTAGTGGGAAAACCTTGAAAAACCAAAGTTTTGTGGTGAAATGTGACAAAAGTACCACTTCACTAAAAATCTTGTGGGTGGTCAAACAAAAGAAAAACTAATCAAACTTGAAAAATCATAAAATTTATGTAGCACTCAAGTTGATTATTAATAGTGGTCAAATACCCAAAACTAAAACCTTACTAGTTAAACTTGAAGCATCGGGTATACCAGTTAGCATCGGGTATCGACCAACCTTGTGAGTTGTCGGATGCATTTATACAATTTTATTTTTATATTTTTAAGTATCACATTTTAAATATTAAATATGATTATCTCTATAAATTTTCATGTAATAAAAGCTATAGTAACATCTTCATTTGGTAAACTTAACATTAAAAATAGTTATAACAAGTTGTTTACACTTTCTCATCAAGATTTTAAAACAACTACTATATATAAGTGTTTTAAAATTTTACATCCAAAATAATCACACAAGTTGGCGACAAGTTAGCAACAAGTATTTTCATATCATAAAGTTTTATATATCAAAATACATATCTAATATCCAAAAAAGTTAGTTCATTTTGTTTTCATATCCAAAAATAAAGAACTTCGGGTATATGTTTGGGTAAACGGGTATGTGGTTTCGGGTAATCGGGCCAGGTATTACCTAATCTCATACCTGTCCCATACCCATAAAAATTTTAAAAAATGTTTCGGGTTTCGGGTATAACCACCGGGCTCGGGTTTTTTTTGCCATCTCTATATATAGGTAAATCGCATTTTGGAATGAAACTCATAAAACAATTTTCTTACAATCTCTCTTCTGTCTCCCATCGAAATCCGACCCGGGATTGTACTATTTTTTTCGTTTATTGGAGGAATCAAGAAGGCAAAGAAGAATATCAATATCATTCTATGTAATATACATGTATATGTAACTTAATGGATTACATACATCTAACAATGTACCCAATAATTTACATATATATGTAACGTTGTAGATTACATATATGTAACCACAAATATATCTAACCATGTTCCTTGTGTTCTTCGTCTTCATCGTGTCCATTTTGTTCTTCATGTTTTTCACCTTCATTGTGTTCTTCATGTTCTTTTCTGTTACCGTGTTGAAGAGAAATCACTAGATGCAGTGATTTTGAAGTTGTGTTCATCGTCTGATTGCAAAAATGCTTGAAAATAATGTTTTGTTTTTCATGATTTTCGAAATTGTTAAGTCTAATTCAAATGATTTTGTATGGAAACTGAAAGAGAGATGAGGTACTATCATTTATTTAGAGAGAGAGAGGGGAAAGAATTAAGTGATTTCAAAAACTATTTAAAAATAAGAACTCACACATTAATATAATTTTAGAATAACTAGTGGAAATGTCCGAGCGTTGCTGCGGTATGACTGTTGCGTGATTTTTTGGGAATTCGATTTTAATCACTATCGGCTCGGTGTGTTATGACGTAAATTAAAAACTCAAAATATAATTATTGAAAAAGTTAAATGAAAGAAAACAATTACGTATATTATAAAAGTCTTTAAGACATCTATATTATCCCAACAAGATTAGTGAAATCATGGGTGTATTTGCGGTCGGAAATCACTTATTATCTAGATTTTAGGGGGGGGGGGTTCGTTTTATAAATGTAGGTTAGAGCTTTATGATCATTGGAGGCAGTTTTCGGTGGTGATTTGCATAGGCCGAAGAAAGTTAATAGAGAAATTGTCACTACAAATTACCATCTTGATTGTTATTGAGTTGTTAAAAACCGGCAAGGGAAGGCATTAGTGCTCAATTGAATAATGACATTGATATGTTATACTTTATTGTTATACTTTATTGTAAGCCCATAAATAGAATAAAATAGTTAATTTTTGAAATTTAAGCATGATTTTTCATATGAGTGTCTTAATCCATATGTAAAATTATCAGTCTATCATCCTTTTATTTTTATTATAATAGATATAGATAAATATTAAAATTATTAAACTTATAATATGCCCCTTGAAAAATTTTAGTATTATAGTTATTATAAATATAAAGATATATATAAATTATATACTTAAATATTTAAATAAAATAATACTTGATTTAAATAGTAATTAGTTATAACAATATGATTAATTTAAATGTCAATTTATAATATTATAAATAAAATAAAATTTAATGAAGTGAATTAAATAATATCAAATTATTAAATAATTTATCAATAATGTGTATTAAATAAGTTAATTAAATGGGAACAAAAGTGCAACTATTGTATAAAACACTTGTACTCTATGCTTAAAATGTTGTATAAGTGTCTTACACTTTGAATGAAATTACCATCTTATCCTTCTAATATGTATTATATAGTAGTATAGATAAGATGGTGAGGTCCTCAACATCCAACGAGGCCAAGCAAATAAATGTTACTCTCATAAAATCACTACAGAAGAATTGAAAAAGGCTCTAAAAAGATGGGAAGAGCAAGATGCTAGAGCAGTGAAGGAAAAATATTTTAGTCATAATTTACAAAAATAAAGGAGACACATAATGTTGTGGTAACTACAAAGGAATTAACCTCTTAACTCTTACTATGAAGTTATGAGAAAGGGTGATCGACACAAGAATTAGATGAGAAACCCAGATTTCAGTAAACTAGTTGGTTTCATGCTGAGACAGTCGACTACAGAAGCAACAATCATTCTAAGGAGGCTTACATAAAAATATAGAAAGAAGAAGCGAGACTTGTATATGGTTTTTATCGACCTTGAAAAGGCATATGATAGTGTGTCATGTAAGGTTATTAAGGATAACCT